>OY282640.1:53703979-54303979 GCA_958299015.1 Tetanocera ferruginea | reverse complement strand
AATTTAGATTGTGTGTCATCCCTTTGAGCGCTGCAACAATTTGTGCTTTAACTGTTGATGGATTATCCACAAATTCTAAACGACTTTCCAGTAGATTAAGTAAATATTGTATAAGGTTTACTTCCAGAGATTGACTTATGAGGGAATCCTATTAAAAGTTGCTCAAGTTATAGCTATTGTTTTTTATTATAGATTTGTGCTGGAAACTTACGTGCTGGTACTTGAATAAACGACTCAATGATTCGCAAGTTTTTTCTATACAGTCTCGATGATGCTCCATACACATTTTCAAAGGTAAAATGCACTCTGTTTGCGAAATTGCACTGACACAGAACTGAATTAAGAATAATTAAATAATTTAACGAAAACACAAATCAGGTTGGTATTAAAAATATACCTCCGACAATGAAAGCTGGTGTAATACTGAGAGAGTATTCTTCGGCTGCACTGACAACAGTCGAAATAGTTTCGGTATATGTCCTAAAACTGGAATATCGTCGGCCAGATTGGGTTGGGAACGCAAAAGTTCAACAAGCGCTGTTGTCGACAAATCCAATACATCTTTCTACGATACCAAGCATGTTATATAAGATCCACAACAAATGGTATAAAGTCAAAGCAACAAACTTACTTCGGAAGAGCTTTTGCTTATCTGATCAACGACGAAATCCAAGAGATCGGATAAAAATTGCTTTGGCTTACGCAGAGTCCAGGCTGGATTGCTGACAAAGAGGCGCAAATAAACACCAGCCACAACGATCTCATTGGAAACAATATCCTTGAGAATTTCCGGATCCTTCCAAATAATGTTTGCATTTGATTTTTGAGTTTTATAAAAACTGAAACCAAATATTTTTTTAAATTAAATATTCATCACAATTGAATGGATCTTGCCTTTCACATATTTCCGACACACTATCGCATACATTTGAGCGAGTTGTATCATTCCATATCAGTTCAGGATGTTCATGTATAGACTCAAATAGTTGAACAGATGTCTGCGGTGACTCGATCATTGCATCCACAAAGAGTAACGGTAGGAATTTAGAGACTGTAATGCGTACCTAAAATGTAGAAGAATAATTTAGCCACAAAATATTACGACATGTTAGTTAAAACAATATAACCTTTGGTCCACTCAATCGATCCATTGTCATTTTAGCTAAAATTTCCGCGCACATTTCTCTTATCTGTGGATTACGAGAATTACAAAAGAGGTCCAATAGATATATAACTGCGCCTTTAGCTTGAGCTTCTTTTATCACTTCTTGCACATTCATTAGACCAGAGAGCGTTTCAAGCACTTTCACCTGACTGACACGCAAATCGGGATCTTTAAGTGAGACCAGAAAACTGCCAAATATTTCACAGGCTGCTATTTCAGAAACACACTCTTTGTTACGTGAAACCAACGCAACAACATCCAAGGCAACTGTTTTGACCATAGTGTTCTGTAACATTTTGAAAAATATATTTATTGATCCATCAACAATTTGTTGCATACGTAAAACTTACATCAGCGAATATCTTGTTGGATAGAAACCCAAAAATCATATCAAAATTTCCAATGCACTGTATTTCAACTTCGGAATTTGTTTTTATCACAGATATAAGTGACCGCAGGGCCATTATAATATGTTCCTCTAGTTTGTTATTATTTACAAAATCATATTTATACTTTGAATGTTCGAGTTTCTGTTCAAAGAGAGCATCTGATTCTATTTTCTTTCTACTCTTTGAGCGATTATATGCATTGAGTACATCATCAAAAGTAGTGCCCTTATTTTTTTGGTTTTGGTTGTATTGTGGATGATTCGGTGCGAGGGTGGGTGTAAGAATATTCTGATTTCCTGCTATCTTTGGACTGACAACGCTGCCTGTGTTATTGTTTTTTGATGTAGTGAGAAAATGATATGATTGTTTAAGGAACTGCAGCAAATCGATGATGAATTGTTTTGGATTTTTTATAGGAAACGTTGGCATATCATTGTAGATGCGTATAAATACTCCGCCAATTTGTAGCTCATCTCTTGAAAAGTAAGTTTAAAGAAATAAATTAAAACTTAAAAAAAATAGAGAGTAACATACTTGTGTGCATCGAATTGAAAGCTAGCTACGAGCTCATAAACCTGCGTAATATCTTCAAATGTCTCCTTAGCTGCAGCTGTGCGTTGTTGCTCCAGAAAGTCAAGTAGCTGTGCCCGGGTACCATTGTCCCATATCAGATAAGGATTTCTAGTATTCGAAGTCAATGTTTTCAATACCTTTAGAAAAAAAAAAAACAATGTTTTCTTGGTATAACTGTTGTTAATGATGCATTACAGTAAATTCATTACCTCATTCGTTTTTTCCTTTGCTAACTTATTCGATATATGCTCAGTTAAAAGTTTGTCTATAACCTGTTTAACAATTGTGTTTTTAGCATCCGATGTTATGGAGTATTTTTGATTGTTCGTTATATTCTCCTTCTCATTTTCTTTGGGAGATTGTGGTTCTGATTCTTCGCTTGCTGCAGATTCATCCTTTTCAACTGTGCCCGCAGTATCATCGCTTCCCGAAGTAATAGCTAACTGCTTGGTTGTTGCATTCTGCAAAGGATTGTGTGCGTTTTGCGTATACGTAGATGCTGTTGATGTAATGGCAAGTTTAGGTTTGACTTGAGCAGCAGTGTTTGCCTCCGCACCAGCATTTGTTTGGGAACTTTGCGCATCTGCGGTTGTTTGTAGCTTATAGCCAGCTAAGGCTATGCATGCTAAGACAGCCATTTTAGCTAAATTATTAGCAACTTGTTGCTGATTTGTTTTATCACTGGTCTCAACACCACTCTCGTCCAGCGTATAGTCATATTCAAAGCAAAATAATAACAGTGACCAAAGAACGCCATTACAAACAAGATTACACTGCAGCTCATAGTTATTGGCTGCCAGACTGGTTACCAAGCTTACAGATAAAGTATGCTAAGGAAAGAAATCGTATTAATAGGCATAAATACTATTATTTTATATGAATTGCACGCACTTTGAAGTATACAACACGACAGACGTCGGATAGCAATTGTGGCAATGTGATAATTTTCTCTTTACATTTTTCGAAATTACATGAAACTTCAAAGCAGCGAGTAACATTTGATATAACTTGATAATGTATAGACTCTGGCTTGGAATCAACTCCTAATATTGAAACGCATCTTGTATAGGCTTCAAGCAGTGCTTCAATGCCTTCTTCACGTCTAAGTTCCTCTGCATTTAACGCTGAACAGTGAACTGTGTGGTAACAGAGTTCTGAAGCTGCCGTCAATAGCTGGGCCTCCTTAGAGAATAAAGTGTCATCGCGTGTTTCGAGACGTATAGTTTTTATCAGCTGTGGATAGCCAGCGTATTTGTAGGGTCGCAGCACTATAAAATAATTTATATGAAATATATTTTAAATTTTTCCAAGCGCTTTTGAAGAAAAGTATTGTAATGACAAATGAACTAAGTAGTAAGAAAGGCGCGTTTGCTTTGAAGAAACTTAAATTAAACATAAAAAAAAATTGTGTTGTCTCACTTTGTTGATTACAATACTTTCAATAAAACTCGGTTATTAAATTTAAAAAAATCAAACCATCGGGATATCGCTCGAAGAGTATGCTTTGTGTACGTAAGATTAAAACAATATTCTTAGGATCCGGACCGCCACAACTCCAAACCGAACGTGAACACAAAAATTCATAAGCTTGATTGACTTTCTCAAATACTTCACGTCCATTTGGATTCTTGTCTGGATGATACATTTGTGCCAGACGATAGTAACTTTTGCGTATCATAGACTCATCAGGCTTTGGAGTTTTCACCAAATCTATACCCAAGTCCTGATAAGCTTGTTGTATTGTCATTTGCGGTGGTTTCTTTTCCACTTCTTTGCGCCAAGCATCGAGCGTATGTTTTAGCAGCTGAACTGGATCAGATATAGGCCAGTTGGGGAATTTTTGTGTATCACACAAATGACGCAAATAGTAAATATGACAAAATAGTTCATTTTCCAGTTGCGGATAACTTATGGCTGGTATGGCAAGATAAGGATACCTTAAAAAAAGACACATTAAAAAAGCTCTACTTAAGACAGTAAATATATTAAAAACCTAGCCATTGTGTGTCCCTTTAGGCGTGGCGTAAAGTCGGCAATGTGTGCTGATATTTTTTCAATTAATAAACGTCTCATTTCCGAGCTCCAAATCACTTCTGGTGTATCGAATTCGCCTAAGAAAATTTCGGCAAACTTTTCGGCGCTATAGTTTTCGAGAAAACAAACCATTGCTTCAGGTAACAGCTGTCCCAATATGCTGCGATGCATAATTCCCGATTGCGAAGTCTAAATAGAATTAAACAAAAATAATATCAATTACATTTTTATATAGTAAATACATTTTTGAAGACCTACTTCATCACTTCTGAATCCCTGTTTCATGTGAGTCATTTTCAGAAATTTGGTTATAGGCAAAATATTACTGCCTGTGTACATTAGCATAAAGTAAAATACACCGGTTAGATAAACTTTTGGCATTTCTGGATTATCCTCCATTATTTGGCACAAAAGCGTAGCAACTCGTTCTAGCAAACCGGGATCGTGCGTCAAACATACTTGTACAATATGCGGCAAGCAAATAAATTCCGATAGTTTGCGCGATAACTTAGGCCCGGGAATAAGCACAGCGGAACCGTTTTGCGTGCGACTTGGAAAGAAACTTGTGCATTTTATTAGAATGTTGAGTATGACGGAAGCTAGTTCAGTCTCATCGTAAAGTGGCGTGCCTTTGGCTATGAGGCACCATTTGAGCTGCGGGATTTGTTGCAATGAGCGCCAACCATCCATGCCTATAGCCCAGCAGCGTGTCTTTGGTGTTATAATACCTTTGAGCCACAATTCTTTAAGTTCTGAATAGGTTATGGGACCTTGGCGCTCTGGCTTCTGTCCTTCTTTGTCGATGTTATAGTACCAATCTTTCTCTTCGTATGCCTGCATATTGGGACCAGCTTCAATAACATTTGTCTTAGTGTTTGGCTGTGCACGACCTTTGTGCAGATGTGCTAGTGTAATAAGATCAACCAAACATTGCACATGATCGACCAAAGCACGACAATTTGACTTTTCGAGTACGAGGCAAGATACAAGGCCAATTAAAGCATCACGCAGAGATGGTGAGAGACACTAATAAAATGTGGAATGTATGATGTATTTACTTCGACAATGTTTATTGAGGTCATACTTACTCTATCGCTTAGTTGTAGTATATATGACATATCACTAAATCTGCCAATTTCTTTGTGATACCTTTTGTAGACTTTAGCTAATGCCTGCAAGGATGTCACTGTTAACTGATCATCGTTAACACGCTGTCGACATAGCACACGACGATACAAGGCATTGAAAAGTTCGACTCTGCAAAAAAATTAAAATTTCGATTAACATTCTGCGTGAATTTTAAAGTATTTTTATTAGTAAAATATTTTTCGTTTCTTTTATTTATTTTATCAAGATCTTAAAAAAATAATTGTTTATTACAGCCCTTGAAAGGACTTTGACCGAGCTTTTAATGATCAGTTGTGTTGAATGTGATATTAAATGTTTGTACACAATTGATCAAAAACTGGACCAACATGTTTAATCCCGACTCCGAACGGCTAATATTCATGTTCTTATGACGCTTTTCAAGACAGTTTTTACACTCTGAAGGCTGCCATTGTTTGCAGAGCAGTGAGGCCGATCAGAAAAAATTTGTTCTTCTAAACAAATTTTTCGCCAGATGAGAGGATTGATCTCGAGCTTGAGGTTTTGAAACGGATGCGAATGATGTTAGCCTGGATAAACCAATAAAAAGGTTAAGTCATTGTCTGCAGCTTTTGTAAAGAAAGTTATTTGTTATCGTCATCGGGTCCAAATTAAAGCCATTTTAATGGCTATAAAGTTATTTGTTATCGTCATCGGGTCCAAATTATAGCCGTTTTAATGAAGAAAACTTTTTGGCTGAAAAAACATTTTGCGATCGTTGAAAAACAAAAAATCGCAACATTTTTTAATGTTCATTAGTACTGCTTCTTGTTCAGACGAGAGAACATACAAAAGACCAACATACAAAGATATTTCAGAATCAAGATAATTCAACCGCTACGTCTCAATTCGATTTGCTTATTAAATCGGTAAAGAAAGAGGTTACAAGAAATAATCCTATTTTACTGTTTAATATTTTAGCAACATTTATAACCAGTGTTAACTTATAATGTTATAAAAAAAATCATTCCAATCGCATTTTGTTGGAACGCAGTTGTAAAACAGTACTGTCCCAACTTATACGACATGAGTGTCCCAACCTTTACAAAGTTAGCGATTTCGTGAAAGTCAACAAATTCAACAATCTTTCTTGGTTCTGCCGATTATATCGATATCATCACAGTACGTAAGGAGCTGAACACAATTGTAAAATATGGTGCCATAGCGATGTGCACCTGCTTTTCGTAGGATCCCCTCCATGATGTAATTGAAGAGATCGTATGATAGTGGATCGCCTTGTCTAAAACCTCGTTCATTATTTAAGATTTCGGAGATGTCATTTTCTATCTTGACGGAACTACATGTATTGCTCAACGTCATCGTATACTGTTGCGTTCAGACAATCCCGATTGTTCCAAATTGGCCGTCCTAACCTATAAAACACTTATATATATATATATACAGTAGGCTGGGTCGATTTGATTTTTTTGCAAAAAAAACCGATGTTGACTGGGCAAAAAAAAATTAAACATGCTTAAGTAAAGTAAAGCACCAATGCATTTGAAATTCCCTTTGAAAATAATCCAATCAAGTTTTTAATAATTTTGTTGAAATAATTTTATAGCTGTTAGTCATTAGGCAGAGCGAAAAAATCAAATTAATTAAGGAAAGTGGTACAAATGACTCCCACTTTGCTTTTGGCATACATTCTTTGTCGCTATATGTAAAAATGTTTAATAATAAAATCTTAAAACTCCGTTATTATATCCGACGCGAGGTTAAAATCGAATTCAGTTTCTTTGAAATAAGCTATTTTAAATTGGACTTCAAGAATGCAATGTAATAACCGGTCATTATAAGTGAATACCACTGTATTTTTCATAATTTTTTATTTTATTTTTCATTTGTTTTTTTATTTGTTTAATTTATTTGTCTTGTTTTTAATTTATATTTTTAGTTATATTTATGTTTTTTTAAATAAATATTCTTTTGTTAATTTTTATTTAATTTTTCTGGTTCTTTATTATTTTTAATATCGATGGTTAAGCTCACTAAAGTGATGAGTGAAAAATTTCAAATGTTCAGGAACGTCGATTTTGTTTTGAAATTTCAGTACATCTAAATACAAAACACTAATTTTTAATGTATACTGACATGCATTCACTGGCTATGCATATTCAATAAATTTATATAAGGTAGATATTATATTGATGAATTGAAAAATGCAGTAAACCTATTTTCGTCAAAAGGACACTTATCACTTTAGTGCGCTTAACCATCGATATATTTGCTTCTTTATTTCATTAAGTTTTTTATTTTTTTAATATTATTTTATATTAAATTTAAATATTATATGAAAATTGAATATTGCACATTTTTTTTTTTGCTTTATTTCTTTTCAATTTATTTTCTTTTACTTAATTTATTTCATTGAGATAGATTTAACTTACGGATCTTTGACGAGATTTTGTGGCCAGTCATCTTTCTCCAAAATTAAACGTATGTAATAGTCACCAATTTGAATTTCATCAGCCAAACACTAAAAATTCAAAATTTAATATAATCATAAGCTATTAAATTTGTTGCAACAACATACTTGATAAGATACTTCAAACTCTTGATAGTTCCATGCAACAATCATAGTTCCAGCCAAGTCACGATCATTGATAAATTGTCGCAATTCATTTTCCAAACTTATGCGCAATTCTTCACGTGTCTGTAAGGCATAAAAATATAACGTTTTTTTTACAAAAATTATACTTTTTATTTTTGAAAATCGACATACCTTATGATTCCAAATAAGGTTGGGCAAACTGTGATCTTTTGCAAAATTATAAAAGAAATAGGGTAAATTAACAATAGAATCTGTAGTTTTCTTTTTCTGACGACGGTTTCTTAGCACAACTGGGCGGTTTTTTAAAGATTGCGTTGCACTATCCTGATGTTCAATTAAACTCATGCCCCAGTGTTTTATGCCCTATAAGAGAGAGATATTATTAATTATAACATTTAATTTAAAGTACCGCATTTTCAAGGCACCTGTAAATGCTTTTCAATCATGTTTCTTTTGCTATTATTGGAATGTTGAATGGCGAATTTAAGATTATCGCGAAAGTTTAACTTGTCTTCTTCGATGGCATTATCTGGCACGGTATCCTCACTTTCGAGAAACATTAAGAGACCAGCAGGCTAAATGTATACAAACGGTTAGCGAAACAAGCATAAAGTTAAATAAAATGTTAGTTAAGACGTTATAATATTCAGGAATACAACTTACGAAAATACGCTTGAATAATTCCATGGCCTCTTCATGATCTGTTATCCAGAGTCCAATTAAGTGTCTGGATAATTGACGGTGTGTAGCTAAAGTGGGATCATTTGAGGGTGTATATAGTGCAACCAATAAGTGTCGACAGAGAGCAGCTTCATCTAAAGCTAATGTCTGCATTTGTTGTGCTACTGGCAATTCACCTTCCTCAATGATGGCCCGCAAAACCAATCCGGCGCCTTTAACAATAGCCATTGACGGATGTTGAAACATTTTGTACAAGTATCGGCCACGATCGGCGACGAGTTCTAACAAAATATCAAATTGTTTGCCATCTGTGGTTTCGCTGTAGGGCACACAAAGTGCAAATGTAAGAAAGTCCAACATAGCCGAAAGAACCAGAGCACCACTTCCATGACTCTGTAATAAAATTTTATAATTATTGTTAGCATGAAAAATAATATATGCACTTCTAATGTGGTTAAACAAATATATTCGAATTAAATACGAGATATCTGATCCGAGTTCGCTATTTGGTTTCTTAGGTCGATATATTCATTTCAATTTTCAAAATTATAAGATATCGCACACTAAATACAAAACAGTCACAACTCAAAAAACATAACTTTTCAGGAGAAGTGAAAAATAAAAGTCTTTGGATGAAACTGCAGAAGAAAAGCAATTTTCATTTAAACACATAAACTTTATTCTTCCAGTTGATGAAGAAAATGATGAAAAAGATAGTAAGATAAGTATTTTGTGAATGAATTTATAACAAAAATCGTGATCGCAAAATTTTGAGTAGTGACTGTTTTGTATTTAGTGTGGGATATGTTAATCTGATTAGCTAGCTAGATTTTGGCCCTTTGGGCTTTATGGAGTATTTGGCCTGGCAATTAGGCTTAAAAGTTTGGAGACCCCTGCTTTAACTCATCACCAAAGTTAAACTTCCTGACCTAAGGTTTCGTAACCAAAGTTTAAATTTTAAGTACAATTGAAATTTTTCCGTAGCTCATCATATTTTTATCGGGTGTTTACTTAACCTCCGTTTAAAAATTTTAACTGAGGTTTAAAGACTTAAGTGAGCTTAGACTTAG
This sequence comes from Tetanocera ferruginea, assembly GCA_958299015.1. Classification (NCBI taxonomy): domain Eukaryota; kingdom Metazoa; phylum Arthropoda; class Insecta; order Diptera; family Sciomyzidae; genus Tetanocera; species Tetanocera ferruginea. The sequence goes on along the minus strand of OY282640.1, from coordinate 54,294,367 downwards.
CGAAATTTCAATAATTTTCACATCGAACATTAAAAATTTTTAATAAAATAATGCTAACTACCGATTTCAATATTATTAAAATCGTTAAAATTTCCAATGAAGAATACTTCTAGTGAAAATCTACTCATCTTGTTGCAAATTGGATATAAATAAAAAGAAAATTGTTTAAACTTCTTGCTAAAATTTATAAGTAAAATATCGAATTAAAATAATAACTCCTCCCAAAATTTTATTCACACAAAATGCTGACATAATTGTTGCACCCTTGTTTGCCGAGTTTATGGACATGAGAATTTAGTAAAAAAATCATTTCTTACTCTGCATTGTGAAATCTATTCTTTCTGTTTATTGGAAATGACTTTGCACACTTCTTTATGTGGCAGAATCGTAAATGCGAAATTAAACAGCAACTTATTTCCGCAATTTATTTTGTTAAAGTGTTCTATATGACCCTGTTCACATTAGCCTCACTCAACCGACTCACTTTGATGCTTTTAGAAGAGATGAGGAAGTGGGAAGGTGAAATGTTACGTGAGGCGAGAGTTTCAAAAATTTTAAAATTTCTCGACTCACTTAGCGTTTCTTTTTAATGACATTCGTCATTGTTTGGTCTTTTTGTTGAGTTGCACTATTTTAGCGTAATGTTTATATGTAAAACCAATTTAAATAATAAATAAATGTGCTTAATTGGAATAAAACACAAAATTAAGCGTTATAAATGCCGGAAAACAAAGAATTTTTGGTTCGAGTTCATCAGACTCAAAGTGACACATATTTGTGTGTGAAAATTTGACAGCGGACTCACATCAAAATGAGTCGGTTGAGTGAGGCTAATGTAAACCAGCTCTATGGGATTAATTTATGAATTGAAGTGCAATTAGTTTAGAATTGTTTACTATTTTCTCTCAAAATGAATTTTTTTTCAGAGAACATATCTAAAATTTAAGTTTATGTTTCTTAAACTGTGTTTAAATTTAAACTTGCCTCACTGAGTTAAACAGAGAGTTTTCGAGATGAGTTATAGCAGTGAATATTTAAACTCAAGTTAAGCTCAAGTTAAGTTAGCCTTTGTTTTAAATCGAGATGAGTTGACAGGCCTCAAATATATAAAAAGCTTTAAAAACAATCTATGTTAAGAAAATTTCCTTATATATTCAACCCATTTAAAGTTATAACTTCAAATTTCTTTTAATCATCCTGCTTATAGTTTAAGGAGTTACAAGTTTATGAAATATATTTTAGTGTATAAAGAATTTTTATCTTATTATTTTTATCAGTTTAAATTCTACTTGATAATTTCACACTAACCTTCAATAAAATAGTTTAAAATTATTCACATTAAATTGCATTATTAACTGTATCATGTACTAGACATGGGTTACGCAGCGTTGCGTTGCGTTATTGAGTTGAAGCATTTAAATGCGTTACTGCGTTGATACACTTCTGTTAAAAAAAAGTAACGCAATAGCGTATTAATATAAATGCAACACTCAAAGCAAATGTACAAGTTGTACGGTTCATCGAGCACAGTTAAAAAAGACAAAAAGTTGAATCAAACAAAATAAAATATGCTTGTATTATATAGAAAAGAGGTTGCGCGGAAGATGCTGTTAAGCATGAATTCTTGGAGCATGTCTGATTGGATGATGATTGAGCACACATGTGTGAGTTTATTTCAAATTGAACATGTTCGATTTCAAAAGTATAAGCAAACTTAAATCGAACTTCAAACTTGTTTTGCCCACTAGAAATGTGTATGTATCTGTTTGAAAGCTCGATTAAATGATAAAAAACACAACCATCTGCTTACTTGCTGGAATTTTGGGTTTTAAATTTTTTGTGGATGCTGAAATCTGCACTTGATTTAGTTAAATTTTATACTAGCTGCTATTTATTACACATTGTAAAAGAATTTTGATGTTTTTTTTTACTTTCTATGTGTGAGCTCTTTACCACATGACTCAACGCACTATGCAATATTTTACTGTGAGACTTTCTGTGTTGATACGGGTTTTCTTGATACAGATACCATAACATTTTGAACAGCGGCATGACGCAAATGCGTTAACGCATTTCGCTGATACAGTTAATTGCACTTGAGTTAGTGTGTCAGCGCTGCAATTTTTACTGCGTTACCCATGTCTATCATGCACTATAGAATTAACATAGTGCAAGCCGATATAACATTGTTTTTATATTTGTAGAAGTCACATTAAGAGTCATGAAAGCATTATACAAATTCTCTAATCTTTCAGTTATTTTAACTATAATTCTCTAATTATCTATGCATTTTATGTAAATTGCTATGATAGCTCACATTAACAATTAAAACTTATCATTGCTGTTGTGGACTTGCACAATTTATCGAGTTTTGAGATTATTTCTTTCATAAACATACATACATGTGTTTAATGTGGTTTGTTTGAAATGTCTACGAATGTTTTTTAAAAGAAAATTAGGCACAATTTATCTTGTACAGGGCGTATTTAAGTTTCAAGCGATTAAAGATTTAAATTTTTAAGTATTTAAGTTTAAAGCGCGCCTAGGCATAGAAAAATATGAAGCCACTTTTGCGTTTTTAAAACGTAAAGTAACCAATTTAACTTTTCTTTTAACTTTAAACTTAACTTTATGTGACCTTGTCTTATAACTCATACTTTAATTAATACTAATTCAGAGATAACATAAAAGATTTTAATTAAAAATATTGAGTTGCGTATTTCTTCTTAGATAGTTCCTAACAAATATTAATTACCAACCACAATACGCAAACATTTTTTTGGAAAATTTTCAAAAAATAAGTTATAAGTACATTTTTTTGACTTTGTGTCATGAGAAATATGCTTGATTGGACAAAATATCATTTTTTATGAAAACTAGACTCTTAAAGGTGCGATTAAGAGATGTGACTGTTATAAAAACTTATTCCCAAAAAAAAAAAACAATGTTAAATGAACAGATGGCTGTGGCACAATTCATATTAAATTCAAGATCACGAAATTCGAGAATCGGAACACCACAAAAAATACATATATGTATACCGGGCTCTACAACAATGTATGGCACCAAATTAACACCTAAATCACAGCCATAACACAAAAATTCAACACGTAAGGAATGAAGAACTTTTTTCGTCTATTTTTTGGTTCAGTGAAATAACGCCCAATGAAATAACGCCCAAAATAAAAAATGAAATAACGCCCAAAAAATTTCCATACAAATTTGGACGTTATTTCATAATGAAATAAGGCCCAAAATTTTGGGCTTTATTTCATTTTATTTGGGCGTTATTTCATTTTTTATTTTGGGCTTTATTTCATAATGAAATAACGCCCAAAATATTTTAAATGATTTGCTTTGAAAATATTTTGGGCGTTATTTCATTTTTGATTTGGGTGTTATTTCATTTATTTTGGGCTTTATTTTATTTTTTATTTTGGGCGTTATTTCATTTTTTAAAGCCCAAAATATTTTGGGCGTTATTTCATTTTTTAAAGCCCAAAATATTTTGGGCGTTATTTCATTTTTTATTTTGGGCGTTATTTCACTGAACCTATTTTTTATTCTAAATTATTTTATTTTCGATCAAAATGAAACTTTTGATTTATTTTTGTTTTCAATGATTTATGGACCCTATAGACAAGCAACTAATCGAAAAACTGGTTGAAAGACTGACTGTGGTTTATTGCAAATAAGTCGTGTGTAGCTAAGTTGCAGTTTCAGTTTTTCAACCAGTTTTTCAATCAGTTGATAAAAATTAAAAACTTTTCTTGTTTTCGATTCGAGCTGACTATCTAAATGCTTGAGACAAATATTATCTCAATCGACCTTGAGAATTATATTATAGCATAATCTTAATAGAAGCTTAAAAGAATAGTCCTTGTGCAAGAAACAAATAGCTTGAGAAACCACTAAAAAATACTATCGCAGCAATTGAAGAAAAATCAATATTGTAAAGATTTGTATAAGCTTTTTCTTGCAATTTTAGAATAAGCTCAAAAATATAATAAAAAAAAAATATTACCAAAGCTTACCATCCCAAATACTTTTCTAAGCTTATTCTCTTAATTGTAATACCATCCCAATAATTTCCCATAAGCTTACCATCCCAAATACTTTTATAAACTTTTTCCCACAATTGTTAATTATGCTTCAAAAAATAGTATTTTCCTAAAAAATATTAGAGGAAACATTACTATCGTTAATAGTTTTACCAACTATTTTTTGCAACTTAAAAAATAAGAATTAACCTAAAAAAAAATGCTTTATAAACAATTCATTACAAGATTATTTTCATATGCCCAGCATACATAAATAAACAATGTAAGATTTCTAATACAATAAATATGTGACGACCTAAATGTCAAACTTTTATCTATATTCAATATTTTTATTTCAATAATTTTCAGCTTTAAGTGGTCTCCAGGGTATGTGTCAGCGTTATTAAAATAACAAGTTATTAGGTTCTTTACACCCAGGTTAGTTATAAAATATTTTGTTTTCGGTGAATTACACCCACGAAACTTAGTACCAAAACTCAGAAAATGTGTTCTTACTGTGATAAACTTTCCAAGGACTCTTTACTGCAATTTCCATTAACTGCAATCAGTTATTCTATGCAACACCTTCTCAAACATTCAAAACTACAGACGAAAGGTCCTCCAGTAGCGTAATATAACTATATAAGTTGTATACACTAAGTTGCACTTTTTGAGGTGGAATATTTGTTCTAAAGAGAAGTACTTATATATTTTTTTTTTTCTATATTTCAGCTTTACTATCACTAAAACTAGTCCTGAAACTAGTGTAACTGCGATAGCCCTAAAACTGTAGAAATTACACTCTTTTTTCGAACCCCTTCTGTTTTTTGGGGGGTTTTTTTTTGTTTAATTAAAACATGAACCAATTTTCAAGTTTTGCTTTAACATAGAAAAAACAATTCTTTTAATGAAAAACATTTTAAAATTAATCGTTTTAAATGAAACTTTTTTAAAACAAACACTTGTCTTAGGTTCAAGCAATTATATCCTTCTAAGAGTTCCTTAAGTGTGTGGAAAAGAGACAGGGATAGTTGTGACGCAACTCCAGGTTAGTGATCCAGGATTAATAAAGTATTGTATTATATGAGTGTTTAGTGTAAGGCATAGTTTAATATCAGTTATGTATATCAAGTGTTTCTCAAATACGATTGAGAAGTTATTGTGATTTATCTTTTTATCTAGCTTGTTAAAAGTGATATTGAGAAAAGCTTAAAACCCACTGTTTATATTAAGTTTATTCACAAGTTCGCTTTCTAGATGATCAGTTGTGTAATTGTTCAACTGGTTGATGTATTTGTAGCAAAAAACGAATGAACAAGCTAAAGTGAGGTTTAAAAATAAGGTTTTTCGGTCGGCGTCGGTTTCTCCGAAACCACTGAACTGATCATAACAAAGCCACAGTTATACTGAGCATAAATATTTTTGTTATTTATTTCAGACTAGCGGATGTAACCCGGTGTTACTCGGGATTGTGCATCGAGCACAGAAAAAGGACGATTTTCAAAACTGCTCTCATTTTAACTTTTTTTAAATGGTCAATTGAATTTTAAAATTTTTTAAATTACAGTTTTTTGGGGTTTTGCCCCCTCCTTCCGTCGAAAGTGTTTAGTCAAATTTCCGTAAAACTGTACCTGCCAGAGATGATTAAAAAAATGACATCTTCAACGTTTCGGTCTGACACGTCTGGTTTTTGAGGAAAATTATCACCCAGTTTGAAAAGTAATTTCGAGAAAAAAGCGTTTAAAGTTTTTTTAGCATGCATTTAATATGCAATTTTATCTCAAAAAAATTCCGATTTTAAAAAATCCTATAAACATCAATTCGATTTGTGGAATGTCTTCGTTCAACTTCGGTTTTGGTCGATACTGTTCGGTTAATTTTTTTCATCTTTATATAGCTTCTGCTCGTATTCGTTAAACTAACCATTCGTTAGTCTTTGGTTCTTGCCTTCGGCTCATTCCTTGATTTTTGTCGAAAGAACTTTTAAAAGCATAGGATCTATTTCAGTAACAGATACAAATGCTTACAAAGTTTCATCAAAATGGGTTCATCCGTTTTCACGTGATTGAGCCAAACATAGTTGATTGAATAAAGCGCCCTCTCATGGAAGTTTTCTGAAATTTAAATAGCCTCAATTCTGTTGCAGGGTCAAGTTATTTCACGTACCAAATTTTTGTAAAAACGGTCAAGTTATTTAGGAGTTATTGAGTCTTAACAATACACTACTTAAAGCGCCCTCTTGGGGAAGTCTTTGGAATTTTTCATATTTTATTTTTTATCTTTGTTGGAGTTGAACGTTCATAGCAAATTTCATTAAAATCGGTACAGGTGTTTAGGAGTTATTATGTCTTTAAAACGCCCTTTTTATAGCCTATGTTTTATTGTGGAAGCAGTTGAACCTTCATACCAAATTTCATGTAAATCGGTCCAGGCGTTTAGAAGTTATTATAGAGTGCGACGCCCACATACTTCCGTCGACTTTTTTACACCCCCTATGTTCTTTTTCTTTATAAAACGTACACGGTGTCCAAATTTCAGCTCAATCGGATAAACGGTGCGCGAGCCTATACGGAACAGACAGACAGACAAACATTTGATTTTATATATTAAGAAGAAGATATATATATCGAGATATATATATCGTTGATATCTCTACGCTGTCAGCGACATGTGAATTTTGAAGGGTTTCAGTGGGTTTCAAAATTGTGTCGTTTTTATGTTTTATTTAGAGGATATTGTTATTATTAAACAAGTAAAGAAAGTCTAAAGTCGGTCTAGGCCGACTATGAAATACCCTAAACCTACTCTTCCAAAAAAAAATAATATTATTGAAAATGGGTGTGTCTCTGGGTGGATAAAGCCTATATTTTATATGCATTTAAATGTTGATGAACAATTTACACATACCTACCAAGTTTTATTCCTGTAGCTCACAGTTAATGCCTTTATTGTGCTTTCGCTATGGGAGGTGTGCGTATTAATGGACGGACTACTCCCAATTTTTGAACACACCTTAGTTTTGGTATAAAATACATACATACCCAATTTGATCTCTCTATGACAAACATAATCTTATTTATTGAGTTTTAAACTTTTTGGGTTGTATGGGAGGTAGGGGTGTCCGTAGGCGGATGACGTCCATTTTGCAAACCCATCTCTGTTTTGTCATAAAAAACATACGTGCCAAATTTTATCTCTGTAGGTTAAACAGAGGCTTATTTATTGCGTTTTCAATTTTTGGGTTGTATGGGAGATGGGCGTGTCCGTGAGCGGATGACACCCATTTTTCGAAGACATCTTTTTGTTGAAACAAAACACATACACACCAAATTTTACTGTTGTAGGTTAACTATGAGCTTATTTATGCAGTTTTCAATTTTTGCGTTGTATGGTAAGTAGGCGTGTCCGTGGGCGGATGACATCAATTTTTCAAAATCATCTTTGTTTTGTTATAAAAAACATACGTACCAAATTTTATCTCTGTAGGTTAAACAGAGGCTTAGTTATTGCGTTTTTAATTTTTGGGTTGTATGGGAAGTGGGCGTGACCTTGAGCGGATGACACCCATTTTTCGAAAACATCTTTGTGTTGATACAAACCAAAGTTTATTGTTGTAGGTTAATTATGAGCTGAGTTATGCAGTTTTCAATTTTTGCGTTGTATGGGGGGTAGGCGTGTCTGTGGGCGGATTCCAAAAATATTCAATAGTGCAGATCCTTGGGTCCATGTAACCATGTGTACTAAGTTTCATTCAATTATCTCAACTCCTTCTTCTTATCCTGTGTATACGGACAACACACAGACGGACAGACGGACGGACGGACATAGATAGCTCGACTCACGTTTTGACGCTGATCAAGAATATATAAACTTTTCTATACCAGACTCGCTTCGTTCTATGCGTTACAAACGTTTGCACAAAATTAATATACCCTGACCTTTTAGGTTTAGGGTATAAAAATTCATTATTATAAAATTAATTTACAATAAAATATACAAGCACTAGCAGCTGTGGCTGTCGGCTTAGGATAAAAACTAAGAGCTAAGAATAATCAAAATTAAATTAATTACTGTTCTGAAGGGTCTAATTTTTTAAAAAAATTGAAATTAATATTTACATTAGAGTCGGAAGGGTTAGATAGAAATTAATAAGGAGAGGTGTTCGCAAAATAGGTGGAGTTGACTGATTTAATAGGATAATATATGTTGGATATTCACCGGAACTTTTAAATTTATCGAATCAACCGAACTTTTCCCTTCGTTCAAAAACTTATATGTATACCTATTATTATAATTTTTAACTATTATATATATAAATTTTGAAACCCTGATCGAATCTAGATTTCTCGAATATATAACCTCGATGTCGAAAAATTAGTCTTCAAATGAAGAAAAAAATGTATATTTGCAGAGATACTGATCATACCGCCTTATCAAAATAGTTAAGTATTACCAATAAAAACAAAAATTAGATCTTGAAAATTTCCTCCATATATGTATAAACCTCCCTGAATTAAGGAATTTTTACAAAAATTACGTTTTAGCCAAACACAGCTGAAAAAAACATTACAAATATAAGGAAGAAAATGTTCCCTTTTAAATAATAAAGAGATTCCTACACCTCACTCATCTCCAGAGTAAATTCATCTTGAAAATAAAAAAATCAATTTGTAAAATTGATTGAAACAATGTGTAGAAACAGTAATTGAAATTATCAAAGTAATAACGTTTCATTGTTTTTTTTTTGTTCCATATTTTTGTAATTTGATGAAAATATATCTCTTTAACCTTCGTATACTCGAGCCCAACTGCATTATACGCAGGCAACCATATATTGACGATGTTAATTTTTGAGAAAACACCGAATCATTGATTTGTCGTTCTAAGAGACAAATGTGAGTATTGGAAGTTTAAATAGCTAAGAAATAAGCCGTCATGGCTTATTGAGCAATTCCATGAGTATTAATATCTCCGCAACTGCATATGCTACTCCACAAACAAACTAAAAGTTTCATTTTATCTGCTCAATACTTGCTACATAATTTCAACACCCACACATATAAACGCCAAAACGGTGCTCGAAATATGCAATCGTATCGTAGCATTCAAATATGTAAATTTGAATTTTATATAAATCAATATGTAAACTTTAAAATAGAGGCTTGTTACTTGCTTGAGTGGTTACTTGAGTTTTGGTGGTTTTACAAAAAGCGATTAATTAAGCTTTTAATTTCGTATTAAGTCGAATAATACGAAACCGGGTTTATAAACAATTATTATTAGTAACATATCTACATCATATAAGAATGTAATGCGGAGTAGTTAAATAAAAAAATTTTAAATTCAAAATAACAACGTTTAAAATCAAGTTAGAAAAAAACTAGGGACATGGACTACATATTCGTTATAAGCGTTCTTTGATTATCGTCAAAACTTTGAAAATTTCAACAGTGGTCCATTCTTTGTCTGAGAACCACCAAGTCTGTATTATTTATTCAATTCTTAAATTCGTATAGTTTGACGTCTTTGATTTAAGTTATTTTAAATAACATATAGTATAGTATAACATTGTTGTTTATTGCATACATACCACATGAGTTGTCCACATATTGAGTAATGTTTCTAAAAACGCCTTTGAGGAGAGAATTGATGATTTATTTAATTGTTCCTGCATAAGGTCATGGTCTGAGTTAACGGAATGCATTAGAGAATTAATCATATCAATTGCAGAATATGTAACAGCCAAGTCATTGCGACGTAATGATGCGACGATTTTCGTTCCAATAATTTCTCGGAAGCTGCAATAATTATTATAAAAAAGAAAATGTTATTAAGTGTTTTTGTGGCAATATTGTATACCATATGACCAGTAATATAAATGAATTTAAAACTCAAGTTGACTTACCCCGGTAAATTAATAAATGCTGCATATCCAACTTTGCTCGCAAGCAAACGAGTTAATGCGTGAAATATTGCCTCAATCTCAAGATTGCTTAACTGCGCTGTTGGATTGTCTAACTCCTTCTGCGCCAAAGCTTGCAATGCACTGAGAATAAGTTTTTCTTTGTTTTCGGCAAAGAGACTCTGTGTAATTAAGTGAATTTTTTTAAAGTTTATATAATTTAATTTAAAAAAAAACCTACATCCTGAGTAACACTGTAGTTGAGACCACTGTGAGGAATGTTGGCGTTAAAACGTTCAAGTATTTCATGACGTTTCGCTTGAATTTGAAAATTGTTTATAACCAATCGCAAGAGGTTTGCTTCAGTTTCTTCATCAACGGAAGCATTCTGCGGCACATAACGCTTGCCTCGAGGAGTATTTGTAATGCGTATGTGCACATCTTGATTGCCGCTGGAACGCACTGCGTCGAGTAGAGTAGCTAATAGAGAATCTCTGAAATGTTTGAGCATTTGATTAAAGATTCTCTTACAGCTTTTTCATACCGAAATATGTTTACCTATCATTTGTTGTATAGCTGCGAACAATTCCGTTTTTATATTCAATGCAAAATTTTTGAAGATTATCCTTATCACGAACTAAGGCAAACACATCGGATAAAGGTCTTAGTGTGCAAACGCTGTAAGTCTGAGGATCTCTTTCAAGTAGCGTTGCCTCGGTTAGACAGAGAATGCGTTTTACTGGCTCTGGGTGGCGTGGTGTTATCTTTTGAACAATAAACTCTGTCATTGATGTTTGAAATTGATCGCCACTGTAAATTTGTCATAATTAGACAAGAGTTTTGTTTTTTTTCTTAACGCGAATTGAGTGTACCTGTATTTGCCAAATCGTTGACGCTCAAATTGCTCTAATGTGATTTGACTCTTTAATATCTTAGTCTCAATGCCGAGAAATTGCGATGAACGTTGGGCTATATTTTGTACAATTTCATGATGATTAAGTGCTTTAAATAGATGTAGGCGGCTGAATCCGCCGTATGCCATAACAATGCCTCCTTCATAGTCCGAAATACCTGCTTAAAACGTTGGCGAAATATTTCAAGATATAACACAACAAAACTAAAGAACAACCGTGCTAAAATTAGGACAATCAAACAAAAATTTTCAATAAAAAACAAAATGCAATGAATTTTACATCATCAGATACCATGACAACTGAGATAAAAATTTAACGAATGATGATTGTTAAATGTATACACCTTACCCGAATCACAAGGACTTTTTAATGCTTCCGAAAACTTACAATAACTTGTTACGTATATGCTGTATTAGTCAGAGTCCATCTTATTTTCCAACACGATTACTTTACCCTACACTTAAATATTAACAGCTTAAAACAGTTAGTACCTATGATGCCTTCGATGTCTTTGTACATGTAACTGGTAAGAACTTCATTTGTTGTGGGATCCAATTGATCCAATGAGCATGGCGTTACCTCAAGTACCGTGGGAAGGCTAATGCCAGACCAATGAAACTTATAAGCAGGAAATCGCTGTTTTGAATTAAAAAGAAAAAACACACACACAACAATTATCGAAATTCATAAATGCAATCAAAACAAAACATAATAAACACTATCAACTACTTACTTGAACATTTTTTGGCTTATCAGCAAATTCTTTGTAATATTTTAAAATTGAACTCAGTATATCATTGCGATACTCTGATGATAGCTTAATGGAATCGAGTTTTTTATCTTTTTTAATTGTTAACACAAACTCGTTAGGTATCTAAAATAGAACGAACCATGTTAGGTTGGACTTTGTGAATACACAAACCGCAAAGCAAAATTACATTTGATGATTTGTTAGGAGCTGCAGCCACAATATCCGAATATGACCAACGATTTGTGATTTCTAGCTTATCCGGATTGTACGTGGAGATGCCTATTGTTCCAATGGACAAAATGCGTTTGTATTTTCCTTTCCAAGAGTGTTTGGTTACTAGAAAGCACTCAAGGTCAACGTTCTCCTTAGGCGGCACCATGCTGACATGAGTGTGCACTGTTACAATAGTTTATTTGTATTCTTCTTTATGTTGAACTGTACAACTTTATACAACAGAAGTTCTTCAAGGGCTAGAAATTATAGATAATTGAGCAAATTAATCTTTTTCTTTAACTCCTCACTGATCACTTTATATGTTTTTAAATAGTTCATTGAAATCAGTTAAGTAATTTTCATGTTGAAAAAATACTTTCGTTAGCTTTAATTAAATTTTATCAGACTGCGTTTGATTTGCAAAAATGTGTTGATGAAAAAGGGAAGCTAAAGGGGGCGTTAACGTCACTATGAAATACAGCGGTGGCCCACTAGTGTAAAGCTAACGTTAAGATGGCTCAAAAAAATTCACTTCTTTATATATTTCCTTACATTATGGATAGTTAATCCATTTTTAACGCAAATAAATTAATTGTACAAATTATTGCTTGATATTATCACTATAATTGCAAATTTGCAGAGGATTAAGCAGTCACAACAAATTTTCACTTGACAGCAAATCGTTTTTGACAATTCATTTTATAGGGTAAATCACCCAATGCTAGTAATTGTGAATATTATCTGTCAATTCGCCGAATAGAAATGGCTAGATTCAGCGTACTTAACAGTTGCCCAAGGCTTATTTATATAAGGTTGCATACATTTTTGACGTTTTCTCATTTCGGCACCCTTATTTTGAAATGAGAGCAAAAGAGCGTAGTCATTTGAGTAAAGAACTGACACGGTTGCCTGAATATAATACTATTGGTAGTTTTTTGTAGTACTATTTGGTAAATAGAATACTAAAATTTTTGTTTAGTACTTTTATTGGTCCTTTTTTTATTCGGATGTCCTGATAAAATTAAGTCATTGAGTTTGATCTACCCCCATAATTTTAGTTTTGATTGAAGAATTTCAGTACTATGCCCTAAAAAAGGTTTAATGAAATAAATATATATTAAGAAAATCAAGAAAGACAGACCAAATAAATATTTTCATATTCGAAACTTTCATTGCATTGGACAACGGTGATCGTAAAAACCACTTTTACTTCCAATTTTGACAAAAATCAAAATTTTAACACATCTTGACTTAGTGTGTACACAATAAAACAGAAAACTGCACAAAACCCTAAAAAATACTTTTTGTTCTCGAGCAGCACAAAACCCTACTCTGCAAACGTCAAAATATTTTTGTTTACATAAAATAAGGATGCGTCAAAAAATGTACTCAACCTTAAATAAATCGACCTTGACAGTTGCCAACAGTTCCGCAAATTTCCAATTATACTATGTTCACACTGAGATCAAATTAGGTAATTTCGTGAGATAATTTCGAAATTGTGCAAAAGTGTTCACACTAGGCTTGGATAATTTCGTTTGACGCTTGATTTATTTTTTTGTCAATTTTTTACTGGCCACATTCAGCACTCTCAACAGTTGCCAACTTAAATGTTCAATTAAAATAGAGAATTCTTACTCAAAGTAAGTTTGCAAAATTATTTCGCATAAAGCCGTACATGTTATCAATTTTGCAACTTTAATTCATTGAAAACATCGCTCACCTAAGTTTCACTGAATGGGTTGCTAACCGAAGGGTCAAAACAGCTAAGTATCTGAATGTGGCCATTATCATGTGTCATGTATAATTTTGACGGCTCAGCTAGAATGGATAGCAAGATTGTTAATACGCCAAAAAAAGGGTGTGTTTAATTCACAATATATTCAGATTTCAGGGTTGCAGTGCATTTTTGCCTAATTTCGTGAGTAATTTAAACGAAATTACCTTGTTTGAGGTAATTTCCAAATCAACAAATTGTATGGGAAATTACCATAGTTTTTAGATAATTTCAGTCGAAATTACATAGAAGCTCGAAATTACCTAATTTGATCTCAGTGTGAACATAGTATTAGATATAAAAAAATTGCCATAATTGTACGAATTAATAAACTATACTCATGTTTTTTGATAATGAATTTTCACCCAGAATAAATATGGCACCATTCAGTACACTTAGTTTTTGTTGATTTCGTATAAATAGAAACTGAGATCACATTACAAAAGTTGGAGAGTGCTATTTAGCTACCTCAGCATTAGTCAATCTATACCAGAGGTGCACATAAGAGCTTCGGAGAGCCCTCGGCTTTCACAGACAAGTCGTGTGTGCGAAGCTGCCGAACTTCTTCGACGATAGCATTGAATCAGTTTGCGTTTGATCTTCACGCAGTAAGCATCTTATGAGCAAATTGTTATGTTGAATTTTTGTCTTGTACACACATACTTAGACAAAAATGTTGCGTTTGTGTCGGAAGCTCTGCCAACGCTGTGCATCACTGATCTATACAAATTCAATATTTGTCATTTACTTTGCAACAAAAATAGCCTGTTCACAGTTTGAATACGCAGGTTTGTTATATTTACGATTTGTTATTTTTACTCCAACTTACGCAAGCGTATTTTGCTTTATGCCGCGTTTCCATAAAAATTTTCCTCTTTTTCAGCTTTTACCAGCTTAAAATCCAGAAAAAGTCATTGTGAATACCTTGTTAAAGCAGAAGGAAGAACAAGATAAATATTTTGTTGACAAAAAATTTTGATTTTCTCTCGATATGAGAAATATTTGGTACTTTTTGTTTTCTATTTGGTAGTACTCTATGCAAATTGCATACAGTATTCGTGATAACTTTGTTTGGATTCAGTAAAAAATTTGATTCGAAAAAAGTAAGCAGGTGTGGAAGACTTGGAGAGCATTTTTGCTTTATTTTCCGCACACAAAAATAAATTTATTTCGAAGCAATAAATACTTTTTAAGAGAACATTTCTACTCTTCTCAAATGTAACCCTGTGTGTGCCAAACAAATTCCGTAATTTGAACGCTCGCTTTCTCGAACACATACAAGCCGCCATATTGTTTGCCACACGAGTTCCAGATGTGAAAGCCACATAAAGCAGACATTCTGCATTTTTGCCGTTGTACGTGCCTGTTTAGACCGTCATGCCCATGACGAAAAGTGTGAGCGAGAACGGATAAGAATTGGGTGGTTAAAATGAGATGAAAGATTATGAGCCGAAATGCCGTCCACAAACTTAAAAATTGAAAATTTCATGCTGGTTTCAATTTCATTTCGTTTCAGTTTGACAAATTATAAAATAAACAAAAAAATTCGTTCGTCAAATTTTTGTGAATAAATTAATTAAAAATATCAGCACGAACGGGTGCGCATCATAAATTTAAATACAGCGGTAATATTAGCAAAACTGCAGCTGAAAATTATTATCTTCGGTTGTCTGGTACCGAAAAGCTTTAAACAACGCTCAAGATCAGCCAAATTGCTAGCGGTGGGACGCATTGCAAACATAAGGCTCTGGCCATGAATTAAGGATTTTATTTCAGCTTCATTGTGAGCGTTTTGATTCATATATATTTTTTGCTATATAATATATGGTTTTATACGTGTTTTTTCTTAATTCAAGCAAATAAAGTGTTGCCCTTAATTCAAGCCATAAAACATAATTTACATAGTTTGTCTGTACTTTTTTGTGGCTAAATTTTATTGTGTTTTCTAATTCTTTAAAAGCAAAGGTTTTCATGGGCATAATAAAAAATAATTGTAGCCAGCGCTTAACTGAAGGCAGACAATTCTTTACATTTTCAGGTTTCTGTTTTTTAAATTGGTTTCCTTTGTCTATGAGTTGTTTATAAATGTTTCATTCCATAGTTTCAGTTTTTATTATGAAAAAGAAACAGGTATGCCCATGCTCACGTGTGGACACGAAGGGTATGGAAATGCGGAATTTCAATGACGAATCTAAACAGGCTCTACCTTTTAATGCTGTTTTTGCATTTCAAATGGTTGCCCATAAATGTTTTTAATTGAAATAAAAAACAATTGCACTCATTCATTGACTTGCGGTAATTTTGTGATAATTTGCACGATTTTGAGGTAATTTGAGGTATTTTATTGACCTGCGGTAATTTTGTGGTAATTGCACAATTTTGAGGTATTTTTGAAGTGTGGTAATTTGAGAGAATTAAATGCGAGAATAAGGTAATTTTGGAGGTATATTCATCTGACAACGCTGGTGTGTTATTAAATGTTTGCACACAATTGACCGAGAACTGGACCTACATGTTTTATGCCGACTCCGAACGGCTAAAGTTCATGTTCTCAAGAAGCTTTACATGGCATTGTTTACTCTCTGAGGTTTGCCATTGTCTGCAGAGAGGTTGTGACCGATCAGAAAAATTTTGTATTGAAAAAAACTTTTCGCCGCGGCTGGGGATCGAACCCGGGCTCCGAGCATGCCAGACCACACACTTAACCTGCATGCCACGGTCACCAAATCTTTTATATCAAATCGAAAATGATGAAGTGAAAAGCAAGCACAAGCAAAATCATAGATTCAAGATTATTCAATAGTGAATAACTGTTTTAAATCTTGTAGAAAAAAAAATCCCCTATGAATTAAAATATACCACGCTGAATTAAAAATTACCATGGAAATTCCCATTTCCAACCATATAAAAATACCATGAAAGGATTTTTCTACGAAGTTGGCAACTATGCGATCAGCTGTGGCTTCGTTTTCGCTTTCATCGTCGATATTTTGCAAATTTTTCGTTGGTTATAATCTCTGGTTATAATTAAATTGAGTTAAAATTAAAAAATGCAAAAATATGAAAAGTTGGAGAAAATTGGAGAAGGCACATATGGTACCGTCTTTAAAGGGCGCAATCGTGAAACAATGGAAATAGTTGCTTTAAAAAGGGTACGCTTGGATGAGGACGATGAGGGTGTTCCAAGCTCGGCGTTGCGTGAAATCTGTTTATTGAAGGTTAATGCATCAATTTTTTAATAATTGTGTGCTTATATTTGTATCCACAAATTTTTTAGGAGTTAAAGCATAAGAATATTGTGCGGCTCTATGATGTACTTCATTCTGATAAAAAGTTAACTTTGGTGTTCGAGCATTGTGATCAGGATCTTAAGAAGTATTTTGATAGTTTAAATGGTGATATAGATATGGCGGTATGTCGCAGCTTTATGTTGCAGCTATTGCGCGGACTCGCCTTTTGCCATAGCCACAATGTTTTGCATAGAGACTTGAAACCGCAAAATTTACTGATCAATAAAAATGGCGAGTTGAAATTAGCGGATTTTGGTAAGTTCACATTAATGCTGTAGTGTTAGGCGAGCGAAAAAAATTCAATATTAAGTAAATTTTGGTAAATTTAAGGTTTGGCACGAGCTTTTGGAATACCGGTTAAATGTTATTCAGCAGAAGTAGTAACACTTTGGTACAGACCGCCCGATGTACTTTTCGGTGCTAAACTATATACGACTAGTATTGATATGTGGTCTGCTGGTTGCATTTTTGCCGAATTAGCGGATGCTGGACGTCCACTGTTTCCGGGATCTGATGTTCTTGATCAGCTGATGAAAATATTTCGAGTCTTGGGAACGCCTAATGAGGAAACATGGCCCGGCGTATCTCATCTTTCTGACTATGTATCTCTTCCATGTAAGCGTGGTATGTTCTCCGTGTAAAAATTGATTGTTTATGTTTATACCCTTCGTAGCTTTTCCAGCCATTAATTCATGGCACCAAATTGTACCACGTTTAAATTCCAAGGGTCGAGATTTGTTACAAAAACTTTTAATCTGTCGACCGAATCAACGAATAAGCGCCGAACAAGCCATGCAACATCCATATTTTACAGATAATTCAAGTCATTCTTAAATTTTACTATTTGTATTATGACCATCTTTGTCTTACTTGATGGTCAACAGAGTAGTAAAGAAAGTATTTAAGCTAGTGAGATTAACAATAAAAAAAGTTTTTCTTTTCAACCAAAAATAAAAATTATATTTTAAGTCCTTAAGTATATACATTCAGAAAATAATTCTTATTATATTCAATTATAAACTTCATATTTCTAATAAATTAAACTTACGACTTTAATCTTAAATAATGCGTTTAAAATTTGAGAGTTTTTAAGTGGATTAAAAACTTGATCGAAAATATCGCGGTGAGGTGATTTTGCGAAGAAATACTTAAAACATAGCTACAGCAGGAAGACAAGGATTTGAAGTAAGTCAGCCTGGATACTTCATATGAAAATTGTTTTGGCAAATTATTATGTTTAGCGTAATACATCTTTATTTTTCTCATTCTCAACTCGAGCATTCTTTATTCTTAGGACAGCGTTCATGAAGATGAAGACGTCTAGTGACTAGTGAAGCGTTTAAAAAAGCTAAAACTTAAAAAAGCTACCATATTTCTCTAAGTAAATGTAGATTCCCCCTAACATCATTTCCTCTTATTCTCACATTTGATATAAATGCACTAAAAACTGTTTTTTTGTTTTCTATCAACTCAGATATTTTATTCAATAGTTAGAAAAAAAAATTGCAAAATTTGAATGATTTCAGTTGAGAATGTTAAATTTGGTACATATTAAAAATAAAGTCAGTTTAAATACGCATTTCTCTTTGCGGAAGAAAAAATTAAATTGAGCGTTTACTTCGCCTTTTTGGTGTCTGCCTCTTCGCTTTCCTTAAGACGATTCAGACGCTGCAATAAAGTCGGATGTGAGTGCGACCAGGTTGAGTATAGCCAATCATAGACAGGAAAACCCAAATTGTCCAAGTTCAACTTAATCAATGCACGTCCTAGCTGTTCGGCAAAGCCAAGCTTGCGAGCAAATTCATCAGCCTGATACTCAAAGCACCGTGAAAGAATCGTCATGCCAAAATTGATTAATGCATTATAAGGTGCCATAACGTAGGTGAAAATGACTAGTAAGCCAACGATTATAGGACGTGTGCCATTTTCAAAGCCAACTGCTTCGTAAAAGGGAGCATAACTGAACAGATAACCGAAAGCGGCAAACATTAAAAACAAATGTATCTGCATTATGATGATATTTTTTGTGACATGACCCAATTTCCAATGTCCCAGTTCATGACCAAGTACAGCAAGAACCTCTTCATCAGTGCAACCCTTTCCCTTTTCTTCCTCTTTCAAATCCACAGTGTCACCTGGTTTTCCCTTGTTCAGCAGCAGCGTATCGAAGAGCACAATGCGTTTGGAGTTCCAGAGACCATAAAAGTAGGCATTGCTATGAGAAGATCTCTTTGAGCCTTCAACAACATATAAATTGGTAAGTGGAAATTTGAGCATTGAAGCCAAATCTTCAATTGATTGACGAAGTGGACCAGCTTCCAGAGGCGTATATTTATCAAAGAGCGGTGCAATGAAAATTGGATATATTGTGAGTAAAGCAAGACTAACAACGCCAGTGAAAAGCCAAAGCCATATAAAGAAATGCTCGCCACCACGTTGAACTATAAAAATAATTGCTGCTGTAATGGGCGTCATAATAACTTGGCCTACTACAAGACCCTTAAGTTGATCCCAAGCGAAGAAACGTAGTGTTTGCTTGTTGAATCCGTGTTTTTCTTCGAGCACAAAAGTTTTGTACAGCTTAAATGGCAAATCCTTGTTGAAGTTTATTATGCTGTATATAGTTGTGAACATGCAACTGACAATGATTTCATTCTTAGCATTCCAACCGCATTGTTGAACCAAATTCACTGAAAACTCCCAGAGTATAGCAATGACTCCAAAATATAGCTCTAGACATATGATTAAGACGTCCATTAGTAATGTTTTGAATATACCGAATTGCTCTTTGTCCAGTCCGTATAGACGTGCTTTGTGAAAAGTCTCCTCGCTCATGCAGTGTTTTAGCTCATCTGGTACCATAAGAGCACTCCTATAGACTTTCACCTGTCGCATCGATATATAGGTTTCCAATAAGTTTTCAATTACTATCAATCCTAAGATGCTATATAGCACCATATTCTCAACTGGAATGGCATCCATTGTGTATTTTTGTTCTTTATTTGTTCTTGTTTCTTATGTGTGCTATATTTGTTCTTATTGGCAATTAATCAGCTAAGCGTGTTGTACAACCAAACAGTTCTGGAAAAAAAGAAAACAAAAATTGATATTGAAATTTTATTTTTGGAGTAAGTGAAAAATTCAAAAAAGAAACTTTTCCAAGAAAACTTATTTTCCTTGAAAAAGTTTTAACATACTCATAATAATGGAGCTGATGTTAGCATATTAAAATATAATCATCCTGTTTTAATTTATTTAATGTTGATTATAAAAAAAGGCCAGACATCTTTGCAGGTAGCTAGCCACCAAAAAGCAACAGACTTAACAGGATGGTATTTAATTGCTAAAGTATGACACAGCAATTTGAATTGAAAAATCATGAACTTAACATCATCATAAAATTTGTATCAGATAAGAATTGATGACTCGTAGTTAAAAGAGTTAAAATCGCACAGCAGCAGTTTAACCGAAAAGTAGTTATCTAGTCTGCAGGTTAGCCTTCTTCAAGAAACAAAATTAAACTTTGTTTGAGCTTAATTTAGGAAGTTTTATAGTTATAAAAATAAAAACAAAACATATTTTACTGCCATAACTTTATTTCAATCGACTGATTGATTATCTTATCAATTTCTTCAGGAACTCACATTTTTTTAATCGATTCACTGGCTTGCGAAGGTAACCGCAAATAGTTTTGACAGTTTTAAATTGCAAAGCACGCTTTTGATTAACGCAGTAGAAGACTTGCTATACCGGTGTCTCAAAAATTCGCGTAATTAAACCAAATTTTAATTAATTCATACCTTATAAAAGATTATAACCACACGTCCACAAATCGAGTACAACGTATCGAAAAATATTTCCAGAGTTGAGATATGGAACTCCTTTTCCCGCTGCTTTAAATGTCATATAAAGCAGTTTTTTTAATTAATGTTTTCTTGTACTTTCAATGGTGAGTTCACCAAGCTTGTTGTTGTATCACCATATATTACTGTCAGCTTTTAGTAAACACTAAAATCAGCTGTTCTCACTGAAGTCAAACTATGCTAATTAGAAGTTTTAACTAGTTATATTAATAATCTGTGTATAAACGTTGAAATCTAATAAAAGTTGTTAAAAATGCATTTTTTATATAAACAAATAAATATGAATTCAACTACCGAAAATATTGCGTCCTCCTTATTCACCATTTGAAGATTTTTGTACTTAAAGCTAAAGGTACATACACACTAAGTTATTAATGCAATAAGCCCATACAAACAGTTTTGTTCCATTGGTGTGTGGAAATTGCCAATAATTGTTTACGTTTTCCATATAGGGCACGATTACGATTTCCGGGATGCCGCGATTTGAAGATGTTTTCTGGTAGAGAACAACAAAAAAACATGATTCGCCGAACAAAAAATCGATAACTCTATTAGTTATCGAGTTATCGATTTCTTAAAAAAAATTTTGTTAAAAGATCAAAAAAACATCTATATCTTTGCCGTTACTCAATGAATCCTTAAGATTGATATGTCATTTTAAAGGTCATTAAATGACCTTGCAAATATATATCTTATAAATATCATTGCTACAATATTTTTAATTTTATAAGCGAATTTATTCCAAAGTTGAATTTTTTAATAAAAAGAACCGTTATTTTCTAAAAAATTTACGTTATTAAGTTACTAAAAATATATTTTTTTTGAAAAGCTAACAGTTCAACCTTTTGTTTGACATATAAATATATACATTTTTTATTTAATTTCACACTATATAACATAAAATTAAAATTTTCCAAGTGTTTTCTTTGTTAAAAAATCTGTTCACAAAATTTTCTATATCTTTGCCAATATCCAATGGATCTTAAAGATTGACATGCTATTCGAAATACAAATATAAATATAATACAAATAAAATTTCAAAAATGTTTTTTAATTTATAAGCGAATATATATCAGATTTGAATTTTTTAATTAAAAGAACCGTTTTTTTCTGCAGTATTTTCGTTTTTAAGGTACTTAAAATATATACTTTTTGATAAGCTGAAAGTTTTACCTTTTTTTCGATAGATAAAAATATTTATATTTTTTTATTAACTGCTCGACCAAAAAATACAAATTTTTTTAACTGACTCGAAAATCCCGTTAATTCATATAAAAATTGTATTGTAATGGCGATATTCGTAAATATTGAGTAAGAAAGCAAAACATCTAAGGTAAATATGAGTGAAATAAGCAATTTTCCGTACAAGGGCAAATCATTGTATCATAAAAAACACGACAAAAAGTCAAATAAATTATATATATTATATACCAAATGAAAGATAAATTTTCAAGCTTTAATAATTTACTCTTTATAATTCATAGTAATAACGGTAATTTTTGAGAAAATAACGGTTTTATGTAAGAAAATATTCTAACTCGGAAACAAATCGATAACACAACATTTCCTTTGGCTATTCTTATTTTTATTAAGAGTACTCTTCGAATCCATCGTCAAAACGCGGCGCCCCGGAAATCGTAATCTCCCCCCATATAGGCCTGCCATATAAGAAAATTAAAATTGTCCGTCTACAGCATTATGCTATAAACACATATATGGCTTCGGTGGATTGACAAGTAGCCTGTCACACAATCTACGTCGCCAGCCAAGCTTGTCGTGCGACTGCAGAACGCTGTAGCCAGGCAATTTTAATTTTTATACCCCCACGCGTACTGCGTAAGGGGTATATTAATTTTGTCACGACGTGTGAAACGCCCATAAGGAGGCGTGTTAGGTATAGAAAAGTATATAT
Organism: Tetanocera ferruginea; assembly: GCA_958299015.1. Taxonomy (NCBI): domain Eukaryota; kingdom Metazoa; phylum Arthropoda; class Insecta; order Diptera; family Sciomyzidae; genus Tetanocera; species Tetanocera ferruginea. The sequence goes on along the minus strand of OY282640.1, from coordinate 54,271,705 downwards.
ATTCTTGATCAGCATGACCACCTGAGTTGATTTAGCCATGTCCGTCTGTCTGTCCGTCTGTACGATTACAGCCGTAATTTTGAAGCTATAGTGCTGAAATTCGATATTTGAGCTTTTTTCAAAAAAACTAAGATCAAGTTCGAGAATGGGCTAAATCGCATGAAAACCACGCCTACCTCCCATATAACCCCAATATTGAAAACTCTGTAAAGAGGCTAATATTACAGCTACAATACTGAAATTCGGTATTTGTATATTCTATGTCAAAAATAAGGTGTGTACGAAAAATGAGCAACATCCACCCACAAACACGCCCACCTCCCATACAACCCCAAAATTGAAAAATCTCTTAAGAGGATAATATTAAAGTTACAAGACGGCAACTCGGTATTTAAGTATTCTATATCAAAACTGAGGTGTGTTAGAAAAATGGGCGTCATCCACCTACTAACACGCCCCCCTCCCATACAACCCCAAAATTGAAAACCCTATAAAGAGGCTAATATTAAAGGTACAAAACGGAAACTCGATATTCGTGTATTCCATAACAAAACTGAGGTGTGTAAGAAAAATGGGCGTGACACACAAACTAACACGCCCACGTCCCATACAACCCCAAAATTGAAAACGTTATAAAATGACTTATATTTAAGCTGTAGGAAAACAATTTGATATGTATGTATTTGAGACACATAAAAATAATAAAATCTTTCAAAATCTCATAAAAAAAGCTCTCCAATTTAAGATTATTTTACGTTTAAGAATCGGCCGTGGGGGTATTTTAACTTCGGCCCAGTCGAAGATATACCTTACTAGTCTAATTTGACAGGCGTTTATGAGATATATAAGCAATCGGGTTCATTATTGGCAAGTAACTGCAATAACACGTTACATGCCAGTAGCCCTAAATGTGCTTATAGCATAATGATTGGATTATTATGCGGCCCATTTACGCTGCGACCAGAGCAAAGCTGGAAAAGTAACATGAAAGCGATATTTTCTTAAATTTTACCACACACACTCATGTGAATGCAATTTGGGAAGGTGTGAATTTTTGAATTTTCTACGTATTAATTTTAAATGCAATACTGTCAACTACCATCTGCTCATAGACTGCTGGCAAAATTTCAGCAAATGAAAAAAAGTGAACTTCGTGTGCTCATCAAGTATTTTCTGCGCAAAAAAACCATCAGCCAAACCAAGGAAAGGCTTGATAAAAACTATGGGGATAGCATCGATTGGAATGATTCACAAGTGCTTTACTGAATTAAGATGAGATAGTACAAGCACAAGTGACGTCGAACGTTGACGTTGACCACCACATCAGAAAGGGTCTCTAATCGGTTTACAATATCATCCAAGTAACAATTTTAGCCGTAGAGAAAATATATAAGGCTACTTTCTTGAGTTTAAAAGCCTTATTTATTTTTCATATGAGAAGAAAAAGTAGCTGCTAGCTTTTAAAAGAATCTCTGTCAAAACTAAATAAGAACTCTTGCAAAGCTCTTTTTCAATAGATATATAAAATTTGACAAGTATTTGTGATGATTACAATGACAAGTAAACTAAAGATATAATAAAGTGTTAATTATATCATACTAAATATATGTTCGTATATCGGTTATATGCTGCGAATTTTAGTGCGCTTTAAAATTTATCGGGTACGTGAATGCAATACTTCGAAAAACTACAACGAGCTTCAAAAATAATTTAAATTAAGGAGTGTTTATAATATTAAAATACTTAAAAAATTTGTTAACATTCCTTAAAATAAGCTGAAAATTATTTAAATTATTAATTTTAAATATACATTTAATAAAAATCATCAATTTGGCTTAAAATTATATGTTAAACTATAATATATAACTTTGTGCAATTCCCATGAGTTTTTATTTGTAATGAGATCGCCATTTTATGTGATTTTTGCATTTTTTTAACTTTACCCCATTTTTTTTTTGCTGCTAGTTGCCTTTACTTATAAATAAAATATCGATATTTGATTTTTTTTTTAAGAGAATTTGAGGATCTTCCAAAAACGTATTTTTCGGATGGGATCAAAAATTGGAGGAACGTTTAACGAAGTATATCCAGGTTTGCTCCGTGAGGAAATGGCCTAAGATGGCGCTTACAACCGTTGTTCGGTCTTGGCCTGTGCTAAGAATTTGCGCCAGCCTCTTTTGTCGTGCGCTTGCTGGCGCCAAATAGAAATTTCAAGCGCTGTCAAGTTCTCCAATGCCTGGTATTTCCAACGGAGATGCGGTCTTCCTCATCTGCATTGGCCACCACTGGGTACCGAATCCAATAATTTTTTCGCTGGAGCTTTGTCGTTCGTTCTCTCGACATGACCTAGCCAGCGAAGCCGCTCTATTTTAACACGCTTGACTATATCGATGTCGGCATATAGCTCATACAGCTCGAGGTTCCATCTTATTCGGTACTAACTATTGACGCAGATTGGACCATAGATCTTGCGAAGGATTTTTCTCTCGAACGCTCCCAAAGTCCTTTCATCAGTGCTGCTCAACGTCCAGGTTTGCGAAATGTATAGTAAGACGGGCATGATTATTGACTTATAGAGCGTCAGTTTTGTTCGTCGAGAGAGAGCTCTGCTTCTCAATTGCCTACTGAGCCCAAAGTAACACCTGTTGGCAAGAGTTATCCTTCGTTTAATCTCAATACTGATATCGTTGGAGGAGTTAATACCGGATCCCAGGTAAACAAAGTCCTTGACTACCTCAAAGGAGGTGTTGTCAACAGTGACGTGGTTTCCAAGACGCTGGGACTGTTTGTTTGTTGACACAAGATACTTCGGTTTATCTGCGTTCCCTGCAAGACCCTGCTGCACTGACTTCGCGCGTATTTTGCCCAATGATGTCAATATCTTCTGCATACGCCAGCAGCATAACACTTTTATAGAAAATTGTGCCGCTGCGTCTCTGGTCAACAGCTCGGATGATCTTCTCCATGACTATATTAAAGAACTCGCACGATAAGGAATCACCTTGTCTGAAACCTCGCTTGGTATCGAACGGAAGGGAGAGGTCCTTCCCAATTTTCACTGCGCTGCTAGTGTTGGTGAGTCATCCTGCAAAGACGTAGTAGCCTCGCAGGAATACCAAATTCAGACATGATGGCATATAGGTGCCTCCTTATTGGACTGTCGAAGGCGGCTTTGAAATCGACAAAAAGATGGTGTGTGTCGATTTGTTTTTCGAGCATCTTTTCCAAGATTTGTCGGAGCGTGAAGATCTGGTGAATGGTGGACTTTCCAGGTCTGAAGCCACACTGATAAGGTACAATCAGTTGGGTGACGATGGGCTTCAGTCTTTCACACAATATGCCTTCTTATATGCGATATTAAGAAAGCTAATCCCACGGTAGTTGGCGCAAATGGTGGGATCGCCTTTCTTGTGGATTGGGAAGAGCATACTGAGGTTCCAATCATTTGGAATGTATTCTTCCGGCCATATTCTGCATAGAAGTCTGTATATAAACACACCTTCGTCACGGGTCTTAAACAGGTAGGTAATCGGCTTGGGGTTTCCGGGATATCATCTCCACTGGCGGGATTGTTGTAAGCGTCGCCATTTAAAAGACTAGAGAAGTGTTCCCTCCATAACACCAGTACACTATGAATAGCTGTCACTAGATTCCCATTCTAATCCTTGCAGGAAGAGGCTCCGGTCTTAAAACCATCAGCCAGACGTCTTATTTTTTTGAAAAATTTTCGGGTTTCATTCCTGTTGCCATGCATCTCAATTTTCTCGCACTCACGCATTTCCGCCTCTCGTTTTTTTACCGGAAAATTCGTCTCTTTTCCCTCCTATTCTCTCTGTATCGCTCCGTAACAGCACTCGTTACAACCGACTGCAGGGTGACTTTGTAGGCGATGTCTTTCTCTGCAGTGGCGTCACGACACTCCTGGTTGTGCCACTGGAAAGGTTACCACTGGCGAGGGCAGTGGTAACATCATTCCGTTATCGGATGTGTTGTCATGGAGGCTGAACTTTCCGACTGTTGGACCAAATATGTTTTCTTAACCCTCGGGGCAGCGCTCGTGCCTTGAAACGGATTGCCTTGAAACGGATTATGGCAAGTCGTTCGTTCACAGGAGTGAATCTTAGGACATGATGCCGTATTGTGCTTCTGCGCATGGCCGCTGTAGTAGATGTAACAAGATGCTTTCCGTATGCAAACCTGTCCCTTCCATCGCATTTCTTGGAATTCAATGATATCAGAATTATATCTTTCCAAGATATCAATCAGTTGGATAGAGGCACCATCCTAATTAAGGGTTCGGACATTCCAGGTGCATATCCGTAAATCATAATCAGTTTTTCGTTTGCGGTAGTCGTCATCAGATTTAGGGATCATTCTTTTATATATTCTTGGACTTTTCATTGAAATAATTTTATTGCGTGGTGGGCTTCAAACCCAACCAACAACCTTTGCTTGATGGCTAAAGGAAGTCCCTCGCTCAGATTCGCTGCCAAAGTCTATCGGGTGATAGTTTTTGACGGTTTCAGGAGACACCACGTGGAGGTTTGAGTCGACTTGAGACGATTTTGACATGGATAATGCTGGCCTCGCCTTTAAATGACTTTAATTTTATTAAACCAGCGTTTGTAGTTTGTACCCACACGTTGCATCTTTTTTGAAACTTCCAAGACTTCCAATAACTGGTTTCTGAAACTTTGTCACCGCAGTTCTCACCATATTTTCTCACTTTTACTGCATTCTCACTTGCATCGTCTCTGTAATAAAATGAGAAAAAACAGTGAAACGACTCACTTAATTTAATTCTTTCTTATGATTTCAATATCCGAAGTGTTGCTGTTACGCAGCCTTATTTCCTAAAAATATGTTACCACCTTTATTTCACTACGCTAAAAAAGGATTATAAACATTATATGTAAGATATGTTGTAACCCTGAAACTCGTGCAGCGTTTTGCGCCAATTTAATTATTTCATTGTCTTATTGAATTTGAGAACACACAAAAGTGTAAGATTTTGCTGAATCATAATTTTTTTGTATTAAACCTCATTATATTTCTTATTAGGAAATAATATTCCTCACATATGTGTTTCCATTGAGTTGAGGTATTTTTATTTGGAAGAAGACAATTCAACAGTTGTTGTAAACTTAAATATGCAACTCGAGTCGGTAGTAGCTGAAGCTCTCACTATGCTGAAGTTCTCACTGTGTTCTTATTAGAAGGGGAAAAAACATGAAAAATGTATACTTGTTTTTGCAACTGCCCTTTTCCATAAAGTGTGTGGCTTTGCATACCCGGACCCCGAGATCAATTGATTCTTGTTCATTTGTATGTAACAAAACTGAAATATATATGTGCCTCAGCAACAAAATAAAAGCTTATATAATCATATTAACAAAAAAGAAACAGTTTCGATAGTATCGTAAGTGTAGACGTAGAATTCCGTTTTAGTTGTAGACTCTTCTACTTTGTCTCTTTGGTCCGATTGCTTTGTCCATTTTGTACGTATATTTATTGATCTTCCGAAAATTAACAAATAAATGAATAACACTCAATTATGGACTCATTGAGCCCAAAACAAAGAAAAAGTAAAAATGTAAGTATGATTAAATGAGCAAGCAAAAGGAAACAAGCAAAATTTCAAATTTTTTCGATCATTTCGTTTAGTTTGATAGGTTGAGTTCATTGAATTAGTTGAAAAGAAGGCGAAGCAAATGCACTTTCTATTGGTGCCACTTTCGTCTCTGCCCGATATATAGTTTGCGAGCTACAGTCAGTTTAACTACTAATTTCAAATTAAAATTAAGATCCCGATTTTTAAAAAATTGTATGTTGTCTATATTTCACGCTTAGCACATGTCCTTTCCTCTCGTCTCTGTCTGATATTTAGTTTGCGAGCTACACTTTCGTCTCTGTTCGATGTATAGTTTGCGAACTACACTCGCTAGTGCTAGTGGGATGTGGGATCCAAATTAATTTGCATTAAAAACACAAATTAAAATTTTACGCTATCTATTGGGTAAAAGCATAAAACGAAATATGATCCAACTCGTTTTTTTCATAAGAGTTAAATCTAACCGGATCACAGACCCATTTCATTAAATTTAACAGTTTGAGTTCATTGACTGAGTTGAAAAGAGGTAAATGACCTCTGGTTTCAAAATAGAGCACTTAGTAAACTAGAACAGTAGTGCATATATAAACCAATGCGAACCAATGCTAACAATACTACCAATACGAACTAGAACTTCCAGTTTCACGAAAACACGAACCTCAACTACACGTGTATTTTATTCATGAACTTCACGTGAAGTTCGTATTCACGTGAAAGTGCCAATGACCCACCTGTGACCTCAGATAATCCCACTGCATCCGATTGGCCATAGAATTTTTCGATTTTGGTCCAAATGTTCCATGGAACCCATCAAAGTACCAATGACCCGCCTGTGACCTCAGATAATCCCACTGCATCCGATTGGCCATAGAATCATCCATTTTGGTCCAAATGTTCCATGGAACCCATCAAAGTACCATTGACCCACCTGTGACCTCAGATAATCCCACTGCATCCGATTGGCCATAGAATCATCCATTTTGGTTCAAATGTTCCATGGAACCCATCAAAGTCCCATTGACCCACCTGTGACCTCATATAATCCCACTGCATCCGATTGGCCATAGAATCATCCATTTTGGTCCAAATGTTCCATGGAACCCATTAAAGTACCATTGACCCACCTGTGACCTCATATAATCACACTGCATCCGATTGGCCATAGAATCATCCATTTTGGTCCAAATGTTCCATGGAACCCATCAAAGTACCATTGACCCACCTGTGACCTCAGATAATCCCACTGCATCCGATTGGCCATAGAATCATCCATTTTGGTCCAAATGTTCCATGGAACCCATCAAAGTACCATTGACCCACCTGTGACCTCAGATATTCCCACTGCATCCGATTGGCCATAGAATCATCCATTTTGGTCCAAATGTTCCATGGAACCCATAAATGTGCCTATGACCCACCTGTGACCTCATATAATCCCACTGCATCCGATTGGCCATAGAATCATCCATTTTTATCCAAATGTTCCATGGAACCCATAAATGTGCCTATGACCCACCTGTGACCTCATATAATCCCACTGCATCCGATTGGCCATAGAATCATCCATTTTGGTCCAAATGTTCCATGGAACCCATTAAAGTACCATTGACCCACCTGTGACCTCATATAATCACACTGCATCCGATTGGCCATAGAATCATCCATTTTGGTCCAAATGTTCCATGGAACCCATCAAAGTACCATTGACCCACCTGTGACCTCAGATAATCCCACTGCATCCGATTGGCCATAGAATCATCCATTTTGGTCCAAATGTTCCATGGAACCCATCAAAGTACCATTGACCCACCTGTGACCTCAGATATTCCCACTGCATCCGATTGGCCATAGAATCATCCATTTTGGTCCAAATGTTCCATGGAACCCATAAATGTGCCTATGACCCACCTGTGACCTCATATAATCCCACTGCATCCGATTGGCCATAGAATCATCCATTTTGGTGCAAATGTTCCAAATTGTTCCAAATGTGCCTATGACCCACCTGTCCCCTCAGATATTCCCACTGCATCCGATTGGCCATAGAATCATCCATTTTTATCCAAATGTTCCATGGAACCCATAAAAGTACCAATGACCCACCTGTGACCTCAGATAATCCCACTGCATCCGATTGGCCATAGAATTTTTCGATTTTGGTCCAAATGTTCCATGGAACCCATCAAAGTACCAATGACCCGCCTGTGACCTCAGATAATCCCACTGCATCCGATTTGCCATAGAATCATCCATTTTGGTCCAAATGTTTCATGGAACCCATAAAAGTACCAATGACCCACCTGTGACCTCAGATAATCCCACTGCATCCGATTGGCCATAGAATCATCCATTTTGGTCCAAATGTTCCATGGAACCCATAAATGTGCCTATGACCCACCTGTGACCTCAGATAATCCCACTGCATCCGATTGGCCATAGAATCATCCATTTTGGTCCAAATGTTCCATGGAACCCATAAATGTGCCTATGACCCACCTGTGGGTCAATGATAATCCCACTGCATCCGATTGGCCATAGAATCATGCATTTTGGTTCAAATGTTCCATGGAACCCATCAAAGTACCATTGATCCGCCTGTGACCTCAGATAATCCCACTGCATCCGATTGGCCATAGAATCATCCATTTTGGTCCAAATGTTCCATGGAACCCATAAATGTGCCAATGACCCACCTGTGACCTCATATAATCCCTCTGCATCCGATTGGCCATAGAATCATCCATTTTGGTTCAAATGTTCCATGGAACCCATCAAAGTACCATTGATCCGCCTGTGACCTCAGATAATCCCACTGCATCCGATTGGCCATAGAATTATTCTGAAGCTGAATACGAACCAATCAGTTCGTGCAAAATTAAAACAATACAACCATAAACAACGAAACAAAAACAAATAAAGCAGCAGGCACAGCAATACATTATAAGCAGCTGATGATTGATTTTCTTATATAAAAACATGCATTTTTCTTCTTATATATTACTATTTTCTGACTTTCATATAATAGTGACAAAATCCAAAATTAGATATTCATTCAGCGCAGGATATATCTGATATTTTTGTATATATATTATCTTTGAACAATAAGTATTAAAGGCTGTAGGTATACCCTAAAGTATTCGCCAAAAACGTTGCATGACCTTCAAAAAATCTGTTAAAACGACCCCATACAAACCGCGCTGTAAGACGTAATTCTACGTCAAAAGTACTCTCGCGTCCAAAAAAGTACTTTCAGAAGAGTAAAAAATTCCCCTCCAAAACTATCAAATATCATCACTGCTAAGCATTAATTGATGACGTTGAGTAGTTCTGTTGCTGTCGCGCTCACAAAGTTTGGCCATACGCCATGTTGATTTTGTAAAGGTGGCAGCCTTACGGTGTATTTTCAGAAACTGCAACGCTGATGAATTTATCTAGTATTAAAGCAGCTGTTTTTGTTTTGATTAAATTTTGGACAATTTTATCAAATAAAATGTGGAAAAATCGGTGGCAAATTTTATAAAAGAAGAAAATGTGGGTGGCATACGCAATAATAATTCATGTGCTTCTCCTGGGTTCTATTTTTGTGATTTATTTTCGATCGCCTGTCATTCCTGGTCTACAGCCTCAAGACCCTCCTACGGTTGTTGGTGAAGAATCACCTGCTAAACGTGTTGTGCTAATCGTTACCGATGGACTGCGAGCAGAGTCGTTCTTTAAAAATGGTTGTGAAGATGTTAGCAATATTCGTCGTCTTATGCTCCAGCATCAGGGCATAGTTGGCATATCAAGAACTCACGTTCCCACTGAATCAAGACCGGGCCATATTGCTCTTATAGCTGGTCTCTATGAAGATCCGTCAGCGGTGACGCGAGGTTGGAAAGAAAATCCCATCGACTTTGATACCGTTTTCAATCGAAGTGCTCGCACTTTCGCTTGGGGTGCCAACGATGTGCTGCACATTTTCTCACGCATAACGAGTGAGCAGCGTATGTTTATCGATGCCTATGACGATGACTTGGACTTCTCTGGAAGCGTTGCAACATATAAACTTGATGAATGGGTTTTCAAAAAAGTTAAATTTTTCCTAGAACGCAAAACGAAAGAACTACGCGAACAGAGTCAAGCAATCTTTTTTCTGCATCTACTTGGACTAGATACAGCCGGACACGTTCACAAACCAAACTCTGAATTATTTTTGGAAAACTTGCATAAAACTGACCGTGGTATATATGATATATACGAGAAGTTTGAAGAAGTTTTCCCTGATGGAAGAACTGCATTTGTGCTGACATCTGATCACGGAATGACTAATTCAGGTATTAAGTTGTATATTTTTCACATTAAAAGAGTGTTATTTTCTTCTATTCAACTCAGGTTCTCACGGTGCTGGTAATCCGCACGAGACTGAAACACCTTTTTTCTTTTGGGGCTCCGGCGTTAGAAATAAATCTTTAAGACACGATGGCATACAAAAAACATTCCAAGCGGGCAACTTAACTTTTCCACTGCATGAAATTGAGCAGGCTCAAATAGCTCCATTCATATCAGCACTACTTGGGTTGCCACCGCCTATGAATAATTTTGGCATATTGCCAAAAGACTTTATAAATGCATCTAAAGAATATAGAGCAAGAGCTGTACATAGCAACGCCCTACAACTGCTGCATCAATTTCAAACTCTTCTGCAAGACTTTGAAAGTGGCTATTTTTCACAGTTCTTGAAAAGCTTTGAAAAGTTGAATTTGGTTAAAATGAATGCTCACCACAAATTAATGAATACATATTACCAAACGAAACAATATGAAAAAATCATCGAGTCAAGTTATGTCATTATGCAATCATCACTGGAGGGAATTGATTACTATCACAGCTACTATAAAAATGTACTTCTATTAAGCACAACCATCACTATGTTTGGATGGATGCTTTATTTGTATCAGCTACTATCAAACAAAGTGCAGCCGCAAAGCAGCAAAGAGAATTCTCAACTTAGAACTATTCAGCCTATATGGCTTTTTGGAATCTTACTATTGGTTTTTGTGATAGTGCAGAAAGTTAGTTTTACAATAGCCATCTATCTTGTGTTGCCAATAGCTACATGGTGGCTACTTCCTCTGCAACCGTTACAGACTCTACAAGTATTATCTAAGCTAAACGTAAGAAATATTTTAATTTTCTCTTTTATGATTTTATGCATTGAGTTATTGGTGTTATGCTTTTTTAAGCGTCATTTAATATCACTTGTTTATTTGCTATTTAACTTTTATCATAGCTATCCCAAATTTATTTCCAAAGAGGCAAAATTTTATATTTGGTTATGTTTAGTTTTAGTTCTGGCAGTATTTCCTTTGTTGCCCCCTTCAGTGGGCTATAAAAATGAGCTCCACATATTAGTCGGAGCTATTTTAATTATTGGGCGCAGTTTTTTGATAAAGTCTGGAGCTAGTTTTCAAATAAAGTTAATTTCATTTGTGGGTATTTTAAACGGTTTGCTCTGCATTTATCAGCACTCGCAGCTAATCGGCATTTCAATTATTTCCCAAATAATATCGTGGCTATTCCTGCTATATTCCATAGCGGCTTTATTTACTAATAAGTCTGAGTCTCTAAAGTTTAGAGTAGAGTTGATTTTTTTCAATTTGTCCACAGTATATGTAATCTTGTGTACATCATATGAACCGATATTTGTGCTGCTACTTAGTTCGGAACTGCTGCTTTCTTTATCAGCAGAGCAGTCACGTTCCCCTATGTACAACATGGAATTAGCCTCAGTTAATTTATTTACTAGTTTTCGCCTGGCATTAGGTATTCTTTTATACACATTTTTCTCATTTTTTGGCACTGGCAATATTGCCTCTGTTAGTTCTTTTGACCCCAACATTATACGCTGTTTCCTAACTACGTTCTCTCCGTTTGCTATAATGTTTTTAGTCATATTAAAATTACTTATTCCGGTCGTCATCAATATTTCCATAATATTTGGTATTTCTGCAGCGGCACGAGCTAATGAGCGATCAATATTTATATGTCTACTTTTTATATGTGATGTAATGGGACTGAATTTCTTGTATTTGGTGCGTAATCGCGGCTCATGGCTGGAAATTGGATCGTCCATATCGCATTTTGTTATAATGGAAGTAACAACGGTTGTTTTACTTTTTCTCACTTTTATAGCCAAGGTTTTTTTGCGATTACCAACACCAAAATTAGATTACTTGAAAGCTAAGTAAATATTCTGGTTTTTAAAAATAAACGGATATTTAAATTTGATAAAAGTTTGCAAATTATACAAAAGTTAGTTTGTATATTTATTCAAAGGCGAGTTAATTTGTGTGGAAGAAATATGTCCTGATCGGTCTGAAAATTGTAAAATTTGGATGGTTAAAAGAAGCTTAATTGGTGAAAGCATACATTTTTAGTGTAACTTACCTTCTCGGAAATTTATTTGAAAAAGTATTTGAACTCAAAATAAGCATCTACAGAAAGAAGTATCTTTTTTAATTTCCGGGAAGGTAAATTGCACTACATATAATGCTTTCTTCAACAAAATTTCTTAAAATCATCCAAAGTTTACGAAAAAACCAACCTGATTTGATTAAAGAACAAAGATTTGTATGAAAGCGTACAAAAAAATTTTAAAAACTATAAATGCAGTTCGATTCCCTATACCCGAAATGGGATGAAACCATCATCCTCGACTTCGTCTATTTTTTTGACTATCAGAGAGCCAACTAATAAAACAATTTACCCGCTTTAATATATACTTAAACTTGTGTCAGTCAATTTTTATAAAGTTACATAAGGTCTGTTTCTGTACGCACTTCAAGTAAAACTCGAGTAAAGTTCGAGTAATAGAGAGTTATTTGATTATCAGTCAAAATGAGAAAATTTGTCAAAAAGTACGGAAACGGTTTCAAGTAAGTTTCAAACACAACAGCTGCTTTTTGAAAACAATACAATTTAATTGCTTTGTTTTTGTATTTAAAACACTTTCGTAAGCGTTCATTTTGGTTATTTTAACTATTTTTATTAATTTATTAACCAATTCGACACAACAATTAAATTTTATCAATCTGACAATCAGCTGTTTGTGCTCGAGATTCGTGCTCGAAGAAATTTTTCAAGTTAAGTTCGAGTAATAGAGAGTGTCAAAAAGTGACATATTGCTTGTTCTATTTCTCTCTCGTTCTGGAGAAATGTGTAAAGAAACGCTTTCGAGTAACTTCAAATTACTTGAAGTGAGTATGGAAATAGACCTATTATTTAATTAAGAATAAAATCAAATGTTTAAATGGTATTCTTTGTGCTGCTAATAAGTTAAAATAACAGTTAAGGATTGTCATTTAAAAATTTATGTATATTTGCAATTATTTTAATTTTTTTGTTTTAATAAAGTTTAAAAATAAGTTCTATTTGTTTAAGATATAGTTAATAATAACCTTTTTTAAATTTTTAATAAGTTTAAGTATAAACTACTATTTCTTTCAATAAAAAATAACTTATAATAAAAAAATATGAGCTTTTATGAACTATTTTGTAGCAATGTACTAACTGTACATCTGGAAATAACCTTCTTATATTTCGTAGATAGCATCAACTGCATTTTATAGTAAAAAATATTGCATCGTTGGTCGACATGACCAAAATTCAATATCGGGGTTTCATCGCCGTGATTCTTCAGCTTGAGTTGACTCTAAACTGACTTTAGATTTAATTTGCTCTTTATTTAATTTATTTTATTAATATTATTGCAATTATTAAAAATCTCAATCTGAAACGAAATCGTTTGCACTGCCGATGTTCCATATGAAGCCAACGCTGGACAAACATTTTTATTCGACAGACCTATTAGGTCTGTTCACGTACTTTACTTCTTAAAACTTGCAGGGAGAGAGTAAAAATGTTATAAATTGTTGGAATCATTTCCATCCATTTCAATAGGAAATCCACAGAAAAATTTTTGACAGCTTGTTTTTTTTTTGACAAACAGTTTTTTTCAGTAATTGCAAGTTCTTGCAAGTAGAAATTTTGCTAGCAGAAACTTGCAACTTTTTTTTTCTCTCTCACTTTTTTACGCTCTCGTTTTCCTCTCTCGTTGCAAGTTTTTCGAGTACGTGAATGCTTTACTAGTAAAAACTTTCAATAATTGGTAACAATTTGTAACAATTTTTTGTTACTGAACAAACCTAATTTTAGTCCGAAAAGCGTTCCCGTACTTTTTTGTGTTTTTCTCTATTTTCGAGGGATTTTTTCTTACTCTCAGACTTTTGACAGTATTACCATTTTTAGTCCAAAAAGTACGGGAACAGACCTATTTAAAAAACAAGTACTCGGAGAATGTACATGGAGTATGTACATGGAGAATGCTGCATAGAACTCGCGAAGTCAATGCAGCATTCTCCATGCTTGTAAAAGAGTCGAATGGGTTTTCACTGAAATGGGTTTTGCAGTTAACGCAGATAAAACGAATAACCTTGTGTCAAATAATATCAGTAGAGTAGTAGTACTGACTCCTCAAATAATATTAGTATGGAGATTAAACGAAGAATAACTCTTGCCAACAGGTGTTACTTTCGGCTCAGTATGCAATTGAGTAGCAGAGCTCTCTCGACGACAAAGCTGACGCTCTATAAGCAGGGTACACTGAATAAGGTAGCCGCAACACGGAGAGCGTGACTGCCGCAAATGTCCCTAAATAGGTGCTCAATACATACAATAATAAGATATAATCCCAACAAACAAAATGATTCACTTATGATATCGTTTATGAATTGCTTTCTCGTTCATTTCATTCAATAGCAATGATCATATACAATTCATTTATAATATCGTGAACGGGAGAAATTCCTCCTTCGTTAACGAATCGTTCAAACCGACAAAAGCAATTCGTGAAGGAGTCGCCAAATCTTAGAAAATTAATTCATTAACAAATGTTCCTATTTCAAATAAGCAATTCTTTAACAAATCTTCCAATTTAAAAGAAGCAATTCTTAAACGAATCACCAAAGTTCAAAAAGCAAAAAAAAAAAATATTAAAAAATCTGGAAGTTTTATGTACATATATATTGGCCCGTCAACTCTTCTTAACTCATTAACTGTCAACTTATCTCGATTTTAAAAACAAAAATTTTGGGTTGTTTTTGTTTTCATTCACGGTTTTTTAATGTCAAAACCGACATTCAGCATATTTTAATTGAAATTTTTTTAAATGTTTTTGATATTCAAAGTTTTAGAAATTTATCTAAAGTGTCGCTCAAATAAGTCGCTTTTAATCTCAGTTTAAATATTTAAACAAAGTATTTTTGCTATTTAACAAAGCAATTTTAAACGGTGCTTTCTTTAAGAATTCAGCCAACCTCTGATACAGACAAAACCAAACTATTCGAAAATAGTACGAAAAACTATTTACAAGCGATTCGTCAACGAATCACCCCTCACCACAATGATTATTGAGATTTTATTAACTATCAATAGCATATTTTGTGATTTGGTTAAGTTTTTTGCTTTATATTAAATATAATTTAGAAATTATAGTTTAATTATATAATTTTAAATTATAATTTAAAAATAAATTTTATTAGATATAATTTAAACAGAAAAACGAGATTAAAACTGTTAATGATGTATCGATTTTGTTTATATAAAAAATAAAATTTAAGTAAAATTAAAAAAGAACTATGTTATGGCTCGTTGATACTTTCACCCCATACTAGCCACCAATATTTGTTTATATTCAATCGATCATTATTTAATTTGTCATGTTCAGGTATATTACTACAATATTTCCAGTTTTCAAAACCGTCAAAAACGTTTTCCGTAGCTCTTCTATTGACATGATAAATTATCGGGTTGTTGCATGAATCTGATAGATATCCTAGATATCCTAGTGCATCGACGTATAAAAATTCTTATGGTGGTATTAATACCTTTCTAAAGTTTTTTCGAAATACGAAGGATTTGGATAGAATGCTGCTGAAATAATGTTATTTTGTATGATTATTAATTGAAATAATCATCGAAATGATTTCTTATTAATTGAAGTATTACTTTGCCTATTCTTGATAGTTTAGAAGCATCTAGAAGTTTCTTATTGGATATATTGTGCAAATAGTTTGAATGTTGACTTCGGTACATATAAGAACAGCGTTCCAGATTTTGAGCATGAGAATATTTTCAAAATCGCATAACTCTCATCACACCTGTCGCTAGCGCTTTGTTGACTTGTGTTATTTGAAGGGATTCATCATCGATAAGATGCGACAGCACCCCTTTCACATCGACAATGCTGGCATTTAAAGAAAAAGTTGAATCATTTTTGGCCAACCATCGCGTACCTGTCGCTCTCTTCAGAATACATTGATTGGGTTGCAATGAGTAGTGGAGTAAATCCCAACGCAAAATTTTTCTGCCAAAAAATGAATACGTATTTTCCATGAAAAGGAAAAACGAAACAGCTTTTTTGTTCTCTGAAACAGCAGCTACTCCGATTACCGAAAACGGTATTCACTAACTTGTTCTTTGCGACGAAATTAGGTTGCGTACAAATTTATTCGGTTCACTTATTTTCAACAAAATATTCTTCGCAAGTTTCCGACAAACTTTTCGATACTTTCACCGACATAATCGGAAAAGGTGTTTACTGAATACCATTTTCCGAAAATTATCGCAAACAGAACTTTGCGACACCGAATATCTACCGAAATGTGTTACAGAATTCCACTACAGTTCTAATTAAATTATAATCTTTGAAACTTATCTTATGTTTTTTATTAAGTTTCGTCTCGTTTAAAAGTAGAATATCTAATCTTTTGCTTGTTCAAAATCTTGGGACTTCGGAACGTCTTGAGATTGAAACAATGGAGTTGAAATAAATAGCAGCTATTTTAAGTCCTCTTTGTCTAATATTGGACACTTAGATGTCGCAGCATTTCTAAGATTTTATTAAATATTGTTTTAGTTTCTGTTATGTTTTTGGTCAGTTTGTTTACGTCGTTTTTTAAATTTTCGTTAGAAATGGGTATTTCGCGCTTGCAAATGAAATTCCCGTTTGAAGGTAATTTTCTATAAAACTTATTTTTTGTTGAACATTTGTACTGATGCATCATAGGGTTAAACTGATACGATTCATTGAGCCGAGTGAATAAAAATGTAGTTCAAGCTATAACTAGCAAATTTTAAGTTTAAACTAGTTTTGAGGTGAATAAAAATTTCAGTTAAAGCTAGTGCTTTTTGCAGTCTAGTAAAAACTAGTTTTTCCAGCGTTTGCTGGAAATAAGTGTGAATAAAAACTAGTATATACTTAAAATAACTAGTTTTAACTTAATTTTTTTAAGCCTGTCATTGAGGTGCTGAAAATAAAACTTATTTTTAGTTGTTTTAATAAAAAGTACTTTGAAAAATCTTGTTTATTCAAATATTTCCAAAATTATATTTGCAAATTATTATTGCAGAGAATTGAACAAGTTGCAAGAAAAAAATTAAAAAAATATATATTTTTCACTCCAACATGGTTATATAGAGCTACAAACTGGCGGCAGAGAGAAAAACGGGGCCTCGTGGTTGCAGCGCTGGGAGTCGCAAAAATTGTCCGATCTGGAAAAAGTGCCTCCCTCACTGATGGACTTGCGATTTTTTAAATAAAATTTTATAGTTTCTAACTATGTTAAAAGATTTTGCGCTGTTTTTGTCACCCAATTTGAGCGGCGGGCTTCCCCTTTGGCCATCAAGCAAAGGTTGTGCGTTGGGTTTGAAGCCCACCACATAAAAAAAGATTTCAATGAAACGAAAAAGAATAAATGAAAGAATGATCCCCAAATCTGATGACGACTACCGCAAACGAAAAACTGATAATGATTTACGGATATGCACCTGGAATGTCCGGACCCTAAATTGGGATGGTGCCTCTATCCAACTGATTGATATCTTGGAAAGATATAATTCTGATATCAATGCAATCCAAGAAATGCGGATTTGTAGTTGGCAAGAGAATACGGCATCATGTCCTGCGATTCACTCCTGTGAACGAACGACTTGCCATAATCCGCTTCAAGGCTACATTTTTTAACATAAGCCTAATATGTGCGCACGCTCCGACAGAAGAAAAAGATGACGAGACCAAAGAAAGTTTTTACGAGTGCCTTGAAGATGCATACGAGCGCTGCCCCCGTCATGACATAAAAATCGTGCTTGGTGACTTCAACGCCAAGGTGGGTAAGGAAAACATATTTGGTCCAACAGTCGGAAAGTTTAGCCTCCACGACAACACATCTGATAACGGAATGAGGTTGATTGACTTCGCCGCAGCACGAAACATGGTCGTAAGTAGCACTAGATTCAAGCATATCAATATTCATAAGGCCACCTGGCTGTCCCCTGATCAAAAAACATGCAACCAAATTGATCACGTTTTGATTGACGGAAGGCACTCTTCCAGTGTACTAGACGTACGCACGATTCGTGGTGCTAACATAGACTCGGATCATTATCTTGTCGCAGCCAAGATCCGCACACGTCTGTGCGCAGCTAAGAATGCTCGCAATCCTACACTAAGAAAGCTAGACGTCGACAAGCTGCAGTCAAAACGGACGGCCGAAGCCTTCGCTACTCGACTCTCACTCCTGCTTCAAGAAAGCACTCCTCCGATCGACGATTTATGCGGACAGTGGACGCACATATCACACTCTATGCGTACGGCTGCCGAAGAGGTGATAGGCTACCATCGCCCTCGCCGAAACCAGTGGCACGACCAGGAGTGTCGCGACGCCACTGCAGAGAAGGACACCGCCTACAAAGCCACCCTGCAGTCGGTTGTAACGCGTGCTGTTATGGAGCGAAACCGAGAGAAGAGGAGGGAAGAGAGACGCATTTTCAGGCGAAAAAAACGAGAGGCGGAAATGCGTGAGTGCGAGAAAATTGAGATGCATGGCGACAGGAATGAGACTCGAAAATTTTTCGAAAAAATAAGACGCCTGGCCGATGGTTTTAAGACCGGAGCCTCTTCCTGCAAGGACGAGAATGGGAATCTAGTGACAGATATCCAGAGTACACTGATGTTATGGAGGGAGCACTTCTCTAGACTTTTAAATGGCGACGCTGACAACAATCCCGCCAGTGGAGATGATATCCCGGAAACCCCAATTATGGACGACAGCGTTGAAGTTCCGCTGCCCGATTATAACGAGGTCTTAACAGCTATAGCTCGGCTTAAAAACAACAAAGCCGCAGGAGCCGATGGCCTACCGGCTGAGCTGTTTAAGACCGGTGGCGAAGCTCTGTTTAAATGCATTCACAGACTTCTATGCAGAATATGGTCGGAAGAATGCATTCCAGATGATTGGAACCTCAGTGTGCTCTGCCCAGTCCACAAGAAAGGCGATCCCACCATTTGCGCCAACTACCGTGGGATTAGCCTTCTTAATATCGCATATAAGGTCCTGTCGAGCGTATTGTGTGAAAGACTAAAGCCCATCGTCAACCAACTGATTGGACCTTATCAGTGTGGCTTTAGACCTGGAAAGTCCACCATTCACCAGATCTTCACGCTCCGACAAATCTTGGAAAAGACGCTCGAAAAACAAATCGACTCACACCATCTTTTTGTCGATTTCAAAGCCGCCTTCGACAGTCCAATAAGGAGTCACCTATATGCCATCATGTCTGAATTTGGTATTCCTGCGAGGCTACTACGTCTTTGCAGGATGACTGACCAACACTAGCAGCGCAGTGAAAATCGGGAAGGACCTCTCCCTTCCGTTCGATACCAAGCGAGGTTTCAGACAAGGTGATTCCTTATCGTGCGACTTCTTTAATATAGTAATGGAGAAGATCATCCAAGCTGCTGACCTGAGATGCAGCGGCACAATATTCTATAAGAAGTGTTATGCTGCTGGCGTATGCAGATGATATTGACATCATTGGTCACAATACGCGCGAAGTCAGTGCAGCATTCTCCAGGCTAGAAAAAGAGTCGAGTCGAATGGGTCTTGCAGTGAACGCAGATAAAACGAAGTATCTTGTGTCAACAAACAAACAGTCCCAGCGTCTTGGAAACCACGTCACTGTTGACAACACCTCCTTTGAGGTAGTGAAGGACTTTGTTTACCTGAGATCCAGCATTAACTCCTCCAACGATATCAGTATTGAGATTAAACGAAGGATAACTCTTGCCAACAGGTGTTACTTTGGGCTCAGTAGGCAATTGAGAAGCAGAGCTCTTTCTCGACGAACAAAACTGACGCTCTATAAGTCAATAATCATGCCCGTCCTACTATACACATCACAAACCTAGACGATGAGCAGCTCTGATGAAAGGACTTTGGGAGCGTTCGAGAGAAAAATCCTTCGCAAGATCTATGGTCCAATCTGCGTCAATGGCGAGTACCGAATACGATGGAACCACGAGCTGTATGAGCTATATGCCGACATCGATATAGTCAAGCGTATTAAAATAGAGCGGCTTCGCTGGCTAGGTCATGTCGAGAGAATGAACGACGAAACTCCAGCGAAAAAAATTTGGATTCGGTACCCAGCGGTGGCCAACGCAGACGAGGAAGACCGCATCTCCGTTGGAAAGACCAGGTATTGGATAACCTGACAACGCTTGGAATTTCCAACTGGCGCCAGCAAGCACACGACAAAAGAGGCTGGCGAAAATTCTTAGACGAGGCCAAAACCGACCAACGGTTGTAAGAGCCATCTAAGTAAGTAAGTAAGTAAGTTTTGTCACCCATCGTGCCACAAAATATATATCTAATGATCAACACAAACTGACTGAGTTACCAAATTGTTTTTCTTTAAGTCATGCTAAACAATTATAAGAAAAATTGACATATTTGTATGTTCAGTGTACCCTGGTATAAGCTACTTTTTTATTCAATCGGCCCATTGTAGCAGATGAAGTGCACAAATCATGCAGCTGTCGCGCTTGATGTGTTTAGAGCCAAATTTATTCGTCCCTATTTTTTGCTGCTACCAAAATTGCAACTATGTGCGATACCGCACTGTTTTTATATACTTAACGTCAAATTTTCTAGTTATGCGCAGTTGTGATAAGAGCATTTAAAAACAATAATATAAAAAATCAAGTGGCTTTAAAAAGTTACAGAGCATTTTGTGATTCTATAGCTGAATATAATCATATTCAGTTCAGTAGTAGTTGAGTTCGTCGCGCTGTAGTTGAACATCTCATAATTTAGTTTTTTTGTATCGCACAAAACAATTACTTTTAGTTAATCAACAACTTTTTTTAAGATTTCAAGTACAAAGAACGCATTGGTTGTGTTACCCTTTTACCCTATACATTAAGTGGGTGGCACACCTTTTAAAGAAAGTGTTAAAATATAAAGTTGATCTAACGACATGGCTTGGGGATTTGTAACTTGTGGCCCAAATGAGGCGCTGGTTGTGTCAGGTAATTAAATTCTATATATCTTAAGTTGTGCTTCTTCTATTTCTTAAGTTCTGCATCAATAAATTGAATAATGATAAAATCAAGTCAAAATAAAGTAACTAATTGGTATTAGGCAATAATTCTTAAGTTCATATAAGAATAGATCACATCATTCCATGACGTCATTTCGTATTGATTTATTTAACATAAACACATACTTAGATACATAAACTTTTACATACATGAATATATTAGATCAGTGTTGTTAGCCTAAAATAAATTGTCTAGAGCAAACAGTCATTAGTTTTTTATAATTTGATTTATGACGCAAGCAGGATTGAATTTTTTGTGGGTTTGTTAAAAAAATTATAAAACTAACAAATTTTGGCTGAAAATTACAACCATAAAAGAGACGAAATGGAATTTCTCCATTTTCGAATTAAAAGTGCAACGATGATGTTTTAAAACAAATTTGGCTTTTTGCTGTGTAAGTTTAAGTAAGGTCGGTGCAAAACTAAGCATAAATGGGTTGCAAGGGTAATAATAAGGGTATTCACACTGGCTTGGGTAGTTGGGTAGATAAGCAAATGCCATACATTTTGTTGTTGTAAAAGTGTCATTGTACCCAAGTACCAATCCACTCTAGTTGAGCTCATGTTTAGGTAGATTGATTTATTTTCAAATTGAGTACTTTTTCATGGGTTACCTTTACCAAAAGTAAGCAATAATTGAACTGACAAAAGATGAAAACAAAGTAAATTAAAACAAAGAAAAAAGGAAGAGATAAAAACATATCAACTCCAATTAAGAGTGCTCACAGTTGTCAAAAGTATTACCCAAGTCAGTGTAGATAACCTTAATTATTAAAATAGTAATAATCAATAGTGGGTTTTGCACGGTCGTACATGTCAGCAGACATTGTACGACGACAAACTAACGGGAATATTTTGTTGAGCTTTCAAACAATCGAACATGTACGACGACTTCATTTCTTTGCTGACTCTCGAGAGTAACACATCGGTGTAATAATGGCTAGGCAATTTTAAGCGGCAATTATAATTGTATAAATTTTTGATATATTTCTATATTTCAGGAAAAATTTTTTAGAGTTCAATGAAAAAATGCACTGTCGGAGCACTTGCCATTGTTTGTTTTATTTTTTTTTCTTACTTTCTGTTGTTGCCTCAGTTGATGTTCACTCGTTGAAAACTTTATACAAATGATAAATGCAGCGAGTCAAACCGACATGCGTTCACACGAACGACATGTCGGATGGCCGGCAGAAAAATCAAAAATTTTTGATCATCATCCCACATGTCCCACATCCCGACTGTCTCATTTGCTTTCGAACGATCGTACATTTCGTCGTACATGCCCAAGTCGGATGACATGTACGTCCGTGCGAAACCCCCTAATAGTACAGTATTCTTGAAATAAGACCGTTGATAATTGAACTCCTCGTTGTTACCTTCTTCTTTGCAACGTATCTGAAAAGTAATTAAAGGTAATTCAGAAGACAGATTAGCAGAGCTTGTAATAAATGCTTTTCCTTAAGTAACGTAAAGTTTACACGTACTGATTATTGAAAGCTAGGAGTTATTTAAAGTGCTTTAATCCTTACTGCTTCAATAGTAGTTCCCTCGAAAACAAAATAAAAGAAATATGCCGTTATATTAAATTTGTTGTGTTAAAATTTGAATGAATAGAATTTAAGTTACAAAACTTGAAACTCAGAACAAACTTGGCCTTTATATATGCGATGTTTCACAGGAAAAAGTCCTTTTCTTTTGGTCTGAATGTCCGACCTCTGCACCGAAATAAGTGCTAGTACTGGAACACTTTAGGCTGTCGCAGTATACGAACGAAGATGAAAGAGAGCACTTTTCGGTTTATTGTGTCCGAATAAAGTTGCTTGCTTTTTTGACATTTTATTGACATAATACAAGCTTAGTACGGTACTACTTCAGGTGACTCGATACTTTTTTCCGTAAAATATATGAATTTTTCTCAGGTCTTGTTCGCTATACCTCGTTTGCAATTGGCCTAATATTGCCATTTAGAAGCTACTACCAAACTTTTATTGACAAATAAGAAAGTATATAATATTTAAAATGAAAGAGTACAAGAACATAAATTTAAATCATAAAACTGGCAATTAATGTCATTTCGTTCAATTTGCGGAACACTAAAATAAACTAAAAGTCATAGTAAGACAATCAAAAGGAAAAATTTTTCTCAGTTTCTTTTATAGGAGTCATATTAAACTAAAGCTAATGCATTCAATAATTTAAATAAATCAATATTTTCTGGCGTTTCAATTTCAGTTTCCCAAAAAAAAACACAAGGCGTTAAATTTATATTTTAAATTTTTTTGCTTAATTTTAAAGTATGTTTTTTTTTCAGTGTATAGCTTAAAATGAAACCTATTTATAGAGTTTTCAATGTGGGGTTGTATGGGAGTGAATGGGCGTCACGAACACGTGAATGGATGAAGCCTATTTTTCTAACACGTCTTATTTTTGATATAAAATTAATTACTACCTAATTTTATTTTGTAGCTTCGACAGAAGCCTCTTTATATGGATTTCAATTTTGTATGGCAAGTGGATTTCATGGGTTGTATGGCAGGTGGGCGTGTTAGTGGGTGGATGACGGCCATTTTTCTAACCCACTTTAATTTTGACATAAAATGATTAAATATCTAATTTTACTTTTGTAGCTTTGATAGAAGCCTATTTATATAGTTTTCAATTTTGGGTATGTATGGGTGGTCTGGTTTATAGAGGTTTCAATATTGGGGTTGTATGGGAGGTAGGCGTGGTTCTCGAACTTGATCTTCGCTTTTTAGAAAAAAGCTTAAATATGAAGTTTCATTACGACAGACAGACGGACATGGCTAAATCAACTCAGGTGATGATGCTGATCAAGAATATATATACTTTTCTATACCTGCCACGCCTACTTATGGGCGTTACACACGTCAGGACAAAATTAATATATCCCTTACGCATTATGCTCGAATAGCATCACCTTCACCGCGACCACGACCGACAGTAGCTGGAGCAGCGGCATTCAAGACAGCATCTTTCCTTCCCATACTAGATGCAGCGCGATGCTCTGCACCACCACCTGATCAGGTGGTTATAAGTCATGTCATGACAACATGTCATGTCTGCGTGCGTTCGGTCCATCACCACTGGTACCAGAAGCTGTATCAAGTGAACATATATGTGGTCCATTACCATAGGTGGCAGCACGTTGTGTTCCAATTGCGCACGTCACTCTGGAGTCTATTGGCTCATTAAGCATGTTTAAAAAAGCATCTTGATTCTCGGAATTAAGCTGCAACTAGGCGGAGTTAGTCTGTCCAATCTGTTGAAGTACGGCATGCACTATATCTGAATTTGCGTATATCAAGGAACGTATCTGCAAGAAATGAGAATGATTGCGCAGAAATATCACCGGTATCAAAAACGGATAAATCAATATTAGGCTCAACGGCAGCCTGTTCTTCTTCGACTGTTGTAAAAGCGTTAAAACCTTCATTGGCCTCTAGTATACCGATAATAAAATACTCAACAGCACGTTTGCTTTATTAAAACTGGCATGCATTGTGCGTTCTACTAATTCACGGAAGTATCCCATCTCGACCATCGATTCAGCAGAGCGATTATAAGCATTCCCCATCAACAAATTAGATTCGGAGCGCGATTTAAATGGGGTGTTCGAAAAACCATAGGCAAATCGCCACTCGAGAAGGTACTGTGACTGTTTTCTGATCCACATGAATTACCATTGCCGGTGGAAAGTTTACTCGAGGCTGTTGACTGAATACTAGTATATTGCTTCCAACTGCACCAAGCACAGAACATGTAGCGTCTCCAGCGCCACCACTGCCACCGCTCCCACAACTTCCAATGGATTTGGTGTCTTCATCAGAGACACTCCTCTCATTCATTTGTTCGACTGTTGCTTCTTACGTAATGACTTACGACCATGAACTAGTAGCATCACTATCAACAGAACCAGCACTGCCTGCCGAACTAATAAATATTGTGGACTTAAATGTGGTGGCGCCGCTTTCATCTGGTTTCTGAACAGTTCCAAAGTCACATTTTAACAACACAACGATAAATTCCTTCTCGTCTACATTGCATGACGCCTATTGTTCTGTCATCATCAAGAATCACTTCTCCGTAGATCTTCTGCTTCTCGATGATGTACTCTGATCAGCGCTCGTTAAAAATTTGTTCTTTCAGCTCAAGGCTTGTTTTGAAATAATTACAATTCCTCTTACCACATGCAAATTATTCACAAATGAGCTATTCCTTAAAATAATCAACATCTGGTGGTCTACGAGAAGCACATGCCGCACGTCGCATCCAGTTTGGACAATCCTAAACGAAGATTTGAAAGCATAATCGAAGATTAAATAAGTTAAATGACTTTTTTTGAACTTGTTTATATTTTTCAGATGGTATATGCAGTTTTTGAAAATCCTGATTTTCTGAAAAAATTCAGAAAACATCTATCACTGACCAATTAATGGGGCCAACCGACCTTTTTGAAGTGAAACTTCTTTGGCGGTGAGTGAAATTTCAAGGTTTATTATTCGTGACGCTAGGCTAACGTTTTGAATTCATATGGAAATTTTAAAAAAATTATCGTCGCCAGCGGGAATAGAACCCAGAAGAACACTCTATTAAGCATCTTATAAGAGTCAGAAGCCCTAACACTACGCCACATAGTCATATGACATATTAGCAAACAAAATGCAATTAATATTCAACGAGTTTTAGTCCGTGTATTGCATTCCACAGACACACACCATGTCTGAAGAATGTACTGTACCATTTGATCCGTACTGTACCAATTGATTTTCATCCTACAAGTATGCACGGAAATTTTATTTCTTTATGCTTGGAATGCTGTACATTACGTAACAAAATATAACAATTGTGCATATTTTTTTGTTGAATATCGAATCCTAGCTTAAAGCTTAATTTGAAAGAGCATATCATAACGTTGATTGTTATCAAAAACTTGAAAGGTTATTAACAACATGCAAAACAGTTAAAACGATATAAAATTAAAAACAAGAAGTGAAGAAAGTGAAATAATTAAGACTGCCGAATCGTGTTTGTCTTGCCAAAAAATGTCCCGAAGCTAAGAAAAGTACCTTAAGAATGCAACTGCAGCTAGCCTTGTATTTTTTTTCGGGGAAAAATAAAGATTACTTTTTACTTTTATTTTATCGGTCAAAAGTAACAATTATTTTGTGACTTTTAGATTTTCGGTCAAAAAAATTATGCAATTTGTGTTTTTTAAAAGGCCGCTTGACAGATGTTGACACTATCAGTAAAATGTCTCACCGATAAGATGAAAATAATATATCAATACTTTTTTAGTTGGTTAAATGACCTTTGAAAAAATACAAATTGCCTGATATTTTTGACCGAAAAAATAAACGGCAGAAAAAACTGTTATTTTTGACCGATAAAATAAAATTCAAAAATAAGTGTTATTTTTGCCCAAAAAAATATAAGGCACAAAATAACTTTTATTTATGTCGGAAAAAATAAAATAAAATAAAAAGATAACAGTGATTATGTGACTTTTTCGATAAAAACCATAAACGGTACGGTCCCTGGATATAAATATTGAATAAACAGAATATTATTCCATTTTGTGTTGATTGATTTTCTTTTCAGATACTTTCTCTCTATTTCACACTAAAATCTATCATATTTTTTACTGTTTAAGAAGCTTCACTTCTGCCACATGTACGTTGCTACACGCGAGTTTTTTTTTGCCTTTTTCATACTGTTCAGATGGTGAGACAAGTTTTAGTACTTCGCGGATCCATCTCTCGCCTCAATAACTATTTCCACTCTTCTCGAAATTGAATTTTCTAAATTCTGTGTCACTGCTGGTGAGATTTTGGCTCATTCTTCTGTCAATACAGTTCTAAGATCTTGCTTACATGATATAGTCCTTTTACATATACATATTTCTGTCCAAAATTTCCCATAAGTGTTCAATGGGGATAAAATTTGTAGATTACGGTGGTGAATTAAGCTGTTTAGGGACATTATACAAGAGCCCTTCCTTTACTATTTGTATACTTTGCGTCGTTATCCTGTTGAATAACCCAAAGCGTTGTAAGACCCAGCTTTTGCACTGTCGTTTAAATTTGTTCTTAAAATTTGCAAGTAGTCTCGACTTTTCAATGAGGGCTCAATAAATACGAAAATTTCGGTCCCAGCAACCAACATGCAACTCCAAACCATCACTGAGCCTCCATCGTGCTTAACGGTTGGCAAGAGGTTTGGTGGAAGTAGATCACTGTAAGCTGATCTCCAGATCAAATATCTCATATTTACTCCCGCCGCTAAAAATAACTTTTAGGACTTTGCAATGTTGAGGCGTTTAAGGAGGTTTGTGGCCGAAATGCAAGGTTTTTCCGAGGTACTCTTCCGTGCAATCCGCTAGCATTTAAGAGGCTACGAATAATTGACGCACTTACTTTATAACCACGTTCATGGGAGAGGTTTGAGCGATATTTTCTGCAACTTTACTACAAATTTACTAAAACTTTTTGAGCTTTCCTTCTGTCATTACGCTAGGCCGTCCGCATCGCAAGAAATTTTCTGTATTTCCACGATCATTATAGTTTACGAAGATCTTTTGAACTGTTGCACGAATTTTTTTACAATAAAAGTACACAAAGTGCACAATTAATGTTCGCATTTTTTGTGGAAGATCTTTTACTCGCGCCATTGTAAATCAAATCAAGATAAAACTACAAATAAAACTTGTAGTTTCAAACAAACTTATCAAATGAAAAACTGTCGTCACAAAAATCAGCATCTACAGACCTAACGGTGTGAAATCCCGTTGCTGTGTGGC
This sequence comes from Tetanocera ferruginea, assembly GCA_958299015.1. Classification (NCBI taxonomy): domain Eukaryota; kingdom Metazoa; phylum Arthropoda; class Insecta; order Diptera; family Sciomyzidae; genus Tetanocera; species Tetanocera ferruginea. The sequence continues at coordinate 54,243,797 of OY282640.1, read as the reverse complement.
CAATTTGTATACTAACTTTTGACTGCACTTTTCAGGTGATTTTTTTATTAATGTCTCATGTCCCTTGAAAATAATTTTCAATTTCTAATTTAACCTTATGAATAATTACATTTCACTTAAATTTGCTTTTGTAATACTTACGTCCAAATGAATTTGTAATTATACTCTGTATACTAATTTTTGACTTACTGTCAATTTTATTTAATTTTTAGGATGTTGCTATATGAAACCTTTGCTGGTTCCTGGCGGACGCGCTTTTGTTTGGCCATCAATTCAACAAGTACAGAGGTAAAATTTTAATAATGAACAATTTATTTTAAAAGATAACCAACAACTCTTTATTTCTATAGAATTTCTTTAAACACCATGACACTGCAGGTGGAGAGTCCTTGCGTCTATACCAGCCAGGGTGTACCAATTTCTGTAACGGGTATTGCACAAGTTAAGATTCAGGGTCAAAATGAAGACATGTTGTTGACAGCTTGTGAACAGTTTCTTGGAAAATCTGATACTGAAATTCAGCATATAGCTTTGGTCACTCTAGAAGGCCATCAGCGTGCAATAATGGGTTCAATGACCGTAGAAGAAATCTACAAGGATCGCAAGAAGTTTAGCAAACAAGTGTTTGAAGTAGCTTCTTCAGATTTGGTCAATATGGGCATAACTGTAGTCTCATACACCATCAAGGATATTCGCGATGAAGAGGTATTTATAATTTTTGTTTTGAAAACATATTTTCTTTGCTATGTTTGCATAAGAATTAAATACCTTCACCCAATAGTCATTGAATAGCAATTTCTCATCACTGAGAAATGGTCTAGTGATTATTATTATCTTCTGTTATGAGGTATAAGGTAGTATAGAATATATTGGGCAAAGAATGCTCGAGGCTTTGTTAGATGTGAGAAATAACGAAATAAGTTGGTTTATATATTTCTGTAATCTTATTAGTAGTTTTTATAATTTTTTTAATTAATACTTATTAAAGCAATAGTCGCTGCTCAAATTAATTCAATTCAGTTGAGTTATTTTATGTATATATGTGTACTTAAAAATATTTAAATACTTTTAACAACGTTACCAGCAAGCATCAACCTTATTATGTTAACAATAATGTAAATTTTTTATGATATATAAAAATATATTGTGACTTACAAAATTGTCTTGCAGTCCTCATGTCAGAATAATTTAAATAACAGCAAAGCATAAAATAGTTAGAGAAAAATATATACCCTAAACAATGTCAAACACTATATATCCTTCTTAGAACTTTTTACTCCGAATAAGTTGTTGCTTGCATGGTGGTTATTCATTAAATAGTTATACAAATTCTCATTTCTACCATATTTTCACTGTTTTATAATAAAATATTGTCTTTTTTTATTATTTATGCAACTTAAATTTTAAATTATATTTAAACTTCAGGACTTCAGCACTCCGTTGTTCATTGTTGATCTCGCGTAACATAATTTCTTACTTGATGCTTGGACTTAATAAACTCTGTTTCATATGTTTTTTTTTTATTTTCAATTATTTTGAATAAACTGATTAAATTTTTGAAATAATTCTTAATATCATAAATTTTTGTACTAAAGTCTATTTTTAATTTAACGAATAGTTTAAGGTTTGTTACATCAAAATGTGTTTGTTTAACTGAATGTTCACAGTATTTTAATTGATTTTGTCAAATGTATCTTATTTAATTTTCTTAATTTTTGTTTTTCCATTAAAAAATTTAATAAAAAACTGCCGCCTCTCTGTTGCGATGTTTTTTTGTAATTATTATTGTTTATTTATGGAAAATCAATTTAAATTTTACTTTCATATGAAATGAATTCATGTGCACAGCCATATTGATTTTGTACTCAATGTGCTGAGGAACGAAATGAATTCAACAAAATGCACTTTAAATGCACATTTCCTTTTCAACTCTTGAAAAGTTGAATTTAACAGATATTTTTTCCTAAAGTTATGATAAAAATTATTAGTAAAACTTTCTTTAGTAAAATCCTTCACAAATATTGGTTAAAAAATCAATTGTAATGAAACACACAAAATCAAAATCGTTATTATAAATATAAAATACTGATATGAAATATTTATTTCAAAAATACTGATTTTGAAACGTTATTTCTAAATATTTCATTTTAGAAAATTAACGAGTTACAAGGGATCAGCAATGTATGACCATCAAAATTACCAAATTTTTAGGAATCCTTTTTTAAATTTAATATTTCTTAACATGCTGAAGGAGTGGGCAAAATTTCACAACTATATATTATTTTAATAAGCTTTAGTTTTTTATTGTAATTTGTTTAAAATAGAAAACCTTGCCATCTATTAAAATCAGCATGAAATACAATCCTCAGCATGAAACATATGCATGACTGCTTGAACAGAAAACATTCCATCTGATGTGTAAAACAATATTTTTTTTCTTTTGTTAAATATTTGGTATTGGTATTTTGAGATACCAATTTTGAGAAATTTTGCCCAATTTTTTTTATATATAGATATCTTCTTGAATTGTTGAAGGTGCTGATGATGTTGTATATATCTATCTATATGTATAGTTATATGTTTTTTAAAATTAATTTATTTTTCTTTTTTCCCCACGCCTTTTTAATGAATGCAATTAAAGGGAGATTCCAAGGTATGTAATTAGTTTAATCAATTTCTTTTTGATGTTGTTGTAATTAATGAACAAAATTTATTTATGTGGTACATAGTTAAGTTTCGCTTTTAGTTCATTAGCGCTGGTCTTTGGCCTTTCATAATTTTTATTTATTTTAAGTTTATAAATATTACGTTAAATGCTAAATAGGTACATAAAGGGTGATTTTTTAAGAGCTTGATAACTTTTTTTTTAAAAAAAACGCATAAAATTTGCAAAATCTCATCGGTTCTTTATTTGAAACGTTAGATTGGTCCATGGCATTTACTTTTTGAAGATAATTTCATTTAAATGTTGACCGCGGCTGCGTCTTAGGTGGTCCATTCGGAAAGTCCAATTTTGGGCAACTTTTTCGAGCATTTCGGCCGGAATAGCCCGAATTTCTTCGGAAATGTTGTCTTCCAAAGCTGGAATAGTTGCTGGCTTATTTCTGTAGACTTTAGACTTGACGTAGCCCCACAAAAAATAGTCTAAAGGCGTCAAATCGCATGATCTTGGTGGCCAACTTACCAGTCCATTTCTTGAGATTAATTGTTCTCCGAAGTTTTCCCTCAAAATGGCCATAGAATCGCGAGCTGTGTGGCATGTAGCGCCATCTTGTTGAAACCACATGTCAACCAAGTTCAGTTCTTCCATTTTTGGCAACAAAAAGTTTGTTAGCATCGAACGATAGCGATCGCCATTCACCGTAACGTTGCGTCCAACAGCATCTTTGAAAAAATACGGTCCAATGATTCCAGTTCTTGAACGGCTTCTGGTTGTTCTTCACTCCAAATGCGGCAATTTTGCTTATTTACGTAGCCATTCAACCAGAAATGAGCCTCATCGCTGAACAAAATTTGTCGGTGAAAAAGTTGCCCAAAATTGGACTTTCCGAATGGACCACCTAAGACGCAGCCGCGGTCAACATTTAAATGAAATTATCTTCAAAAAGTAAATGCCATGGACCAATCTAACGTTTCAAATAAAGAACCGATGAGATTTTGCAAATTTTATGCGTTTTTTTTAAAAAAAAAGTTATCAAGCTCTTAAAAAATCACCCTTTAGAACAGAATGAAAAAAATACCAAAATGCAAAAATCTATTAAAAAGATTATATAAGGATATAAGAAGTTGGTCTACAAAGTTGGCCAGTAAGCATCATAGAATGAGGTCTGGACCGAGAAATTTGTTTGGATGAAGTTATTTTATAGCATTGGATATTTCTTCATGAGTAAAAAGGATATTATTAAGCAATAATGATTAAGTCGGACAGGGTGGCATAACTTAGCGTTGGGATGAGTCTACGCCAAACATATCTTTAAAATTATCTGCAAATAGGTTAAATATCACTTCAGGATTGGAAGAATTAACGTTCCCTTTGAACATGGTGATAGGCACTGACTTGTAGGTGCTGACTTTCGTTTGAAATTTACAAAGTCAAAGAATTTTTAAGAATCCTTAACAATTTTCTCCCCAATTAGGTTTGTATAAATTTTGTATGCTTATTCTGACTCAACAAAAAACTCTTTGGACAGCTCGGCATACTTCGTCTTTATTTCTTCACCTCCATAATGGTAATTTTTAATGGCTTTGAAGAGCATGTTACGTTGATTGCTCAAATTTCTTATATCATGATTGAGACACATTTCAGAAAATTTATTTCTATCCTTTCTTTTTGGAACATATCTGTCCATAATAGATGAATACGTTGATAGAAAATCAAGTCCGCACTATTCAAGTCTATGCTTGATAGACCATCTTGACATATCCAATGTGGTGGAGAGTATACGAGAAAAAGTGTTAAGCTTCATTGGTTGGACTAACCTTTACTTCATCATATGAGTTTGTAAACATTAAATCTAACCACCTTCCATTCATTCCGGTGTGGAATTGGAGTTACTTGCATCATAGGGTGGTTTCAACACGCCTATTTGAAAGGGAAATGTGGGTTGCGATAAGAAAGACCTCTGGAAAGACCTTTTGGAGAGTAATCTTGATCATTTCGGTTATCAAGAATTTCCACATTTTTTAAAAAAATTTTTCGAAACCTTTGCAACACCATCTAAACAGAAAATAAAGCAGGTAAATCTATAGTTTTGCAATAGCACTTAAAAAAAATTTTAAATCTGGTGTTTTGTATTTGCTTTTTTGAAACTTTAATGGGGGTTTATGGTGCTTTCATTGCGCAATGATAAAAAAATTAAGTTTTTTGTGTGAATAGAGTAGTTAACATTTTTTTTTAATAATCTCAGTTTCTTGCCTCTATATGTATATATCTTTCTTAGAATAACTCTTTGCAACAAATGTATTTTTTCCATCTGAACAATTTTTTAATAAGAGCATTTTTAATGTAAATATTTATATTATATAATGTTAACGGTAAACATGAGTGCACCAAGAGCTCTGCTCTTCTCTAGTATTATAAATAAAAAAAAAAAAAATAACTTCTATATTTTAATATTTATATATATTTTAATATATACATATATATTAATGGGAATGTTTTAAATGATAAATGATAAATGGTTCTTGGTTGTTTGAGTTATAATATTGAAAATTGTAGTATAGTTTTAAGCTTGCATTTTTTATTTTTTTTTAATTTCAATATTACTATTCACGATAGTTTTAACAAAGCATGGCATGGTTTAATTTTCTAGTAGTTCTTATATCATTAATATTCATATTTTTATAAATATTCTTATATGAATGGCCTTGCTAAATCCCACTTTGCAAAAATTTGAGACTCCTTTGCAATAGCAGTCTATATAAAATATTTCAGTTTTCGCAATTTACTTTTGGTATCGCATCGTTATTTCGTTTTATGATTTAAAAATAATCCTTTATATGATTACGGTATTGTTATTTTTTTCGCACATTGTTAAAAATCGCTTAACCCACGCCTTAACTCGCCAATAGTGACCTATTGGTCTGTGAGATCGGGTGTGTTAAAAAATGTGAATAACTTTATTCTCCATTATTGTTTGTTGTTGCACGAGCTTAGATTGATAAAATATCTTTGTTTTATTGTCAAAGAGCATAAATAACGTTTTGAAAAATCTTTAGTTAAAAACCCCGGTGAATGAGACCGTTGTCACCATTGATCAAAGTCAAATTTGCGTCATGCTTTTTACGTACGAACAATCGCGAATCAGACTTTCGAACGCAGCTTTACAATCAACAAAAATAGGATGGGTGCCGATTTGATTTTTGTGGTTTTTTTTCCAGTATTTAGCGTAGTGCTAAATCTGATCTATGGTGGACTTGCCAGGCCATAAGAAACACTGATAAGGTTCAATTAGTTTTTTGTATGCGGCTCCAATCGTTCATACGGTACGCTCGAAAGAACCTTGTACACGATTGAAATAATACTGATACTTCTGTAGTTGGCACAGATTGTCGGGTCTCCTTTCTTTAGTATAGAACAAAGTATTGAGATTAGTATTAGTATTGAGATTCTTATCGTCGGGGTGCTGATAAGCACCAGAGACCTGCAACGAGTCACATTTTTGCGATTTATAGTCATTTATAGAAAACCAAGTTGAAGTGAGTACACATCAAACAACAACCACCACTTCTACTTGAAGCACTCTTGCTGAGTCTGAGTTTGTCAAATGAAGCTGATCGAACGTCAAAGTAGTACCAAATATTCTTCAACATCGAACCAGTTGTTATGAATCATACCAAATACTCATAGCTCAAGCAAATGTCCCACAACTCATTGGGACTACTTGCGTAGTTTTCTTTGTTGTAGTTTTTGAATTAACATTCTGTTCTTGTCGCTGTAAGAACAGTAGAAGGGTTACCGCCTAGTTGTTTTAAATTCAATGAAAAATTAATTTACATTTTTTATTGATGTGGCAAGAATTTTTTTATGGAATTTCGTAGTAAACTTTAGATAATTTGCTAAATATAAATATAAAAAACTTCTTCGAAAAAGTAACGCAAACAAAAGCTTATCAATAAATATAAGGAACACATTGTTATTCTTCACTTAAAAAATATTAAAAATATTTTATTACTAAAACAGAATCGTTGCCCTACATTTCGTACTGTTATGAGTAGTGTTAACACTCAATCAATAACTAACAAAGAAATTAAATTATAATAAATCAAACAATAATTTTTAAGCTACGCTGAAGATGACAATCCTGAAACATCTCGTTCGTTTGAAGTTCTAGTTACATTTATACTCTCACTCGAACATGTCCACATTCAGTTGTAAGCAACTTATTGGTAGAAACTCATAATAGTGGCTACGTATGGCGGTGAGTCAGAGTATGAAGCATATTCAAAACATTAAAAATAAGTTGCGAGCTGTAAGTAATACAACATTTTTTATGAGTATGAATGAGTGGTAGTACATGAAATCATGCGTATATACTCGAGTCAACTCTACTTATAACTACTCGCTCTCGCTCGTCTCTGATGAGCACCTTATCAATTCACCGCCGCTGGTGTTTAACAATTCAGCTGTCAGGTCGTCAGCACCTGCTGCTTCGTTGCTTTTGAGTCGCTAGAAAGCAACTCTAACCTCGTCATGGTTAGGTTGTGGAATTTCCACTCCATCATCGTCGATTGGTGGCATCTTTTTGCATTCTCCGAAGGCGAAATTGTTGGGTTCGTTGCCCTCAAGCAGATTGGAAAAATGCTGCCTCAATAATCTCAGTGCGTATCTTTAAACAGGTTACCATTTTCATCTCTAGGAGTGGATGCCCCGGACTTGAAACCTTGGGTTAGACGCTTAACCTGTTTATATAATTTTCGAGCATCCTGCTTGCCATGGTACACCTCTATTTTCTCACACTCACGAATTTCCTAATCTCTTTTTTTGCTTCTGAAAAGTCGCCCCTCTTCCTTCCCATTTTCGCGGCAGTTTTCGCGCATGCCTCGCGTTGCAGCTGACTACAGGCGAAATGACTTCCTCAGCAGCAGTGCGCATGGAGTGGGATATTGATAGGAGGTTTGATCGGAGTAGGGCTCGGCGATCCGTTGTGATTGCAGCTTAGCGGCTTCTAACTTTCGTTGCATACCTGTGCAACTATTCTTCGCATTACACAATCGCATCTAGATCTTGGCTGCAACAATATAATGGTCGGAATATTGACCCCCCAAAATGTGCACACATCCAGTACGCTCCATCCAGTAATATCCGTCGATCACAACATGATCAATTTAATTTCGCGTTTTTTGATCCGGGGATAGCCAGGTGACCTTGTGGATTTCGATCCTTGTGGATCTGATGCTACTAACTACAATGTTTCTCGCCACAGCGAAGTCGATAAGTCTCAGACCTTTGTTTAAAGTGGTCTTGTGGAGACTGAACTGACCGACGGTGGAGTCAAAGATGCCTTCTCTTGCGACCTTCGCGTTAAAATCGCCGGTGACTATTTCCACGTCGTGGGCCAGCCAGTGATTATCAATATTATATTATAGTTTATATTTTTATATCGGCATTATTTCTTACATCTTTTGTCAGACTTAAAGTAAGGGTATTCCCATTATAAAGGTAGCATGTGGATGAAGTATAGATATTATCTAATCCTTAAAAATTGATAAATGCCGATTTGGATTAGCAACTACATTAATTAAGTCAATAAACAGGACTTTATTGTATAAATTATTAAATGGCCAAAGAGAATGGACATATGGGAAAACATTTTTTTACCAGAGCGTATTTATTTTGTTTTTAAATCGTGACAAAAAGATTGATAGAAAATCCTTCTATTAATTTTTAACGGCTTTTGTGAAAAAAAAAACGCATTTAGTCTGTCGCATTTGCTCTAATTTATTATAAATGTACGTTAAATGTTATGACAATATATGTTTGCTATATAAATATTGTTAAACATAATAACTGAAAAAAAGACTAAAAATTATTTTTAAAATTTTAAAAAACTTTCCTTCTTTACTTCCTTCTTTACTTGTTTAATTTGGTTCAAAATCTCTGCAATTTCTTGTTCACTATATTTTCACCTCTTTTTTTTGTAATTTTAGGGATACTTAAAATCACTCGGTATGGCACGTACCGCAGAGGTTAAACGTGATGCTCGCATTGGTGAGGCTGAAGCACGTTGTGATGCTACAATCAAGGAAGCTATTGCTGAGGAACAACGTATGGCATCACGTTTCTTAAACGATACTGAAATCGCTAAAGCTCAGCGTGATTTCGAATTGAAGAAAGCCGCTTATGATGTAGAAGTACAAACGAAGAAAGCCGAAGCTGAAATGGCTTATGAATTACAAGCTGCCAAAACAAAGCAACGCATCAAGGAAGAACAGATGCAAGTTAAGGTTATTGAACGTACACAGGAAATTGCTGTGCAGGATCAGGAAATACAACGTCGCGAAAATGAGCTCGAAGCAACTGTGCGTCGTCCAGCTGAAGCGGAGAAGTTCCGTCTTGAGAAAATTGCCGAAGCTAATAAAATACGTGTTGTAATGGAGGCTGAAGCTGAGGCTGAATCGGTAGGTTGATGATGTCGATCATTGGGCAAAATTAGCTACTTAGTTTTCTTAAACGTTTTTTATTTAGATCAAAATTCGTGGCGAAGCCGAAGCATTCGCTATTGCTGCCAAGGCCAAAGCTGAAGCTGAGCAGATGGAACGTAAAGCTGAAGCCTGGCGTGAATATCGCGAAGCTGCTATGGTTGAAATGCTCTTGGAGACACTGCCAAAGGTAAGCGCACTTGCGGTATGCTTTAAAGAAACTCAAGTTAAATTTGTTTAATTTAGGTTGCTGCTGAAGTCGCTGCTCCTTTGTCCCAGGCAAAGAAAATTACCATGGTTTCCAGTGGACAAGGTGACATCGGCGCTGCCAAACTTACTGGCGAAATTTTGCAAATCGTTAACAAAGTACCAGAATTGGTTAAGAACATTACTGGTGTTGATATTTCCAGGGTACGTCCAAATTCTGAATTTATATAAACTGAGCAAACAAATATTTAAAATTATACAAATACACAGAAAAAAGAAAGAAAAGTGAAACAAAAAGACTTAATTAGATAATTTATACAATACCAAAAATATATTCTTACATACTACTTCATAATATTAAGACGCATTTATAATACTTTTTACATACTCTCAACTGTCTGACTCAGTTGTGTTGAATACTGAATAGCTTGAATAATAAAATATATACAATTTTCTATAATGTTTCTCGATATAATAAATAAAAGTACTTTAAATAAAAATTAAGTCTATTTGTTTTTCTAAATTATCTTTATAGCAGCTTTCACTGCCAGTTGTTTAGAAAAACTAGTTCTGAAATAATAAAACTTCGACTATTAAATTAAATTCGTTTATTCTTGTTTTTTCTTTGGTATGTAAACAAAAAAAAAAATTGTACAAATGTGCAGTGTGCGGTTGCTAGTTTTATACTAGTTTCAAAAATGAATTAAAGTAAATATTTGCCAACTCTTCAGTGCTTTGAATTTTGGATATTAAAAATTGTTTTTAAATTTTTGCTTTTTTTAATTTTAATTAAATTTGCTTATAAATCTGTACTTAGGAAATTATATAAATCTAATTAATTTCAAATATTGTTTTTTTAAACATGAAATAATAATAATTTCACTCATCATATATTTCATAAAGCATAAAAAATACATTCCAAGTTAATTTGCATTTTTATCAACATCAACGAAAGTATGTTAAATTATTTAAAATTAATTTAATCAGAACTAAACGTATACTAACAAAATTTGATTTTTTATTTTGAACAATACATTTATTTTGTTTTTTTTTCTTTTATTCATTTCAGTCCGTGCATGCTGGCTAAGTACAATCAATCAATCACTTTACTTCAGTTTTGACGTGAACAAATCTGTCGAATATACAAAAAACAAAAACGAACATTTTCGAAATCGAAAAGCACAAAGTTTATATTCAAAAATATATATGGAAAAGAAAACCACAATATATCAACCAAACATGCATTTTTAAAACAACAATTAATTCTCTACATTTAAAATTGTACAAGTTATTATAAATAATTATTTAAACTAGACGTTTTACATCGTGTTTTGTCCCAGTCTTATGTCTTAGATATATTAATTTTTCGTATTTTTTGCAATCCGTATTTGTATTAAAAAAAATTGTAAAATCACTTTCTGTAAAACTGTTCTCCAAAAAGTGCTACATATGTACATAATATCTATTTATATGTATGTCTCTGTCTTGAATAAAAATTTGCAACGCACTTACATCTTTAATTTTATTTAATTCATAAATTTATTTTTATTTATCAATTTTTATAAGCATTTTTTAAATTTGCATTCAATTTTCAAATAACATTAGAAAAGGTTATGAGATATATGGTCTGTTCGAGTAGTGATAATATGTGATAATTTTTACAAATTATCAGCTTTTACAAATTTTGCGTTCGCGTACTTTTTATGATATTTTTCTACTGAGAGAGAATTGTGCGTTATTCTCTTTTAAGTTGCTGCTGGATATTTTTGACTGGATAAGTACTCGAACAGACCTATAGTAACAGCGATTTACCCTTCGAAGATGCTGAAGGAAAACATTGGAGAAGGAGAACTCTCTGATGATGAAAGTTCCATTGAAATCACGTTAATTCATAGTTGAATTGTATATGACGAAGAGCTCCAAGATGTGTGAAGAGCATCTGTGAGAGAGTAAAGACGATCAATTCGAGAATTTAGGCCAGTCGTTAGAGACGGTTACGTGTCTTTAGCTGAAGTAAGTTTGCTTATGAACATCCACAAACCGTTAAAGAAGCGTTGAAATGCACAAATTCTGAGGAGTGGAGAATAGCAATTTAGAAAGAGTACAATTCATTGATAGAAAACATAACCTGGAAATTGGTGCGGCTACGGACCTCCAAAAAAAAAAAAAAAAACAAGACTGGTGTGATAAAGCAGAGCAATACAGGGCTAGAATTGTGATCAAGGATGTTTTCAATGGTATGGAATTGATAACTGGTATGGAATTGATAACAAACCTGAGAAATAATTTCATATTTTGAGTCAATAAAGTAGCAGATATATTTCCGGTGCCCGTGTCGGTACATGTCTGACATCTGCACAGAAAGAAGTGCTAGTTCTGGAACACCTTAGGTAGGCACAGTATACGAACGAACGTCTAATCCGACACTTGTTAGTTCATTGTGTTCGAACATAGTAGCTCGTTTGTTTTTTAAACTTTGTTGACATAATACAGACTTCTTTACCGTTGGATATGTTTCGGGCACATTTTAGTTAAAACTCAGGTCGAAATTTAAAGTCAGAAAAATAGCACCAACCAGCTATTAAAGAAAGAAAATAATATATCTTATTTCCGACTAAATCTTTCTTATATTTCACAGGATATTAATATATAGAGAGGTGTGTTCCCTCTTCTTTAAAACTTCTCTAGGCTTTTGAATGCCGATGCTGACTAATTCCGCCAATAGAGATTATATACCGGAAACCCAAATTATGGATGACAGCGTTGAAGTTCCACTGCCCGACTGCAACGAGGTCTAAACAGCTATAGCTCGATTTAAAAACAACAAAGCAGAAGCCGATGGCCTACCGACTGAGAACGGATTCGAAGCTCTATTTAAATGCATTCAAAATCTTTTATGCAGAGTGTGGTCGGAAGTATGCATTCCAAACGATTGGAACCTCGGTGTGCTCTGCCCAATCAACAAGAAAGGCGATCCCACAGTTTGCGCCAACTACTGTGGAAGAAGTCTTCTTAATATCGCATATAAGTTTTAAGTCTTTCAAAGAGTCTTCACTTCAGGGTATTATGTGATAGACCGAAGCCTATCGTAAACCAACTGATTAGAACATAGTATGGCTTCAGATCGGACACAGATAAGACGAAATACTTTGTGTCAACATACATAGAGTCCAAGCATCTTTTCAAGATTTTTAAGGATTTCATTTACCTGGGAACCAGCGTAAACTCCTTTAAGGATATTAGCATTGAGATCAAACGATGGATTAAATTTGCCAATAGGTGTTACTTTGGTCTCAGCAGGTTCTTGAGGAGCATAGCCTTTTCTCAACGAAACAATTTACGTTCTACTACAAACTTGGTCATTGAGTAGCTTTGATGAGAAAAAAAATTGTTCGTAAGATCTTTGGTCCAATCTGCGCCAATGACGAGTGCCGAATTGGACTGTATAAGCTGAACGCCAATATCTACATAGTCAAACGCATAAAAATTGAGCGGCTTCGTTGACTAAATCATGTTGAGCGAATAATGGACAACGCTCCAGTGAAGAAAATATTCGATTTAGTACCGGGTGCAGTCACCGCAGACGAGGACAACCGAATCTCCGTTAGAAGGACCAAGTGTTGGATAATCTGACTACGCTTGGAATTTCTATTAGTAGAATGTAAGGGCCAGGATTTAATTTTGCAAATATCATAAAAATTTGACTATTGAAGACTGGAAAAGAGTAATTTGGTCAGATGGGACTAAGATTAACAGATTCCAGTTGTATGGTAAAAGGTACTTACATTAGTAACATATTTATAGTAGACACCTACCTTTCGGCTTTAGTACTACTTGCCCCAGGGCGAGGAGTCATGGTTTTTCGAAATCAACTCTCAACAGACGTGTTCTCAGGAATCGGTGAAGAGTTAAAAGGTACTATTGGCATCGATACGATGAGAGAATTCAAAGGTACTAAGTTAAACAAACTGTGAGGCAAGACGGTGGGGGTTTAATGGTGTGGGGCTGCTTCACAATGTGGAACCTTGGGACATTAATTAAGATCGATAGAATTATGAAAAAAAAGAAGACTTCCTTTGTCTTTTGAGCGACAATTTATCCAAATTCGTCGATACACTTATCCAATTATACACTTATCCAATTAATGAGATTATGTTTCAACAGGTTAAAGATCCTTAAAGGACTGCGATTGTTGTTAAACTCTGGGAAAGAGTGGACCAAAATTCCACACCAAATAATACAAAACGTATGTATGCCAAACGAAAAGTATGCCAAACGTATTGTAGTAAGTGTTTTAGCAAACTTTGGACGAAGTACTTATCTGTCAAACAACTAAAATGGAGTAACTGGATGAATGCTGTTCATCAAGAATTTTTTATTTTTTTTTAAATGAATTAACATTCTTCATTTTCTTTTTCTAACTAATAACTTATTTTCACGATATTTTGATTAATGCATTCCACAAGTAGAAATACAAGTTCCAAAATGTAAAAAATGTTATTGTTCTCGTTCAGACAAAAACATGCAGAAGAGACAAAAAAAAAACAATTAAAAAATAAAATCAATTTTCTGTACACTGTTTGATTCTGAGAATGATTATCTATTTTTGTTCGATTGGGAAAATCCAATTCATTTATACCAGTAAAAACCTGTAAACAAAACTTTAGAGACAAAATTCCCCAAATTATCTCTTTCAGGAGTACAATTAAATGATTTTAAATAAAACGTCTTACTTTATCTGTATAAGAGTGTCATTCCTATCTTAAGATGATTCCGGTTTTTATTAATTAAAAAACATTTAATTGAATGTACGAATTGAAATTATATTTGCAATTGCTTTTGTTCTATTCACTTGAATACTTTTTCCAATGCATGTTCTCTCATATGTTTCAAATCATGCATTGTGCGATATCTGCCAGATGAGATTTCTTGTGTAAACATACAATAAATTCGCGGTATGCGATGACAAAATTAGGTCGATGTCTGTTTAGCTATTTTATAACGTATTCCCCGGAAAAAAATACACTGCCAATAAAACCATAAACATCTGTTGCCGGCTTCCGTTGTTTTCTTTGTTGTCACATATTGCAATACACTGTCGTCATTATCAAGAGGTGTGTACACAGTTGTAGTTACTTTATCTCAGTTATAAAAATAAAAAAGATATCGAATGGCAAAATAAAATATAAAAATTAATAAAAACATGCTCATTTTATAAGAAGTTTATAAGTGAAAACAAGACAAAATTGTCCTCTGATTATTTTCAAATAAATCGGTCAATATAACAGTTAAACTAAGAATATATACGCATTAACTAAAACTTTTTATAGTTTTAATTGTAATTTATAACAGCCAATCTTTTTAGTTTTGTTGCTAGTTATCGTCTAAACAAAAAAAGTTTTAGATAAAATCAAACCATAGGTGAAAGAATCCTCAATGCATTTGATTCTCTAGCTATCAACTGCACTGCGATTTTTGGCAGCATTTGGTTACCAAAGATCTATTGGTAACGATACAAACGTTGCTTTGGGAAGAAGTACGGTTTCTAAAGTTCTAACGAGAATCATTAGAATTTTAAGAATAAAGCATTGCTCCAAAAGGGTAAAATAAGATGTAAACCAACACCGCCGACACGAAAAATGGCTGGTTCTTCATCGATCTCTTGTTCGCTTGACAGTTGTAAATACTCCGCCTGGATATCCTCTAAATTATCAACTCCAAGAGGCTGACAATTTGACAGCCCCTCCCCAGAAGTATGCAGCCCGCAAAAGTGAGTAATAATTTCTCCCGTTTGCAAAAGTGCGTAGTTATTTAACCCTATCACCGCCACGCGATGCGGCTGAGAATTTCGGCGTGAAATTTTCAGGGGTATAATCGCGACAAAAATGTGTGTGCGGGTGCAATGAAATTAGAGAATATTTTTCAAAACTTGTTGCATTTTGAAGTGCCATATGGCACTCGCGGCGGTGATAGGGTTAAGGGGCAACCACCGATAGCTGTGGCTTCCTGCTTATTCTCTGCCTGCTTTTTGCGGACGTCACATTTCCAGTCGACTCAAACCTTTAAGAAAATAATAGATGTATGTAAATAAAATATTGAGTAGTACGTACAGTGGCTCACAGCTTATTTGAACCAGTGCCCATTTCAAATTTCAAACTGCTCTATCTTCTTTACCAAATGGAATTTTAGTAAAACTTAAATGTAGATTTGAAGGTTAATATGTAAACATAAAGAAATGACATTAATTTATTTCATTTATCTATGGTATAAAAACTTACAAACTAAAAACTAAAAATACTGTTATATTTAAAGTCACAGCTTATTTGAACCACTTAATGCTAGGCTTAAAATTGTCAACTTTAAACTTATTTTAATATTAAGTGTGGCCTCTCTTTTCGTCCACAACAGCCTTAAATCGTTTTGGAATGGAATTTAGAAACGTATGTGTCGCTGTGGCGTGATTCTGGCCCATTCCTCTATAATAGCGTGTTTTAAATCATTTTTGTTTGAAATTTGGTGTTTGCGTAAGTTTTGATCCAAAATTGACCACAAATTTCCGATCACGTTAAGGTCAGGTGACAGCGCCGGCAATTCCATCGAGTGAGGACAATTCCAAATAAGCCTCGACTGCACAATCCAAGACATATGCTTGGGATAATTATCTTGGTAGAAGCGGAAGCTACGCCGATTTGTAAGTTTCTCGGCACTTTGGCTCAAATTATTTTTAAAATGTTGAGATATACTGTTCTGTCCATTGTGGTCTCAATAAGTTCCAACTGGCCCACGCCGGATGCGGACATACAGACCCAAATCATGACGCCGCCACAGCCATGCTACACTGTTAGTTTTAAGTTTTGTTTTTGCAGCTCTATATTAGGTTTACACCAGACATTCGACATGCCGTCAGAGTAAAAGATTAAGACTCGTCCGCTAATATCACTGTGTACCAGAAGTTGGAGTCCTTACAAATGGGATCCCTAGCGCAGGCAAGTCGACTCAGATGTTTTTTTTATTTATAAATGGCTTTTTATGAGCTACTCGACCATTGAACTCATGCTTGCAAAGCAAACGTCGGAAGGTTTCTGCATTACACGTCCTTCCCAAATCGTTGTGGACTTCAGTAGCCAGTTTTAGAGCCGATAACTTCGAATTGGCCTTTATTTTTCGGACGTTATAGCTCTCGTCAGTAGTGTTTAATATTTTGTTTGGTGCAGTTCTGTCGTTATCATGCACTTGGTTCTCGTGCCCAAACCGTGAAATGATGTGCTGCACCGTCGAATCGATTACATTTACCATTTCAGCAATTTTCAATTGTTGTACGTAGTCCGATTTTTAGAAAAATCTGATTTTGAAACTTCAACTAGCGAAATCATACTTAAAATAAGCTTAAGCGAACATAATTAGAAAGTGACAGAAAAAAAAGTACCGTTATTCGACACTACAGCCGGACGCAACTGTTTGGTTCAAATAAGCTGTGAGCACAATTTCTGATGCGTAATGGGGTTTTCCCTATTGTAGAGTGAATTTGCTACTTATCACATATTTTCTTTCAAATATTTCTTCGTAGATCTTACCTCAACAGATCCACATTTAAATTTTATCGTTATCTGCTTTAGTTAAAAAGATAGGGCAGTTTCAAAATTGAATCGAGCACTGGTTCAAATAAGCTGTGACCCACTGTATATATGTAAGTGTCCCGTTTTGTATTCCTTTAGTTAGCTTTTTTTCATCCATTTATAGCTTTTTAAGGTTGACTTTGGCTGATCTGCCAGTTCTGGCCATAAGGATACAACAACTACTCGATTTCCATCGAATATCCTTTGACCAAGTCAGGATGTTTCTTCATAAAGGCAAGAATCGTCGAATCCTGGTCTGTATTCTTATGTTTTCGCCTAAGATACAATTTTTTTTCATAAATTTACACAATTCATTTCTGTTATTTACTTATATTGAATAAATTTTGCCTAATTTCCGAATTTTAACTAAAATATTTGAATTTCAAAAACGATCCCGCGCACAAGTTTGTCAATTCTATAGAAAGCTACTCGATCAGTACCCTCCACCTCTATCTGTTACCCTATCTTACAACCACATCTTTTCGACAATGCTCATGGTAGTGTTGATAATACTGTTGACAAAATTTCCGACTGCTTTGCACAAGGCAACTTTGGTTTTTATTTGTCTTAACAATTTCTGATGTTGATAGTATCATGAAAGAATCCAATCTTTCTGTCCATGCTGATGATATGAAAATTTATCGGTGCATACAAACTAACGCTGACTCTCGCAATTTTCAAGACGATCTGGTCACCTTTCTACTTGGTGTTAAAAAAATATATTCTGGAACTCAACGTCAGTAAATGTCAAGCTATAATATATTCTCATAAGCTAATCCAACTTCTCCCGGGAATGTATTTGATTCTCGGCAAGTCAGTGTCGAATTGTG
The DNA here is from genome assembly GCA_958299015.1 of Tetanocera ferruginea. NCBI lineage: Eukaryota > Metazoa > Arthropoda > Insecta > Diptera > Sciomyzidae > Tetanocera > Tetanocera ferruginea. The sequence goes on along the minus strand of OY282640.1, from coordinate 54,226,003 downwards.
TATTCCGTGAACGTATAACTCGTTGCTTAAAAATGTATATTTTGAAAATTTATTTTGAAATTTTAAAAATTCATGTATATTTTAAAAATGCATTTTTAGTTTGATCGAATAAAACTTAACGTTACTCGGTACTGTATTCAACGTGAACGCATAAGCACACGTGATCGTTGCTTTGTAACCTACTCGATGTCCTATTTTCAATCTATAATCCAAATTTGTTCGAACATAAATAGATTAACGTAATTTACGATTTCATTCGTGCACGGAACAGACAATACGACCACAGTTCCCTCTGTAATCTACTTACAGGACTTAGGTGTTATTTCGATAAGGACTTAACTTTGGGTCTCATATTGGTCATTACATTAGTAGAGCCAACTCTGCACTTGGTTTCGTGAAACACTGGTCCAAAGAGTTATTCAATCCTTACGTCACAAAATCTCTCTATCTTTCCTTTGTTAGACCCATCTTCGAATATGCCAGCAAGGTTTGGTCTCCCATCTGCAGCACCCATTCAATGCGAGCCGAAGCTGTTCAACGAAGATTCATTCGGTTCGCTCTTCGTATTCTTCCCGGTTCTGACAGCTTAAACTTACCTTCTTATGCCGACCGTTCGATATTCTCTTCATTCATCAACTAATATGCGGAACCATTCACTGCCCAGAACTACTCCAATTAATATCCTTTAATACCAAACCAAACAACCTAAGGTCTATATATATCTTTCACCTTAACTTCCACAGCACCGACTATGGATGCAGTGAACCTATAACCAAGATGCTTCGGGTAACCAATAATTTGATCAGTGAATTTGATTTTCATCTCAGCATATCTCGACTCCGAAATAACCTTCTTTACTACAACGCCACTTCTTCCACTCTCCAACGTCTTACAATTAAGATATCGTACCATTATGAGTATAAATTAAGATAGTCCCTATAAATAATATGTTTAAGTTTTTAAACTGCTTGTATTAAACTTAACCAATAAATAATATTTCAATCGGCTACAGCTTTGATTGAATTGCAGAACACCTCCATTTCGTTGAAATTGCATGTCCGAAAAATTGAAATGGTTTTGAAATGCAGAACAACTTAGAGCGTTTTCAGTTTCAATCAAAATCGATTTGTAGAACAAAAAACTGTTTATGATATGTATTGTTTCAAACGTTCTACGGCTTTTAGTTTATACGAACATCAAAAACTAAATAAGGAAATAAATGTAATTTTGACAAATCTACCCAAATCGTTATTTTTCAAAATGTTGACTTACGTCGCATTAGAATTACTCAATAAGTTTGCAAATCATTCTTACTTTTACGAGTATCATGTTTGATTTTTAATTATAAGAATATTACACTGTTTTGCCACAAGCTTAATACGATAAAATTCCTAGCATTTTTTGCATGTATCAATTGAAGCAAAAAAGAGTCTAAATGTGCTTTTCCTTGGAAGTTAATGAACAAAATTATTCATTATATAGGAAGCTATGTAGATGAACAAAACAGTGGTGGATTCCGAAAGGTATTTTACTCAAACTAATGATTTAAATATGATTCAATCGTGTGTGCCTAAACACAGTTCTACCCGAAAAGATTCATAAAATAATTCTAAAAAGACACTTGGTTCACTGAATAATTTTATTCTTAAGTACTTATGCATTAAGGCAAAACGAACTATCAAAATGCTTCTGTAAAAATTGTTTATGCTAGACCTTTTTTAATTACTGCCATGCACTATGTTTACAACTACTAAACCAATTTCGATTCATTTTATCTCTGAAGCGTAATTTTGTACAAAATATTTGACTAGTAGCTACTTGATTAAAATTCGAATTTTAATAATCATACCTCATTTCTTATCGCATTGCTGTGATAACTTATCTCAGGTTGATTTGCTTTGAAGTAGTTTTCTACAGCTGCAGAGATTCTCATTTTAAATATTGCTATAAATCTGTAATAATTCGGATTATTTTTAAAATATATAACATACATTTTTATTTACCGTACTCTAAAAAATGTAAGGTCATGGATCCGGCTTTACGAAAAAAGTGTTAACAATTTTTTATCATTCCTTGAAACAAGATGCAGCTCTTTTATGGAAAATATTACAAACATTCATTTAAATGTAAACAACTCAATTATTTGTGTTTATTTAATAACTAGCACAAGTGTAGAACATTGAAAACATATGTCTAACAAGAAAAACCTCTTTACAGAGCTTGTAATACAATTCGTTTACGTTTGTTAGAAAATTAAAATTTTATCTAGCATTTGTCTGCCTACATTTTTCATTGTTCATTGTAGTTAAATTTGTTAATGTTTGTTAAGAATTTGGAAATTCATCTTGTGCTTGTGTGGAAAAAACTGTTCAAACACTTTATTACTTTAACTGAGTTAGTTACATTCAATGAAACGTTAATTTATTAAAGCTTTTGTAAAATTTTTATTTTTGTTCAAAACTATTTTAGTACGCGTAGTTATACAAACATAATATTCAGAAAAGTTAATGTAGTAGTTAATATATAAATCAATAATATATTATTTACAATTTTTTACTTATACTTTAAATGCCTATTTTGGAGCTTGAATTAAATGCATTTTTTTTACAAATTGTACAACAAATTCAACAGTTTTCTTTCACGTTACTTTTATAATATAAAAAGTTAAAATTCAAACAATGTTAAAATTTTGAAGCAGTATTTCGAAAAATTACTTTTGTCTTATCTTTATCTAAATATTAATTATTTGTCATTTCTATACCATTTTGTGTTAAACTTTTCCCAATATATCATGGCCATATGGTTTTTTGCGATAACCTTTAAAAGCAAACAATTTAAATGCAATGACCATCATAACAATGCAGAAACCGTATAGCAACATTCCCATTCGCATGTCTATGTCTGAGAATACATTGCCAACCATGCGTTTTTGTCGTAGTTTTTCTAATGATGGCCTTAGTAGCTGTTCATTTTCAACCCCATATCGGCTGACATATTCTGGATTGTGAATATTCTTGAGAAAGCTTAGTACGGCTTCTTTGTCCCAATTAGTTTCTAGATTTGGCAACGTTGTTAATGGCTGTTTATAGCAAAGCGCACAGCTAGATTGACTAGGAAATTGAATTTTTGGAAATTCTGGATCTTCAGTAAGATCACCGGCTAAACGTTGATTGACTTCATTGTGGGCAGCCCAAAGCCAAAGTATGGCATCCTCTTTATTGGCTGTGCTCCATATTTTTCGACGTACTGCCATGTTCTAGAAATATATGAAAAGTTCAAAGTTTCAATAACAAGTTTTGGATGGTAAAATAAAGTAACTACAGAATTAGAGTATTACAAAAAAATTTCAAAGGTTACTTTGTGACAGTAGACGTTATTATCAGCAATTACTTTGCTTAAATTAGCTAATAATTAAAAATGTATTTTTGTTTTTGAGTTTTTCAGATGCGTATTTCCGATGTGAAAAATCGAAGAAGAGTATATTTTACTTTAATAAGTAGAGCAGTTTCAAAACAGTAGTCATATAACTATTTGCACTGCAAAATTCTATAGTATGTATAATTATGTCTAGCAATTATTTATTACCTTCTTATGCATCTATAGTGTACACCTCCTGTACTAACTTTCTTTGAACATTTCTCCTCTGTTGGTATAACTTACTTTTCAAATATAATGTAAAAAATGTATCATAACAAAAAGAGGAGTGCGTGAAATTAGTTTGATTTTTTCTAATTATTTCTTATTACTTAACAACTGCGTCTTATTTGTTGAACCTACTTTCTAATTGTTTTGTTTACATGAAAAAATATTATTCTTATTGTCAGTATTTTCCATAATTGAGTTCAATATACCTTATATACACAATGGGTATGAAAAAATACCAAATTAGTTGCATTGTGTCATTTGTTATAGCAGGTGTGAGAAGTGTATTCTGCTCGTTATGACAACTATATGCTCTGTGTACACTGTACACTAGTTTTTTATATATATTTAAATGTATACTATAAATTGGGACAACCACTTCAAACTTTTGGGCACAAGTTAGTTTGAAATTTAATAAAATATTGAGTGCTATTTACACAGCAACGAGTGACGGCCGAGTGCGTGCTCGCACGACCAGCCCGAGTTCAATTCTCACATCTGACAGAAAGTTTTTATATAGAAATTAATTTTTCTGATCGATCATTATCTCTCTGCAGACAATGCCAAACCTCAGACAGTAAAAATAAAAATGTCATGTAAAGCTTCTTGAGAATATGAACTTTAGCCGTTCGGTGTCGGAACAAAAGATGCAGGTCCAGTTCTCGGTCAATTGTGTTAAAACATTGAATAACACACACGACAGAAATTATCATAAGAATCTCTACCAAAGTGCTTTCTAGGGCCCAAATGGCGAATTCTTATATAAACGGCATTTAGAACCGGTGTGAAGTTAGCCCAAAGTCTTTATCCCAAATATTAAACTCAGCCCAACTTTTGAATTCGCCGCAAAAATCAGCTAAACAATTTAAATTCGCCGTAATTGAATTAAAATTGCAAAGTCAACTAAAACAGATTTTTTTGAAGCAAATACAAAAAACTATTAAAAAACCAATTTTGCAACTAGCAAAAGAGTAGAAAAACACTGCTTGAATGAGTAAAAAGCTTCTGGGTAATTCCGTTTTGGTTTTACTGCAGTTGAGCATATTAGCTTATCAAAGTTAGTGGACTTCATAAACCCCAGAGACTACTGATGAGACGGAGTAGCGTCCGACGAAACCATGGTCTAGTCTGCTCGGTTTGTTCAACAACAAAGAACATTGTTGTAGCAACCTGTTAGGCTTCAATCGAGTATTTGGTATCAAGCTCTAAAAATAATTCTTGAAAAATATGTTTTTTAAGAATTATAAACTTAAAGTAAAAAACAATTATTTATGAATATTCAATCGTCCTTCCTATGGTGAATTTGCACTAAATGCATCAATAGTAATTTTGAAGATTTTCTTCGGAAAAATCGTCAAAAGGGATAGAAGATGAAAAGTTCTCATCCTGAATTTTTGCTCATAAATGTATTTTGACAAGGTTAATCGATTGGTACTATGCTCAAGTTCCGATCAATCGCCTTTCATGGTGAAATTTGAGCCGAAAAGCAAAAACAAAAGCTTTTTGTGAGAAAGTCAGATTTCAACACCCCCAAAAGTAGTCTCAAAACAAAAGTTCTCATCCTGGATTTTTGATAGCTTATGGAAAAGGATGATTTTGTCTCCCCTCTCCAAAATTGCCATCAACCGTCCTTCATACCATAACATGGCCTCCAAGTGATCACTTGAAGTCGATTTTTTTGGATGATGTGATCAACGTCTAGTTATACCCTAAACCCGAAAGGTGAGGGTATATTAACTTTGTGCAAACGTTTGTAACGCATAGAACGAAGCGAGTCCTGTATAGAACAGTATATATATTCTTGATCAGCGTCACCTCGTGAGTCGAGCTATTCATGTCCGTCCGTCCGTCCGTCTGTGTGTTGTCCGTAAACACAGGATAAGAAGAAGTAGAGATAATTGGATAAAACTTGGTTCACATTGTCACATGCACCCAAAGATCTGCACTATTGAATATTTTTGGAATACGCCCACGGACATGCCTACCTCCCATACAACGCAAAAATTTAAAACTGCATAACTCAGCTCATAACAGTAAAATTTGATATGTATGTGTTTTATACAAACACAAAGATGTCTTCGAAAATGGACGTCATTCGCTCACGGACACGCCCACCTCCCATACAACCCAACATTTGAAAACGCAATAAATAAGCCTATGTTTAACCTACAGAGCTAAAATTTGACACATATATTTTTTACGACAAGACAAAGATAGTTTTGAAAAATTGACGTCATCCGCCTACGCACACGCCTACCTCCCATACAACCCAAAAAGTTAAAAACTCAATAAATAAGGTTATGTTTGTCATAGAGAAATTAAATTTGGTATGTATGTATTTTATACCAAAACTAAGGTGTGTTCAAAAATTGGAAGTAATCCGTCCATGAACACGCCCACTTCCCATAGAGAAAGCACAATAAAGGCATTAACTGTGAGCTACAGGAATAAAACTTGGTATGTGTAAATTTTTCATCAATATTTAAATGCATATAAAATATAGGCTTCATCCGCCTACGGAGACGCCCAGGCGGGTTTAGGGTATTTAATAGTCGGCCTAGACCGACTTTAGACTTTCTTTACTTGTTTTCTATTAAAAGTAGAAAATTATTTTAGTTATTTGTGATGACTATTTTCACATAACATTTGAATTTCAAGTGTTGGGTTGACCGATTTGATTGAGTTTTGGAGATTGCACAACGATTTAGATGCATAATTGTCACATTTAACTGTTTTATATCCGTTAAAGCAAAAGCCATGCCAAGTTTGTGAAAAATTGTGTTAAGTTTACGGTAACGATGCTCTTTAGGAAGGACAGTGCCAAATCTGGTTCAAGAAATTCTGCGCTGGTTATTTTTATCTATTCAGTTATGATGAACCACTGAGGTGGATGTCGACAAATAAAGACAAAAGTCTATCTGACGCTACAAGAAATTAGAGATAAGATATTACGGTCGATATTTGGGTTCTCCATTAAATCAAAGAAGTTAATATGACTTAATGAAACGTGAAGAAACGATATTTTTAGGAACCAATGACAACTGTTGATGAGGGTATTGGTTCAGAAATGATGATTCAACTCAAGCAGCACTTTATCATCATCGATTTGAAAAGCAGAACTATTTAGTTCATTGTACAAATTTTAAGTTTTTAAAATAGTTCATTGATGTCTTGTATTATTTATGTGTTTTCTTTATTTTTATGTTCGTTTTAAAACAATTATAATCATTATTTTAGGAGGCGTGGTATTTTAACCAGCGTCACTATCTGAGTTGATTTAGTCATGACCGTCTGTCTATCGACACGATTACAGCCGTAATTTTCAAGGTATCGTACTGAAAATCGATATTTAAGCTTTTTTTTTTTTTGAAAAACAAAGATCAAGTTCAAAAATCAGTAGGAAGCCTCCCTCGTCTACCTACCATATAAAGTGCCTTTATTAAAACGGTAAAATCTCGCTAAATTGAAAAAAATACACAAAAGCTTTGATTTAAAGGCCCATTAAAATTTTTTAACGAAAGAAAAACCAAAACTTTAAAAGTTTTATTTTAAAGCGACTGTTTATTTTGTGTTTTAATTAAATAATGTTTAAGAAAAATTTTTGATTTTTTTTGATAAAAAAAATATACATTAATGTAAAGAGAATCCATAATTTAGTGCATCGCCTGAATTATGCGGTGGACACAATTTCTAGGAGCTTGTGAATCCAAAAAACAAAAAATTACAATTTTTGTTCCTCTGAAACTTTTTGAGTTTTCATCGAAGATTTTAGAAAAATACTGATTTTACGAAATTGGTTGACTAAAATTAACTAAAACATTAATTTATTTTACGTTATTAAATAAAAACTAATTCTCTTAAATAAAAATCGACCGATTAAACATGGCAATAGTATTTGCTGTAGAAGTGAACAATTTTTGTTTAATTGACTTGAGACTTTCTGGGAACATTTTAATAATGTTATGCATTTGAAGTGTAAAAAAAATTAGTTTTGGTCGCCAAAAAACTTGAATGGGCTTTAAGTGATGTTACTAAGGAAAGCTGTCCAAACATGAAGGTCATTTCATTGCTAAAGGTTGATATAGCAAGTTTAATGCGGTCCTGATCGGCAAAAGATCCATGTTGCAGATATTCATGTTGCAGATTCAAACCCATAAATGAATTTGTATTTTTTAAAGTTGCATTTTTTGCAGATATCCATGTTGCAGATTCAAACCCATAAATGAATTTGTAATTTCTAAAGTTGCATTTTTTGTTGTTTTTTTTTTCAACCTGCAACTGTTAAATTAAAGAAATTATGTTCTAAGATGAACATAAGAAATATTATATTTAATTTTAAACTAATTGATAAAATCTATTTTGCTTAAAAACCACAAATTTGTATACAAAATCGTACACTGTTCATTCAACAGGATTTTTGTCCGTAACATCACGGCTGGTTAAACACTTGTAACTTCCGTTAAAATCATTTCTTGGTAAGAAGAAGAATGCCATGTTCATGTTGTTAACTTTAATACATCAGATTGCGTACTCAAATTTTTTAAAAGTGCATCAATAAGAAAAAGTAACACAATCTCAAAAGTCGTGTGCTAAAAATGTCGGTCAAAAAGTAAATTGTTTATGGTTTCTGAAACAATAAGTGTTAAGTACAAGAATTTAGTAAAATATATAACCACCAAAAACGCATTGTAGAATTTGGAAGCAAATAAAGGGAGAAAATAGTAAGAATATCCGTGCGTCACACGTAAAAATTCCCATATATAAGTGGCTCGAGCACATACTCTTGAGGGACACCTTTAACACTGTACGAACTTCAGATGTAAGATTACCAACATTTACAACTTGCGATCTGTTTGTGAGATATGATTTTATTAGATTGACCGCAGTGCCACAAAAATCAAAATTACTAAGAGGTTTTTAATCAATATTTTGTGGGTGACTGCTTAAACGCCTTTGAATGGTCAAGAAGAGTCAGAAAAGTTACCTTATTTTCATTCAAATGAATTCTGATTTCTTCGTACACATCAATAAGTGCAGTCATGCAGCTTCTTTGTAGTCTGAAGCCCGATTGCCTTTCGGATATAAGGTTGTTTTGCAGTAAAAACTGACTTAATTGGCCAAGCTTTTCAAATACTTTTGATAAGCAAGGCAATTTTGCTATTGGTTGGAATTTACCATTCCTTTTAGGAATGGGAAGGATTTTTGCTGTTTTCTATTTTAAAGGGAACTTCGACATGGTAATGATAGCATTGGAAAGTTGCTTAAAGAATGGTAACAATGCTGGCAAAAGGACTTTGATGAAAACAGAATGCATTTCATCAACACCCTTTTAGGCAGATAAACATTCAGTATGTCGCGGTAGTACAATTTCTTCCTAGATGCGCGAAAAATGTTCCAGTTGGTTTCTATCGCATTGCGCTTCCAGTTGCTGTAATTTTTATTTCTAGCTTTAATTGCTTCTTCAAGCTCGCGTGAGAACTATGACTGCTTTGAATTTTTAATCACGATTTTCTTCGTGGAAACATATTTATACTATCAGTAATTAATAAGCATTGTAAAGTACGCGAGTTTTTCTCCTATATCAGGGAAGAACCAACAGCCTCTTCACTCTAGAACGCTAGCTTCACTAAATAAGGCGCCAGTGTCAATAGATTTAAAATTACGATAGAACAGAATTGAGTCAGAAGATGTTTTTGTGAAATTAATGTTATAAGCAGCAAACAGCAAATCATGATCTGAAACACCGGCTAGAGAAAGTTGCTCAAAATGTGAAAGTGATGATTTACAAGACACACAAAACAAATCGATTAGACTAAGCTTGCAATTGGGAGCAAAGCGGGTTGGATAGCTATTATTAAGACTTAATCCGAGAGTACTAATTTGATCATGTATAGGGTTTTGTAAATTTTTTCCCTCCATATTTGTTTTTATAAGTATCTATTAATATTAAAAATCATTGTAATATTTAAGCAGAAAAAGTAAAATTGTATCTTGAACTCTTTACTGTAATTTATTGATAAGAAAAACATTGTAATATTATATAGAACGAATAAATTGAATTGAATTTGATCATGTAGTGATCTCGAGCGATAGTCATCCACATTTGAATTCACACATTTTGAATTCAAAGTAACTATTTCGGAAAAAACCTGATATAAGACGCTTTTCAATTTGATTGAACAACAAGAATACAAAACGGCAAATCCAGTGTCACTCACGTTTCAGTCATAGCAGTAAACATAAGTTTTTCTCACTAAAATATAAAAGCTTTTCATATTGAATTATATGGTACAATAAGTCTTAGGCTCACTATTTTAAGTTCATGCAAAAAGTTTTATATATATTTACACATTTCGAAAAAACTCTGTTTAAATGGTGTGTCACTCACGTTTTCGTACGATTTTCATTTTTCGAGTTCTTCTAACAAATTGCTTAAAATCTGCGAATTGTTTAATTAACTATAAAGAATAAAGTAATTTTCCGTAACGAAATTGAGTAGAAATTTTAACTGCAGGAAAAAATTTAGTTTTTTTTCAGAATTTTAAGATATTTTCATATACTGATTTTGTCCCTCACTTTTCACGTCGAAGTCACTTTCGTTTCAAATCAATTTTAATTGTCCTTGCTTTGCATCGTGGTTTATCTGGTGAACTTTATTAAGCATATTTTATAAAAAATTCATAATATAAAAAAAAACACAAAAACTATTTCAGAAATATATCATTTTAACAAAATTTATTCCGGTTCTGCATCCGAATCTGTATGTATATCACTAAACCTAATTCGTTGATTCTTACGCTCATTAAAAGCGAAAAACGCGCCAAATTTGACTATATGACTTGCCTATTAGCAATTCCGTCGGGGCCAACGACTCTTTTTAATTTTTGCTATATTTGTTCTCTTATATGAATCCGGATTAAACTATAATTTTTCTCTATCTTTTTTTCATACGTTCTTTTAGGGTCGGCTTTAATTTTTTATTGATGTTTTAGTCATCTTCTTTAATTTCTAATACAAAAATAAACAAAAAAAAAAAAATTAAATGTCACTCACGTTCCACTTCTTCAAATGATATTTTAATGAAAAATAATTGCGTCTGCTTAATTTAAAAAAATGCAAAATTCACTAATTTTATATTAAAAGTAAGTCCGAGACATAAATTATGCCAGCCAATTATTTTCCAAGATAATCCAACTTATCAATAAAAATTGTCACTCACGTTTCACTCTTGAATCACTTTTTAAATTTTATTTTTCGATATAAAATAAGTTTCTTTAAAAATTTAAATATTCACTTTTCAATAGAAAATGTTTTAATTGTGAATATTATATAACGGTGCTTTGATATTTAAATCGCGAAATACCAAATTACAAAAAATAAAAAAACCTATAATTTTTTTAACTTGCTACAAAATACATTCAATAAAATCAGTTAAAATTTAAGAATACAATATGTTTTTGTTCAAAATGCTTTTACCGCAGGAAAACACAAACAATATTCTTAACGTTCCATGTATTTTTATTGAACTTAAGGCATTTTTATTTTTAAGATTTAGGTTTACTTTTTCTGGATTTGCCGAAAATTGTAATAAATTAACTGAATATTGATTTCTCAATGTCTAAGTTTTTTGTTTTTTTTTATATTACTAACTAGCGAAAAAGCTTTCCCAAAAGCACTAGTCAAGTGGCTAGGGAATGGTAATGTAAAAGGAAGCAATTGACCACTGCCTATGACATCTTCACGTTAAATTCGCCAGTTGAATGCAAAGAAAGTAGATTGAAGTAGTACTGGCTACCTAGGGGCTAGTGAAATCGCTAGTACTGTACAAGTGCCGAATGCAGGGTAGCTTTATATTTTTTAAATAAAGCATATAAGTGTGGAGTTTTATATCTTCTCCATTTATTGTAGGCATCATTCTTTTAGATCTGTGACCAGTCAATTGCATGAACTTCATCAGAGAGCAATGCACAATTTAAATTTTTTAAATCGCGGAAGCTGAATTCCGATAATTTTTCGGTATATGTTGGGCTAAAATTGTATTTAAGTTAAATTAAATCATGTTTTGGGAAAGCAGGAGCAGAAAGTTAATCATACAGAAGAATTAATTGTCCATTGCTTACTAGAAATAAATTTAAAAGAGTTATGCTTGTTTTTGTGAAGTGAGTAGGATATAAAGAATTAGTCGGATAAAGCCCGGCAGACATTATTTCATTTAGAAGATTGCTTTCGACAAGACGCTGTTAAAGTCTCTAGTGATGATTATATTATTGTAGAAAAGGAGTAAATAATTTATCACTCTGCTTTAATGATTGCAAATAATAGACATTGAAAAGCTGTAATTTTTTTTTAAAGCAAATAGGGTCATTAGTTCTGTATTTAGTAAAGCAAAACAATAAATTCTTTTTTTTTAATTCTAACTTGGGCCTAATTGTAAAGCTTCATTTAAACAAATACCCATTACGGCGACGATTTATATCTTTAATTTGCATAAGCAATAATTTTCTTAAAAATTGTTAATCGTCGCCATTAATTTTTTTTAAAATTGACAAATTTTGCAACCTTACAATTTATTTTACTTTATTTATTTTTATTATTTCGTTGAAATTTTAATAGCTGGCCTTAACTACGCTTCAATTTTAACTTCAAGCTATTTTTAATGCATATCATAACTACTCAATTTTCACACCTACAAGTACATTTGTTTGCATTTGGGGGTTCACATTAGCACATACATGACCAAGACATGGATAGCTAGCTATTCATTTTCTTAAATTTTAATTAATATCAAGAAATTAATAGATTTTCTTTGGAATTTATATTTTAAAATCGTAATTTTATGGTTTAATTACTAAAAATAAATTTCAATAAGCTTAATTGTTTATGTATTTGAGAGTAAGTTGTTGGTTTCAGTATTAAGATTTGAGGAAGGAGTAAAATGAGTAATATTCGAGGTCATACTGAGCGCTTGTTAAACTGGTAAAAATTGCAACATTTCTCGATTTTATTTATAATCTCTCTGCAGCTAACGACTTAAGCTACCAAGGTTATTAATAACAATAGCAGTTTATAGTTGGTTTAACTATAACTGGCGGTACCCTGCAATCATTTGTGTGCAAATATTTCAAACAAACATCAGACAGAATAAGTTGCTCAAAAAAGTAATTGTTCTCAAGTAATTTGCAGTTCATAACAGAACAACAATAAGCAATAAATTTAAACATTAACAATAAACACACATACATACTCTGTTTGTAGGCGCAATTTCAGTTACAATAGATAATAATACAAATATATATAATAAATGCAATTTAATTGCATGTCTAACAGGTCAGGTTTAACAATCTTTTATCTGCCCACAAAACATAAAACAAAATAAATTAGTTGATTTACGTTCTATGAACGCTGTCGTGAATTCAATTGAAAAACTGCTAAATAAAATAATGACAAAAATTATCATATTAAACTGACTTATTTGAATGCATTTGCTTCCTTCTCTAAAATTAACAAAATATTTGCGCGGTCATCACAAGGTTTGGTTTCTAAAAAATTCTAACAATATATTTTTTTAAAAAGCATGACTAGGACTGCTTAGAAATTAAACTGACTTGTTTTGTAATAAGCAATGAACAAAAACTTTTAAGCATTTTTTTTGTCATTCCCACTCCACACTCTTTGGCCTGATCAACTAAATGAATAATATTTTAAGTATGCAAAAGTCACGCTTATTTAGAAATGACTATTGTTCAAAATTATTTAAACAGCTGTGTTGACCCACCTGTATGACGAATAATAAATGTTATGCTTGAGTTCAATAAAAAATTGCAGAACTTAAATAGTACACTTAAACATTCTACGACTTACCTGGAAATGTTCAGCGCACTCGCTGCAGCCGAAAAAGAACTTGACATAACCGTGTATGGCTTGTAGCACTTCCAGCGGATCTTGACTTTCCTCATTATTAGCAGCCTGTACAGTGAAGTGATGAAATAGTTGCCATAGCGAACAGGTGAAGCCACGCAAACCAGACTTAGAGGCAGCACAGCCAACAAATTGGTTCGCTGAGAATATGGGCTGATACTGTCGCTCCAAACGACTGACTTCATCTTCAAATTCTTTACCGTCTAAATTTTGATTTTCTTTTGTTGCGAATGCATAAAGGTCCGCTACGAAGGAACGTCCACTTGGACCGAGTGGATTATAACGCTTTAGCACTGCTAGATAGCGCTGTAAAGCGAGCAATCTCTCGCCACTGATATTCGATATTTTAGGAATTTCATTGAATAATGTTGCGCGTACGGCCATTTCCAAATCGGCTTGATAGACAAGATGTTTATTGGAGTGCACCTCCTTTAAGATTGCCTTTTTATCAGCCAACTCGGCCAAGTGTTCCGCTTGTAACGCTGAACTGGGTGTTGTTGATTTTTCACTCATTACCGGTTTTTCGGTAACATGCTGGGATTTAAGAAAACTTTCAATTATATCCCTATAAGCCTTGGAAGTGTCCTCGAGCGCTGTATAAGGAACAGCGGAGTGTTCGCGATCAATTATGCTGATTTTATATTGACTATCGTCGAGCTTAAACTTGGCAGCAACATCAGCATCTGTTACTCTGCGCACCGATACCGTAGGATAACGATGAAAAAAGAGAATTGTCTCTATGCCCAGCGTAGAGTTTTCCGGCTCAGAGACTATGACAATGTATTGAATTTTAGTGCTTAAATTTTCGAAAGGATTCTCTGCTTCTTTGGCGCTAAGGTTAGCAAAGTTAGGCCAGTTAGGCGATTCACTCGTTTGATTTTCAGCTAACACCCACTGCGCCAGTGTGGTACGTATAACATTGAGATCTTGGGTCTGCACTGGCTTGCCGTAGTTGTTAGCGCTAGCTTGATAGTCCAAGCCAAAGTAACGTAGTGTAGGATAAGCCATTACCTCATATTCACGACATATATCGTTGTTTTCTTCGGCGGCACAATCAATGGCGCATACCTTCAGCACATCGCGCCAGGGATAAAGCTGTTCAGCCAACTCTTTATAGGCAGGTGCAAACCGTTTGCAATGTCCACAATAGCTGTTATAGAACTCAACCAACGATGTATTGTTCTGCTGCAGTACCGTGGTTTTAAAGTTTGTTTCAGTCAAAATAACTACCTTATCGCTGGAATTGTAGAGACCCAATTCCTGCGATTGCTGTCGCATCATCATCTCATAACGCTGCATTGGCACTCCTGCAATAACCACTTCTCCGACTAGGAAGATGCTGCACAGGAATACCACAAGTCTCGACACACACACGCGTTGAGCTGGCATTTTGTGAAAGTACCTTTAGAATTTAGAAAAACTGCCAAAAGTTTCTAGCCAAGTTTGCACAGTGTCCTTGCTATGCTGTTCAATGCTAACGCAAGTGTTCTTCGGTTTCTCAATAGTGTTGAGCCATTACAATCCGCTCAACCATCACAATTTAAATAATTATGTTCAACTCCTGTTAATGGCTTGAGTTAGTTGAAAGGTAACTGCTTTTTATTTTAAGCAGGTCAATTAATGCGTGGCTATTTATTTTTTTTTTTTTTTATTCCACTTAACACTTAGAATTTAGGAATGACGTTGTATACTTTTCCTGAAGAGTCTTTCTTATTTACTGATTTCTCTTTCCGCTACCTAGCATATTAAACAGTCCGACTAAACACTTTTTATACTACAGCTTATAATTAGTCAATAATATAGCGGAGACACCTGTTTTCTTACCGCGCTGTAAATTTTTCACAACTACGCAGTTTATTGGATTGTTAGCACATATGAAAAAGTTACAGCGCGTATTGTTTATAAATACAAAATAAGTTTTATTTTGAAACCGTTCTAGTCGCTCTCACAAGTTTTCTTCTTCTTCCCCCACCATTCACAATAAACTAAAATGTAAAGTTCAAAACACACGAATTCCTAAACTGACCAGATGTTAAAGAAAGTTAAAATAAATTTAATGAGTTAAGTACATCTTAAAACTTTTGGTACTATATATAAAAACAATTAAATAGGTAATTTCTAATAATTGGTATTACTTATTTAGGCATAATTGAAGAATAATGGAAATGCAAAATTTGTGTTTTTTTACATGTAATTATATGGATTTGGGGCTCCTAAGTTCGATTCTGAAAAAATTAAGAGTCGCTCTCAAGTGGTTTAGAAGTTATAGGGATCAAAAGTTGAAAAATTACTACACATTTGCCTGTTTTTCGATTTTTTTTAATAAAATTTAAGCAATATGGGTAGCAAGAGGTCATACCATTCAGTTAGGTATTAATTATAAAAAATCCATTTATTGCTAACTATCCAAAAATGAAAAATTGTTATAAAAAATCGCGCGATTTTTTTTAACAATTTTTCGCCTGCGGCGCTTTTTTTCGTCTCAATATACTATATGTAAGTGTACAACAAACTTGAAAAGTACTTGCATTAATTGTTAAAATATAAAACTTAATATATTGTGCACACTTGACTGTTCACCCTTTTACGAAATAACAATAAATAACATACTTCTATGAAACCATTTATATTTCTAGTCTCAAAGACAAACACTTCAAAAGGACAACCAAAATTAGCACACCTCAAATTCTTTGAGTACAAAAACAGTTATATCATCCAAAATAATGCATAGATTTTTATGATTGAATGCTCATTAAAAAGGTTTTAGCATAACCTTTCTTTTGATATCCATTACGTTTACTTATGTTCGAAAACAACAACAAAAAAACACAGGTTTTTAACCCCATTTTCATAAACGTTGACCCCTATAACTTCTAAACCACTTGAGAGCGACGCTTAATTTTTTCACCATTCAATTACTTAGCTCAAAACACGCATTTTTAAAAAAAAAAAAAAGAAAAAAGACCATTTCCATTATTCTTCACTTGTTCCCTTATTTATTATTGATTGGTTCTTTTTTAATAAATACTAAATAAATAAAACACTAAATGGCCAATAAGCATGTTTTATTCGAGTAAACATAAAACTAATAAACTATTTTATGTACCTAAAATACAAAATTAATTTTCCCTAATTTAAAAAACAAACGAATTCAGAAAACTAACAGTGTAGAGGTCCCAAAAATGGATAGTGACCACATTTTCAACTAGTAGAGAATAGATTTTATAGTATTCTAGTTATTAATAAGTTTGCTTTTGAGTTTTTGTGGAGTTACTGAGAATGTACGCAAGTTTGCAGGTAACTTATTCTAGCAGCGAGCCGTTCGCACTAGAAATGATCGTTCATACGTAGATGATGATAGTTTCGATATGAGAATCTCTTTGTTTCAAGTAGACCGACTAAAACTAAATTTTCTCAACAATAAGCGTGGTGCGCTAACTTTCATAAGTTTGTAGAAAGAGTACACCAGTCTAATGCTTATAAAATTACTAAACGAGCTTTTCAAAAATTTGTAAACATACATAGATACGTGATGAAATTTTTAATAATTATTTCAAGACATTCAATGTTATATGCCAGAGTGCTAGAGTCAACTTCGGAGCAGTACGTTACACAAGACATGAGTAGTGCATGGCCCAGAGCATATTTCACTTTGAACGGCAAGTACATATTAGTACAATACAGTTTTCTTAAGGTAAAGCCAACTTTAGAGCTAAGTGCATTTATGTGTGATTCAAAGGTAAACTGACTATCAAGTATTACACCAAGAAATTTCATTTTTTCAACAAAACAAATTTGAATATCATCGAGTGTAATGTTTAACTCGTTAGTTACGATCCTTGATGGAGTGAACTGGACACATTTGGTTTTAGAAGGATTGAAACTTAAGAAGTTATCGGACATCCACGAGGACACGAGTGAAAGGTTATAGCTTACAGTGGATTCAAGGACATCTAAAAATTGAGCATGATTTGATAACAATAGTTGAATGTCATAAGCGTTGTTATATGAATGGCTTACATGTACCAGAATCGAGGACTCCAACTAAATCATTGACATATAGGATAAACAAAAGTGGGCCGAGCACAGAGCCCTGTGAGGCACCAGAAACATTATTTAGTAGACTAGACTCACATCCATTAAAAGAGACAAATTGTTGACAACTACTCAAATAGGATGATCTTTATTGCTAATGAATTTATAAGAGACAATAACAAACAAAAAAAAAAATGTTTATAAGAAAGGGATTGAAAATTTCAATATATTGTTTTATAAACATAAATTAATAAATGTTAGAGATAGGGTGATTCATTTAGAGGTTTGTTTTGCATATGCTTTTTTTTGACAGAGCATGTTTCATTGAAGTTTTATCTAGTTTTATTGTTTGGCAATTCATCATAAAAAGACTTATGCTTTAAACATATACAAAGCTCCCAAGTAACATTGCTGGAGCTACTAGGTACGAGTGAGCTTTAAAAATGTTCTAAAGGTATGCCATATGTAGTTAAAGCTGTACCACAGCTTTTTTTTGCTGCTAATTGATTTAATTGTAAGTAAAATGCTCGATAGTTGATTTTTTAACGATTTTTAGCTCTAAAACTTTATATAGTTCTTAAAAGGATTTTATAAAATCTGCAACAGATCAGAACTCGGAAATGTGCTGTTTGCTTTGTAAAGGCTCTTTTACAGCAATAAACATAACTACAGAGCTGTTTTAAAACCCGTAGAGTCAGTATAATTTTAGCTTTAAGATGTATTTTAACTGCATTTTCAAAGCTAATACATGTTAAACACAGTAAATCAAAGCATTATATTTTTTAGGAAAAAACAGCTCTCCTATTATCATTTTCATTCGCCCGATAGATGTATAATAGACCGGATCGAAATTTAGATTCCACCGGTCGGGGTCTCAAAAGTTAGAGGAACTCATTAAAATGATTTCTGCATACTTTTTTTTCAAATCGGAGGAAAGCCGCCGAAGCAATTTTGATTCTCCTGAAGGTCCTTTTTGGTAAAAAAAAAATGTTTTTTTCTTGTAACTGTTTATTTTTCACATAACGCATGCCCACATCTGCTAAAATATTAAATTTCCTACTTATACCATATTCTGATATATAAAAAATTAAAAAATTATGTTTCATTATAACTCTTATTGACCACCAAAAATTGAATTTTTGAATTGAAGACACATTTTTTATTAGATTTACACGGAATTGTTATTATTGGAAAGGTTTTAACTTCTTCTTTCTTTCTGTGTATCGTTTTAATCAAAGCTGTGTGCGAAAACTGACAGAATGTGAGAAATCGACTTTAGAAATCTTATAAAATGAAACATTTCGTATTCATTCAAACAATTAATTTAATTTGTTCACTGCCTTATCGTCCAGTTTTCGATAAATTTTTTTTTAATCACATAGCTTTGATTAAAACGATACACAGAACGAAAGAAGAACTTAATACCTTTCCAACAATAGCAATTCCACGTAAATCTAATAAAAAATGTGTCTTTTACAGCGGTTTTAAAAAAATACCTTTTTAAAAATAGTAAAAAATTCAATTTTTGATGGTCAATAAGAGTTATAATGAAACAAAATTTTAACAATTTTTTTATGTCAAAATGTTAGTACGAGTAAGAAATTTAACATTTAAGAAGATTTGGCTATGCGTTTTGTGCAAAATAAAAAGTTACAAGCATGAAACATGTTTTTTTTTAACAAAAAGGACCTTCAGGAGAATCAAAATTGCTTCGGCGGTTTTTCTCCAATTTGAAAAAAAAAGTATGCAGGAATCATTTAAATGAGTTCCTCTAACTTTTGAGACCCCGACCGGTTGACATTTTTTGTATCCATATAAGAATGATCCGGCCTAATGTACAATTTAAATTTTGACAAAACTCAAAAAAAAATTCTCTAACTGAAATATTTTCAAACAAATATTTCGTTTAAAGCCGCTTGTATTCGCTAAATTGGGAAAGCTGATAAATTCGTAATATTAAAAAAATAGGATGCAAAGTTTATAAGTTTATCGTGTATCGTGTGAATTCGTAAAGGGGGGGTAAGTGTTCTGTTCTATTTCACATTAGCTCATGTTAGTTTAAAAGAGTTATGTTATAAGAGCATTTCTGCGAAGACTCTGTATCTTACAAACCATTCTTATAGACTTCTACAAGACTTCAGCTATCAGAGCCAAACTCTAAAGAGTTTTAGCTTTATAGAGAAGCTTAGCTTTATATTGAAAGAGTAGTGTTCTGATCTGATATGCTGTAAAATAAAGGGCCCTATAAGTGTCAATAAAATGTCTAAAATGACATTTTTCAGAGTAATAGACTTTGTATAAGTACAACGGTCTGACTAGAAGATTATCATTCTGATTATAAAAGCAACTGACTAGTATTATAAAAACTTTCATTTTAAGAGCAATGGTCTAAATACTTTTCAAAATGGTGGATCCATTACTAAAAATAAAATTTATAAACACAAATGAATTTGGATCAGTTTACGAGTTAGTCTTAACAAATATTAATATTATTATAATAAATTCGTCAAATATTCGAAAACATTGTTTTTTTATTGAGCTTTGCTTTAACAAAAAAGATACTATTACAAAAAATAACACATTTTTTATTAATTGTTTTTTAACATAGTTTCATTAATTTATTTGATTCAAATTTTTTTCATAATGAATAGTTATACTTGAAGATATAAAAAATTTTTTGTTGTTTATATATTTGCTGTTGATTTTATAGAATGCGTTGAAGTTGGCCTTTTTATAAAGTTACTATAAAACAAAAACATAGCATGCGTTGAAAAACAAATTTAAAACAACCCCTTTTTTGCCGAAATTTTTAGCCATTAAAAAAAATATCAAATTTTTGTAGCTTTCTATAGGTTGCTTGCAAGCTGTAGTGCTTAGCAGTGTCTATAAAGATCACAATGAATCAAGGTTCATCAAAATCGATCAAGTAGAACTCGAGATATCTTATAAGCCGATTCGAAAAACTTGTTTCGACAAACACGCGACTAGATTTTCTTGTGCGAACGATAATATATGAACGACATACGACTATAATTAATGTTATAACTTTTTTCTATTTGATATTTTTTTATCTTAAATTTCGTTTATGTATTCTTAAGACCTTAAAGAACAATATTCAAACAAAAAAAAAAAAATTGATTTTTTATTTTAGACACACTGCAATAGTACCTTAATATTGAATGAACAACTCTGTGCAACAAAGGTGTTTGTATATCTGCTAAATGTGTTAGATAGCCAATACAAAAACCATTTAATGCTGTTGTGTTCTTTTTATAGATGCCAGATTCGTGTGATAAATCATTTTCGAGTGATTTTTAAATTGCCGTGGTATGTGTGAAAAAATATAAGATTTTTTAATTAAGCGTCTGATTTTTAAATTCCTGTGTGATTTTTTTTCACACAACTTTATTAATAGTTATAGCCTAATGCCATGTTTACACAGAGAGTTTAGTTTGCGTTTCGTTTGAGTTTAAATGCAGCTGTTCACACAGAGATGCGTCGGCAGAATTGAGTTTACGGTGGATTGAAATGATCGCCAATTTTGGGAATTTCGCTCAAACCTCAGCTTTTTTGGGGTCAAACTGATTGACTGATGAGAAACCCTCATCTTCTAAACTTTCCCAAGTTCTTTTATTTGTTTTTTATCTTATTTTTGTTAATAATAAAATACAAATAGAAACTTGCACAATTTAATATCAGCTGTTGTTGGCATTTTTTATCGTTCAATCGAATCGAACACAGCTAAAATCTAACTGAACGAATGTTTTTATCAAACACTAGCATACTTTTAGGCATGCATCAAATTGAGTTTTGGTAAACGTAGAAAGCAAGTTGTGTTTAGTTGCGTTTTCTCCTGCATAATTGTACTGGAAACGCCAGCGTTTAAATTGAGTTTAAAGGCAAAACGCCACTTTGTACTGAAAACGCAAACTAAACTCTCTATGTGAACATGGCATAAACCTGTAAGGTGAGGGTATATTAACTTTGTGCAAATGTTTGTATGTGTTTTGTACCAAAGCTAAGACATGTACAAAAAATAGGCGTGATCCGAGCACAAACACGCACACATCCCATGCAACCCAAAATAGTCAAAACTCTATTAAGCTATTTTAATAATACTTAAGAGGATACAACTTGGCATAGGAGGATTTTATATCAAAACTAAGGAGTGCACATAAAATGGGCGTCACCTGCCACGAACACGCCGACCTCCCATACAACCTATAATATTGAAAATACCATTAAAAGGTTTATATATGACCTACAGCGATAAAACTTGATATAAGAGGATTTTATATCAAAACTAAGGTGTACACTGGAAACGGGCGTCATCTGAAGTCGAATACGCTTAACTCCCATACAACCAACACTAGTAAAACCAGTTAAAAACTGTAAAGCAATGTATAGATTTCGAAAAAAATAAAAAGCTTTTTATATATATTTTTTAAGTATTTCAATATATATTTAAATATGATAGG
This sequence comes from Tetanocera ferruginea, assembly GCA_958299015.1. NCBI lineage: Eukaryota > Metazoa > Arthropoda > Insecta > Diptera > Sciomyzidae > Tetanocera > Tetanocera ferruginea. The sequence goes on along the minus strand of OY282640.1, from coordinate 54,203,930 downwards.
AGGTTTAGGGTATTCCATAGTCGAGCTATACTGACTTTAGTGTTTCCTTACTTGTTTCATATATTTTTTATGGCTATTATATGGTGGTTTTCTTACAACATATTATACTATTTTGTTAAATTTACATAGGATTTTAAAACTACAATTTTTAATTGATTAATTTTTAATTAATTTTTTTTGTGTAATTTTGAAATAACTGTGAGATTTTTCATGTGATTTTAAAACCATTGTGGAATATTTTGTGCGATTTTTAAAACTGTGATTTCTTCAGTAAGTTAATAACTGCGTTCTTTTTGGTCTGTGATCCGATTAGAGTTAACTTACTTACTTTCTTCCTTAGAGGGCCATGACAACCAGTATTGCCAGATTTCGGTTAGGACCATTCCCGTTTTGTCCATGCATTTCAAGAAGTTTTTCCCGTTTTTTCCCCCTTATTTGAAAGTATATAAAAGGCAATAATATCAAAACTTTTTATTTACTGAATGTTTTATTTATTTATTTCTTATTAAAAATATTAATATAATTTTATTTCTGTGCATTGGAGTAGACTGAAATTTAAAGTAGGAAAAATGCAACCGTTATTTAAAAAAAAAACTTCGAAACAGCACAAAAAATTGATTTTTTTGTACCCACTTAAAAACTGCCAGATTGTTTTTTTTTTCTTTACTTTTGCATTTTTTTTTGTCCGATCCTAGGAAATGATATTTCTTCAAAAAAGACTTACTAGAACTTCATATTCCTCTCAGGGTTTTTTTACTTCCGAAGTCATATTTGTGTGGTAAGCGCTACTACCTCGATTTAACCTCACTTGAACTTGAATTCTTTGCTGATTAAATGAAACTTCTTTAAAATATTTGCACTTCTTTGGAAATGAATAGAAGATTAACTATTTTAACGATATGTCATTAAAGCCCGGACATGATATGTAAGTCATGGAAAAAAACATTTTGATGGTTTTTCCGGAGATCCAAAACATTTTTTTTTTTGGAGCTGTCTCTAGACATCTTTAAAATAAGGAGTGCACTTTGAAGCTTTTTTTATGGAGACCGAGCAAGTCATTACTCATATTACTTGAGTGCAATTAAAAAAATTCCTTGCTTATTTCTTAACATATTTAATTGTGATTTTTCATAAATATATTAGCATGTGGAATATGATTTTTTACTTGTGCGTTTTCCTTATTAAAAAAAAAAAAAAAAAAAACAAATTGGCCATTTTAGCCCTTGAAAAGACTTTGACTGAGCTTCTTATGATCAATTGTGTTATGTGTGATATTAAATGTTTGCACACAATTAACCGAGAACTGGACCTACATGTTTTATGTCGACTCCGAACGGCTCATGTTCCCAAGAAGCTTTACATGGCATTATTTACTCTCTGAGGTTTGCAATTGTCTGCAGAGAGGTGGTGACCGATCAGAAAAATTTTTTTATTGAAAAAACTTTTCGCCACGACTGGGGATCGAACTCGGGCTCCGAGCGTGCTTAGCCACACACTTAACTTGCACGCCACGGTCACCACTCCTTATTTTGCCATAAAAAATAAATAAACAAAAATTGCATTTCTGCTAACGTTTGACGAAAATCCTAATAAATACATGTGGAGTTTCTGGCTCCTTCACATTATTCTGAAATGTATTTAAAAATTGGAATATATGAAAATAAAAATGCATAAAAATTCAAGTTGTTTTTCAAATATATAATTGTTCATCTATAAACGCGTCCAACCTAATTTTTCCCGTTTTTACGACTGTTTTTCCCGTTATCCCTTTTAGGTCAGAAATTCCCGAAAACGGGGAAAAATCCCTCTTCTGGCAACGCTGATGACAATCCGTGGTCGGGTTACGGACGGCTTCTTCGTCTCTTCGTCATCGAATTTTCCTCTCAAAACAACCCAAGAGCGGCTGCATCTGTTTGCGATACCCAAAGAGAAGGACAGGTATGATGAGCGTCTTGTAGAGTGTTGGTTTTGTCGATCGAGGCAGGGCTCTGAAACATAATAGCTTACTTAGCCCGTAGTAGCACCTATTAGCAATTGTTATTCTTCGCTTTACCTCCAGGCTGACATTGTTGTTGCTGTTTATGGCGGTGCCAAGGTATGTAAACACCTTGATAACTTCAAAGTTATATTTGTCTGCTGTAACATGGGAGCCTAGACGCCGAGCTTCCTATTTGCAGACAGCATATACTTTGTTTTGCATTCGTTCACCGTCAAACCCACTTTGGCTGATTCCTTTTTGATAGCAGCGAAAGCAGCAGTTGGCGTAGTGTAAAAATCTGGTCTATGGTGGACTTGCCAGGACGAAAGCCACAATGATAAGGTTCAATCAGTGTTTTGGTATGCGGCTTCAATCGTTCACACAATATGCTCGAAAGAACCTTGTATGCGATGAAAATAAGACTGATATTTCGGTAGTTGGCGCAGATTGTCGGGTCTCCTTTATTAAGTATAGAACAAAGCACACTGAGATTCCAATTGTGGGGCATGCTTTCCGCTAGCCATATTTTGCTGATGAGTTGATGCATGCACCTTATCAATTCACCGCCGCCGGCTTTAAACAATTCAGCAGCCAGGCCGCTGTTTTGCACCTGCTGTTTTGTTATTTTTGAGTCGCTTGATAGCAACTTTACTCTCGTCATGGCAAGGTGGTGCGCTTTCCACTCCATCATCGTGGCGTCGGACCGCATTCTAAAAGGACGGAATTGTTGGGATCGCACTGCGTATCTGTCATAATTTTCATCTCTATAAGTGGATGTGGACAAGTGGATCTCTGAAGTAGCCTTAGGATTCAACTGGATTCAACTGCTTCTATGGTTAAAATTAAAGTTGATAAGAGACACAAATTCTCGAGAATCGAATATTTTGGGATACTTGTAATGAGTTGGTGTAACCAGACGTTGCTTATTATATAATTCCATAATAAAAACTCTAAGAAGATGTCTTGAAATGTGTATTGACAGAAGTTCTATACACTCAAACTCTCTCATAAACAATATTAACAACACACATTTACATTAAAAAATAACATCGATTTCGAAGGGGACCATTCAAGTTAATAAATACTCGTGAAAATAGTTGATTCGTAACTTTTCATCCATTCCGAATTTAATCAACAATTTTAGGAATAAAATTAAACTTAAAGTTATCATTTTATTGTTCTGCTGAATATCACTTCCTCTTATATGATACCACTATCTTCTCTGCAAGTTCAGCATTCCATTTAAAGAAATTATTAAAATATTTGAGCAAGTTTAAGTGTCAATTTTTGTTAGCTAATTTGTGCATGTTTTCTGTTTTTTTTTTTCTTTTTATTTGCATGCCTCAAGAATACAAAAACACAGAAAGTTTGATCGTCTGTGATGCCGCTGCCATGATATTGTGTCCCACTGGGCACTTAACTAGAATTTCAAGCTGAATTGCAATACTTTGATTATTATCGGAGTACGAATAAAAAAACAAAATAAATAGAAGAAGAAAAAGAAGAAGCTATTACTACTCATCATCCAGCCGTCTTGAGTCACAAGTGTTGTTTGACTCACCTGCATAATGTTTGTTATCATAGGGCTATGTTATGCTGACGGTCATGGGCTCGTCATGGGCACGAGTTTTTACTCTCTTTTTCCGTTTGATGAATGTCGTGCCCAAAGTATGTTATGCTGGCGGTCATATGATCCCTGATCACTGGTACACTTTATGCTACTTTTAGTACTTTATGCAAAAAAGTATTGTCGTTCCTATGTGTAATAAAGAACAAACTGAAGTGATACATTGCTCTCAGCATTGTATAAGTCAATTTATAAACACTTGCTAGCAATAAGGTTCCTATTAATTAAGTTTTATTTGTTCCTTTATACCTTTTTTACTAAAATGCACTATTCTCATACCATACAGCACTACTTTAATACTAAAAACCAAATATTGTGAATATTTCCACAACGTAACACTGTTTTGATCCAGTGATTTGGTATCGACAGCCAAATCATTTGGTGACCACGGTGGTCAAAATTTGTTCCCTCGCTCACTCTCTCAAATTTCCCTTTTACATTGAAACAACAACAATTCGTGCCCATGACGAGCCCATGACCGCCAGCATAACATAGCTCATAGAGATACCAGAGACTCATTTGAAGTTGTAGTTGTTGTACAGCGAAGCATGGATTGATTTCATTCAAATAAATAAATATTAAAAAATTGTACAGTCAGTATATACGATGGTGAGATACTGAACAAGAGCTATATTTTAAATAAAAATAGTTAAAAAAAAAATATTAAAACAATGATATGTGAGTGAGTGTGTTGAAGTTGCTATAACGAGTGCAATAATCGAGAGAGCTAAAAGGAAAAGCCATATGAAATAAATTTTCACTACATTAAAGCAATAATTTTAAGAACTGAGTGTTAACACAGTCATTAAGATAGGTCGAGATTTAATTTCACAAGAAGAAGTAGAAATATGCAGTAGTTGTTAATTTTAAGCCGAAAAGCAAAATTTATTGTTAACATAACATGTTTATAAATGAATACATATTTTTAAAATTGGGAAACTAAACTTATTAATAACCGGAATTTTCTTTTCGGAAGATATTTTTGACTCGTACTCAAATCTCAAAAACTATAGTTTCTGTTTTCGAAGCGCTATTTCAGGTGATATGATGCGATAACTTCACACGCGTAAGATGCACGCGTATATTCGATGGGAATGGTGCATCAAATCTCATAACCGAAAAGATTTATTATGGGCGCATTGATTTTCCAATATTTGCGAAATGATCGCTAAAAAAAAAAATGGTAATATCAGATTTTTGTAATGTGGATCTGTACGCATCTTGATAATTAAGATTCAGATTTTTTAAGCGTTCGATATATGAAAATTGAAAAAAAACCGAAAATTTGCAATAGTTAATGAAATATTTATTTGAAGCGATACATCAATATCTGTCATTTACTTTTTAGATATTGTTTCAACAAATGTTGTCCGGGAATGCGCCTGAGGTGGTCCGCGAGTATTAAGCCGGATCGAATTTAGATTTCACCGGACACCGACTCAAAAGTTAGAGGGACTCTTAAAAATTATGTTTACATAATTTTTTTTTTTGGATCGGAGAAATCCCCATGGAGCGGTTTTGGCTGTCCTGAACCCAATTTTTGAAAAAAAATCTTTTTTTTTGCATATAACTTTTTTTTCTTCAGAATACTTTTCCAATAAGTTAAAATGCATGTGAATACCATGAAAATGCATATTTTATAGATATTTAAAAAAAAATCTTTACGAAAATTACACGGAGAAAACTGTTTGCTAAATTTGTGTGGAGATTAAGCAAAACTTGAGCATAATTCTCAGCCACTTCAAAATATTGCTTATTTTCAGCAAAAATCAAGCAAATTTATAATAACTTAGCAAATTTTCGCTTGAATTAAATCAAAATTTGCTTTTTCGATTTATATTAACTGAACAAATTTTTGCTTGAAACAAATCAAAGTTTGCTGTTTCGATTCATAATAACTGAGCGAGTGTTTGCTCGAATCAAATCAAAATTTGCTATTTCTTTTTATAAAAAATAAAAAAAAAAAAACAAACTGGCCATTTCGACTGGGAATCGAACTCGGGCTCCGAGCATGCTAAGCCACACACTTAACCACCTGCATGCCACGGTATTTCTATTTATAGTTCGAATTTTGTTTTATATTTCAATAACCAAGCAACTTTTTGCTTGAATCAATTCAAAATTTGCTATATCAATTAATAATAACTGAGCAAATTTTTGCATACATAACTGAGCATTGAGTCAAATTTTGCTTTTGCCTGAACACAATTACCTTATAATAACTTAGCAAAGTTTGGCTTGAATCAAATCAAAATTTGCTATTTGAATTTATAATAAGTAAGCAAATTATTGCTAAAATTTATTTTTATTTTGCTTTTTTCAAATTATATGAGAAGTAATTTCAATTTATAAAACGTTTTCTAAAATAAAACCGCTATTGAGCAAAATTTTGCTGATTTGCGTTTAAGCAAAGTAATGGCTTGATTCAAGCAAAATAATTTTCTCCGTGTACGAAATATAGATTTCTGGGGTCTCAAAAGAGTTTGTAAAGACAACAATTTTCAAAATTTTTCTAGGTAATATTTTTGTACTGTCAAAATCTTGACTTTTTTGCTTATTTTGCGTATTCATTCTGAAGAAAAAAAAAAAGTTATATGCAAAAAACTTGAATTTTTCCAAAAAAGGAGTTCAGGAGAACCAAATCCGCTCCATGGGGATTTCTGCGATCCAAAACAAATGATACAGAAATAGTCTTTTAAGAGTCCCTCTCACTTTTGAGTCGGTGTCCGGTTGAATTTTTTTCTCCATACAAAATCGGTCCGGTTTAGTGTGTATTCTAGTAATTGTGATATACTTTTTCCAGCATGCTGATCGGTATCTCACCAGTGACAGCTGTGTTGCAGGGCTGCAATTGTGGCTGGCTTGTCTCTGTATATAAGATACTTCACGTAGTCCCAAAAAAAATAGTATAGTGAAGGTAAATCGTATGATCTTGACGGCCATCGGATTGACTCAAAACGTAAGATTAATTGCTCAACAAACTTGCATCTCAATAGGTCTATCGCATGCGTCTTGATGAAACCACACGCCAACTCAATCCAATTCTTCTATTTTCGGCGATAAGAATTCGATAATCATTCCACAGTAGGTACCTTTCTGCATTGACAGTAACGTGGCGTTAGCTCTTAAAGTGCCTTTACCTGCTCTTCAGACCAAATTCGGCCATTCTGTTTGTTGACTTTCCAATATTGAGCCAAAATGAGCTTTAACACTGAAAACAGTTTTTCGATAATAAATTGGATCTTCATCCAACTTTTCTGAGGGTCATTCACTTCAGTTCTTGGGCCAGCTTTTTTTTGTAAGGTTTCATATCGAGGTCCTTACATAAATATTCTAGGTGGTCGAATAACATAAGCCCAATTGTTGAGAACATGGACGAATTGACATAAACGATGTAACATGTCGGATGCACCTGTCATGTCGACACACATGTAGTATTGTTCGTGTGTTAAAAATGAAGTTGGATGAATATGTCCGATGAAAGACAAAAATTTTTGAAATTTTGCTCGGTCCATTGGACCATTTTGGTCCATTTTGCGTGTCCATCCAACTTGCTGCATTTTGTCATTCGATTAAAATTTTTTAATGCAGTATATCTCGTGCATAAAATGACGAATATATAGAAGTTTCACGAAGACTTGGAAGTAAATAATGAAAATTATAAAAATGCAAATAAATGAAGTTTAGCGCTACAAAATAATAAGTGCACTCGATGTTTAGTCAGAAGGTCAGCTAGAATCGATTGGTAGATGGATGGCAAAATATATGTCATTTGTCAATCTACCCAACTACCCAAGGCAGTATGAATACCCCTAAAATGTATGGCATTTGCCAATCTACACAATTACCCAGTGTGAATACCCTTTATAAGTTTCAGCGTTTGTTTAATTTTATAGGTAGATAATTGAAGTTTTTTTTGTTCACTTTCTCTTATGAAAGTGAACAAGTTTCTGTATCGCAATAATCACAGTGCCCATTTTTTTAATTTGAATTTTAATATAATTTTTTTACGAAATTCCCATAAACGGACATCTCTTTTATACGGACAAAAAGTGGATAACCATCGGTTTATTCTTATGCGAGCTTTCACTGTACTTTATCTACAAAACAAAGAAGGAAGCTCTTATTGGATCACCTTTTGTTTTTTAGACATAAACAGACTAAGAACACACAACTTGTGTAATTCGATGGCTTTTGCAGACATTTAACTCAAATGAATACATTTTGATTAGCATACATTTGAAGCATTTAGCATTAGGCTGAGCTCATGCCCTTTCTATTGGTAAAAGTTTCGTCTCTGTGCGATGTGTAGTTTGCGAGCTACACTCAAAACAAGCACTTAATTAAAAAAAAATTGTTAATTTCTTCCACATAGTTTTCCACAAAGTCTTTATGAACTAGTCCTTATGAACTTTTCCCTGGATAAGTCCTTATAAGCTATTCTCTGGACTAGTCCTTTTGAACTAGTCTCAGAACTAGCCCTTATGAACTTGTTTCTGGACCAGTCCTTATGAACTAGTTCCTATACTAGTCCTTTTGAATAAGTCCCTGGACTAGTTCTTTTGAACTAGTCCCTGGACTAGTTCTTTTGAACTAGTCCCTGGACTAGTTCTTTTGAACTAGTCCCTGGACTAGTCCTTTTGAACTACTCCCTTAACTAGTAATTTTGAACTAATCCCTGGACTAGTACTTTTGAACTAGTCTCAGAACTAGTCCTTATTAACTAGTTCCTGGAGTAGTTCTTAAAAACTAATTCCTGGACTAGTCCTTTTGAACTAGTCCCTGGACAAGTCCTTTTGAACTAGTCCCTGGACTAGTCATTATAAACTAGTTCCTGGACAAGTTCTTTACATACTAGTTCCTGGACTAGCCCTTATGCACTAGTTCCTGAACTAGTCCTTATGTACTAGTTCCTAAACCATTATTTGTGAACTAGTCCCTGAACTATTCTTTGTGAACTAGTCCCTGGACTGGTACTTGTGAACTGGTCCCTGGACTAGTCCTCGTGAACTAGTCCCTGAACTAGTCTTTTTGAACTAGTCCCTGGACTAGTTCTTATGAACAAGTCCCTTGACTAGTGCGTGGGAACTAGTCTTTGGATTAATCCTTGTGAACTACATATTTTCGAATTTCGAATTACATTTGATTACATTATTGTGTATCGAAAAAAAATTTGTTGAACAACCACAAAGATGAATGTGAGGATTTATAAAAAAAAAAAAAATGTTATTTTTTCCATAACTTAAGCACAACATATCCGATCTTAAAAAATGATGTGTGGTTGAAAAGAGCTTTATGAATACTTTATTTTTTTGTCACTAGGGCATGTGTCATCGATGAAAACAAATCGTATTCCGAAGGGATAACATTTGGGCTATATGGCGGGTAGGGTTGGACCTCCCATTTCAGCGTTTCAACTAGTCCTAGTTTTGACCGGCTGCGCAACATATGGCTGTGCGTTGTCTGTTGAAAAATGACTTTGTCGTGCCTTTTGATCATATTCTGGCCGTTTTTGCTTCAATACTCGGCTCAAATCCATTAATTGGATTCGCTAGTTGGGTTCTCGAAAGTTTCAACTGGTTGTAGCAGCTCGTAGTACACCGCGCCCAATAGGTCCCACTAAATAGATAGCATGACATTTTGACTGCTATGATTGGGTTATCGTAATGAACCGATTTGTCATAATCATAAATATAAATTGAGTTCGTCTTTTAAAAATTTTACTTTACTTTAGATAATCCCATTGCATCCGATTGGCCAGAGAATAATTGTCCAAATGGCTCCATGACCCGCCTGTGACTTAAGATAATCCCATTGTATCTGATTGGCCGTAGAATCATCCAGGTTGAAAATTCATGCGTAACCTGTCACGGCTGAAAACTGATGCATAACGTGTTGAAAAGTCAATCATAAAATGTCACGCTTAACTTGAAAATTCATTATTTGATTTTATTCCGTAAAAGTATCCGTAAAGTATTTTATATCCTAGAAAGCTATCAAAAATTGAATTTGCCATTGAATTTGAGACATAATGTCAAAATTGGTTGCCATGTTCCTTATATCGACTGTAGGGTAAATTATAGGCAGTCGCTACCCACACTTCCAGTCAAGTGGAATGAGAGTTTTATTTTTAAAAACTTTTCTACTCTGGCCTAAACGACTCTTGCTTAAATTCAGTTGAGTATCTCAGTTCTTTTTTCAAATAAAAACCAGCAACGGTTTAAATATGCCTTTTCTTAATTTAAATTTGAATTTGAACTTATTTTCTCAAAAATTTAACAGTATTTACACGAACCAACATGCATACAATTTCACACACTAAAGTAGTGTAGTTTTTGCAAATTTGAATAGTCTGCATCTTTGGCTTCTTTTGAATTATTTTGTTTATTTTTGTTTTGTTTATTTTTTGGTTTTTTTTTTCTTATTCGCGTCTTGTTTTGGGACCGGCATTGGAGTTAATTCAGCGACATGTTCTTGCTTCAAGTTACGCTATGTTGTGCTTTGCATGACGACTGGAAGGTCTGGAGATTAAAGCTCGAAATTGAAGACAACGACAAACCAGTCTAAATATAGTCCCTGTCGCGAACGGTTGTCAACCTACGTAGTACATCAATCGCTTTCGATCGTCTCAAGTCGAACAATTCTTCGTTTTCTATATTATATTTAATTAAATAGTTTTAATCTAGTACTTGAAAAAAAAGAGCCGAGTGGTTGATAAAAATTTCAATACTACGAGCAATAATTAATTAAACAATGTGTTAAGAAAAGCATCAGTTTAAAAACAATCACAAACAATTTGTGCGACAAGTTTTTAGAGACGACTTTCGTAAGAGTACTGCTTGCTAACTAATCAAAAGTATTTTGAAAAAAATAAAACTGATTCGTATTTGTAACGAATTCCAAAATCTTAAGGATATTTTGTGTAAAACTCAAACATTTTTAAAACGTGAATTTTGCCATAAAATAACAGTGCAGATGTTTTGGAATTTGTGCTTTGAAGAACCTTTTTCATGCCTTGGGTTCAGTGTTGAACACACTAGTTATCTACAAAATTGACCTGTGTCTGAACGTTCAGTGTATTCTTGGCTTAAGAGTAATATTTAAATGATAGCATTTTGGAGCGTGTAAAAACTGCAGGTATTCATCTATTCCGATAGACTTTATTATATGAGTGGAGTTATCAACGTACGGTGTTTAATTGCACTGTTTGAACATTGCTTAAACAAAATAAATAAAGTTCATATTAATTTTTTTAATGCATACCAGTACATCTTTAGATTATTTTCATAATACATGCATGCTTAACCAGGCGCCACATAAAGTCATATACATATGTGAGTAACTATAAGTAAATTGCGAGCATGGCGCAATTAGTACAACAACAATGTATGAAATTATCACTTAAGTGTCTACAAAAATATTATGCTTGATCTCGCAATGATCTTTGACCACGACAAGTGCTATTATAATGATGTGATGCTGAAGTGTACTAAAATGTGCTTTTATTTGTCTAAAAGTCCTACTGACTGTCTACAGTCCTAGCCAATAATTTCTGTTACATTACTTGACATTAAAGTACAAGGCTGGTTTAAATCTGCGAATATTTTCAAATCAAATTTCAAAATTATGTAATTTTTTTTTGTTATTTTTCAATATTAGCAGAGAATCTGAGAGCGATTCAAAACAATAAGCAATGCAGTGTCGGCAAATTTTCTACATTACGATCAATTAACATGGTTCATATTTTGTCTGGCGGGGTATTTATCATGATACAATAACAATGAGACGTAGATTTGAATTGTTTGTGTGAACTTTGTTTAGTTGTTGCTTTAATTCTTGCTTATAATTATTAGACTATAATTAAATTATAACTTGCGAGGTTATGTGGTTAAATGTTCGCTTATTTTTTAATGTAATGTAATTAATGTACAAGCAATTTTCAAAAAGGCTTTAAGGAAACTTAAGTTTTCTTTAACAATTAACTAAATAGTAACTTTATAGTTGTTAGATCTACATATTATACAAATCGTTGTTTCAACTTATTTCTTTGATTAAACATATTTTAATGGTAGTTTGAGCTGATGTTAATTCGAAAGCATGGCTGGGAGTATTATGATACTAAGCTGGGATGTTCAGACTTAGTATGCCTTTGAAGCACCTATATTTCCACATAGTTAAATTATTATACAATTTTGCATGCTTCGTACGTTTTTATCGAACTATTTAACAATTCCTTAAAACTGCGAATACAATAAAATAATTAAATAATACCGAACTATAAAGTTTTTTGGGGGATCTATACTTATATATAGTACCATGTATGCCAAAACCATGATTGTGCTTTTTTATCATTTTTTGATAAACGAGTTTAAAGGTTTGAATGCTTCTCAGAATTTGGGATATAAAACTTTGACAATCGATTTTTTTGACGTTTTTAAAAACACATTCGTTGTTTTGGCATACATTAAAAACAAATTTATACACATTCATTCAATTAAGCTCTTTGCTAGTATAACTTTGAATATGTGTACAAATTAAGGATACTAACTTTATGATATTTTTCTTTTGCAAACTTAAAAAACCAAAATTATTATTTCCTACTTTTCAAAAACAAAATTATATTATTGAAAATGGACGTGTCCGTGGGCGGATGAAGCTTATATTAAATATGCATTTAAATGTTTATGAAAAATTTACACATATCAAGTTTTATTCTTGTACCTCACAGTTAATGCCTTTCGCTATGGGAGGTGGGCGTGTTCATGGACGGATTACTCCCAATTTTTGAACACACCTTAGTTTTGATATAAAATACATACATACCAAATTTAATTTCTCTATGACAAACATAACCTTATTTATTGAGTTTTAAACTTTTTGGGTTGTATGAGAGGTAGGCGTTTCCGTAGGCGGATGACGTCCATTTATCAAAACCATATTTGTCTTGTCATAAAAAAACATACGTGCCAAATTTTAGCTCTGTAGGTTAAGCAGAGGCTTATTTATTGCGTTTTCAATTTTTGGGTTGTATGGGAGGTGGGCGTGTTCGTGAGCGGATGATGTCCATTTTTCAGAGATATCTTTGTGTTTGTATAAAACACAAATATATCAAATTTTATATTTGTAGATTTATTAGGAGCTGAGTTATGCAGTTTTAAATTTTTGCGTTGTATGGGAGGTAGGCGTGTCCGTGGGCGGATTCCAAAAATATTCAATAGTGCAGATCCTTGGGTGCATGTGACCATGTGTACCAAGTTTCATTCAATTATCTCTACTCCTTCTTCTTATCCTGTGTTTACGGACAACACACAGACGGACGGACGGACGGACGGACATGAATAGCTCGACTCACGAGGTGACGCTGATCAAGAATATATATACTTTTCCATACCGGACTCGCTTCGTTCTATGCGTTACAAACGTTTGTACAAAGTTAATATACCTAATTATACCCTAAACCTGAAAGGTCAGGGTATATGAACTTTGTGCAAACGTTTGTAACGCATAGAACGAAGCGAGTCCGGTATAGAAAAGCATATATATATTCTTGATCAGCGTCACCACGTGAGTCGAGCTATCTATGTCCGTCCGTCCGTCCGTCTGTGTGTTGTCCGTATACACAGGATAAGAAGAAGGAGTTGAGATAATTGGATGAAACTTGGTACACATGGTCACATGTACCCAAGGATCTGCACTATTGAATATTTTTGGAATCCGCCCACGGACACGCCTACCTCCCATACAACGGAAAAATTTAAAACTGCATAACTCAGCTCATAATAAGTCTACAACAATAAAATTTGGTATGTATGTGTTTTATATGAACACAAAGATGTATTTGAAAAATGAACGTCATCCGCTTACGGACACGCCCACCTCCCATACAACCCAAAAATTGAAAACGCAATAAATAAGCCTCTATTTAACCTAAAGAGCTAAAATTTGGCACGTATGTTTTTTATAACAAAAAAAGATGGTTTTGAAAAATGGACATCGTCCGCCCACGGACACGCCTACTTCCCATACAACGCGAAAATTGAAAACTGCATAGCTCAGTTCATAATTAGCCTACAACAATAAAATTTGATATGTATGTGTTTCATACCAACACAAAAATTTCTTCGGAAAATGGACGTCATCCGATCACGGACACGCCTACCTCCCATACAACCCAAAAATTGAAAACGCAATAAATAAGCATGTGTTTAACCTACAGAGCTAAAATTTGGCACGTATGTTTTTTATGACAAGACAAAGATGGTTTGAAAAAATGGACTTCATCCGCCCACGGACACGCCCATTTACAATAAATTTTTTTTTTTTTTGAAAAGTGGGTTTAGGGTATTTCATAGTCGGCCTAGACCGACTTTAGACTTTCTTTACTTGTTTCAGGTTGATTTTGTTAATAAAATCGTTGTTTTTTATAGTAGAAGTATAACATTTTGCATTCAAATGTATTTCGATACGGTTTGAATTTGAATTTTTGGTAACTTAGGGCTTTTTTGTTTTAATTTTAATATTTTCATATTAAAAAGGCTAAAAAATAAGTATCCATCAATTTTTGAAGTAAAAAAGTATCCAAATGGATCCATTTGGATCCAAACGGCAACACTGCTTACTACTTTAGTATTATACTGCTAGCATCAAGATTGTCCAGTTAAATACATGAGAATAATGTCGAAATACGAATAATGACGTTAAGTCGAATGGCGATATTGGTATTGCCATTCTCAAAACTTAAGTCTCGTCCATTTATTTCGGACCAAGAACGGAAGGTATATTTCTCTCTACAAAATCGTTTCTTCAACCACTTGTCAACTACGCCGTCCTAGACTTAAAGAGTATCACTTTTCCCCACTACAACTGCTATTTCACATCCACATAAAATAAGCCATATTTAAATAGTTTGTTTGAAATATGGTCAGACATGACTTTCTTTAAAGTTGTTATGCAAATTAAGTTATGTAAGCTTTGGGAAAGTCGTAACGGCTTCAACTATTTGAGAGATATAGCTATAGTAGCTTAGCCAGAATCATCACAAATACAATAAACCATTCTTATTAAGCTATTTACATAAAAGTAGTGAAATCCCTTTTTATGTATCCGTATTAAGAATATGCCAACATTTATTTTTAGCTGATATACATACCATTTAAATATGTATGTGTGAACAATCCTTAGCAGACTTTAAGACTCTCCGCATCCCACATAATGACGCACCAAACTTGAGATTTTAGTGATTTGAGTGCAGCGGCAACAGGAGCAACGCTAATTCATACAAAGAAGAAACAAGTTCTTCCCAAGAAATTGCAAACGTTTTCTCGAAATTATTTGCCATCACAACGAAATACTAAGAGTATCATGGAAAGTGGTAGAGCAGGCATGGTCAGTCCGGCTGCTGCAAAACTCATAGCAACTTGATATTCTTTTTACCTGCGACACTGTTTTTGGCTCTGCTCAGTTTTATGCTATACACTCACTCACCTTTTGCTTGATTTTCCCATAGCGCTTTCCAACTTCTTTGTTCTTCATATTTATAACTCTTATTGTACATTGACTACGACGCGACGAGCCGGTATATTTTTGGCGTCAAACTGTCTGGCAGGTATTTTTGTAATCTTTCCGTCGTATCGCAAAGGGGTTTCTTTCGTTTGAGCCTTCCTTCCACTTTGTGCTCGGCATGTTTATGTTTTTCGACAGCATATGTTGCGCTCGACTGACCTACCGCCAAAGTGCCTGACATGATCGGTAACACCACACCTGCGTGCTTGTCTCTTCATCACCATCATTACTTTAATAAAACACTGAAAACGAGTTACTGCAACAGTGTGCGTCAGTTATACGAGATTCGTTGGTTTGTCTGTATGATCTGGTCTGTATGCTCTGTCTGGGCCTGTGTTCGGACACAATTCAAACATCTTGAATGCATACACACACTGCCATTGTATATTGGTGATGACTTCGTAGTTCGATTTCGGATTGTACAATACACTTATCCATATTGTTCTTTTGGTTTTCGTTTTTTTGTTTGGACTTAACCAAAGTGTTATTTGTGTAAATTTTAAAGCAACCACTTGAAAGATAAAGAAGGATGCACCACATGAAGAGGTGTTGCATAGAACTTTTGAATAAAGTCACTTCGCTATGGTAGGGTTATTTATTGGTACTACCCGAAAGGTGCGCATTATCGATTTTGTTTTAAGTTTGAAACGCTATTGAGATAAGCGGGATTTTGAGAAGAAATAGTATTGGATCAAGATATTCTCCATAATGGAGTTCTCTTACGGGGATAGATTATTTCTTTAAGATTATGGCTTCAGATTCTAGAGGTCTTTAGTTATGTGAAGAATGATAAAATATTTCTTACCACACTTCAGGAATGAGCCCACAATAATTTGTGTGACTTCAGAGCCTTTCAGTAATTAACACTTTCAGTCAGGTGGTATGAAAATATTATCGTACAAGGGCTGTGTTTTGTAAGGAAGTAAGCAACCATAGATCGGGCAAAGCACTGTTCGGAAGAAGAAAAAAGATTGACACTTCAAATGCATAGCAGAGGTGGAACCTAAGAATTTATTTGAAGTGCTCTTAATCGATCTGTTAGAGTGAAAGTACTCAGAGGAGGAAAAAAGCTGAAACCAAATGGTGTAAAAAAACCAAATTTTTACTTGGTAAAGTCATAGTTAGAGAAGCTCTTAAGGATCTATTCACCACAAGGACATCAAGTGACGGATTAAATTTGCAAATACCAACCAAGTTTCTTGTGAAGAGAGACAAGGGGGCGATCTTCACATGGCAACGTGCCTGACTGCCGCAACTTGGCGAGGCCAGCATTATCAATGTCAAAATCGAGTCAGACCTCTACGTGGTGTCTCTTGAAAATGGCAAACTAATATATGTCTGTCTGACGGCTAATTTGAGCGGTGGGTTCCTTTTACGGCGCCGTAAAAACAATTTCAACGAAACGACTAAGAATAAATAAACGAATGATCACCAATTCTGAAGACGACTGCCGCAAACGAAAAACTGATAATGATTTACGGATATGCACCTGGAATATCCGCACCCTGAATTGAGATGGTGCCTCTATCCAACTGATTGATATCTTGGAAAAATATAATATAATATAATATAATATAATATAATATAATATAATATAATATAATATAATATAATATAATATAACTGATAAAAATATAACGCTGATATCACTGACAAATACGAGCGCTGCCCAAGGTTGAAAAGGTTGAAGCCTCCAAGACAATACATCCGATAACGAAATGAGGACGATTGACTTCGCCGCAGCACGGAAAATGGTCGTTGGTAGCACTAAAGTCAAGCATCTCAATATTCATAAGGCCACCTGGTTGTTCCCTGATCAATAACCATGCAACCAAATTGAATTTGTTTTGATTGACGAAAGGCACTCTTCCAGTGTACAAGACGTACGCACGATCCGCAGTGCAAACATAAACTCGGATCATTATCTTGTCGCAGCCAATATTCGCAAACGTCTGTGAGCAGCTAAAAATGCTCGCAATCCTACACAGAGAAAGCTATACGCCGACAAATTGCCGTCAAAACGCATAGCCGTTTTGAGAGTGAGAGCATTCGATACTTGGCTCTCACTCCTGCTTAATGAAAGCACTCCTCCGATCGACGATATATGCGCTCAATAGATGAACATATCCCACTCTATGTGTACGGTTGCCGAAGAGGTGATAGGCTACCACCGCCCTCGCCGAAACCAGGAGTGTCACGGCAGAGATGGACACCGCCTACAAGGACACACTGCAGTCGGTTGTAACGCGTGCTGTTATGAAGCGAAACCGAGAGAAGAGGAGGGCAGGGAGACGCTTTTTCAGGCGAAAAAACCGAAAGGCAGAAATGCGTGAGTGCTAGAAAATTGAGATGCATGGCAACAGGAATAAGATTTGAATATTTTTCGAAAAGATAAGAAAACGGCCTCTTCCTGCAAATATGAAAACGGGAATCTAGTGGCAGATATTTAGAGTACACTGATGTTATGGACGGAACACTTCTCTAGTCTTCTAAATGGCGACGCTGACAACAATCAAGACAATAGAGATGATATCCCGGAAACCCAAAGTTTGGATGACAACGTTGAAGTTCCGCTATAGCTAGGCTAACAAACAAAAAAGTCGCAGGAGCAGATGGCATACTGGCTTACCTGTGTAAGATCGGAGGTGAAGCTATGTTTAAATGCATTCACAAGTTTCTATGTAGAATATTGTAGGGAGAATCCATTCCAGATGATTGGAGCCTCAGTGTGCTCTACCCAATCCACAAGAAAGTCGTTCCCACCATTTGCGCCAACTACCGTGGGATAAGCCTTAATATAGCATACTAGGTCCTGTTGACCGTATTGTGTGAAAGACTGTAGCCAATCGTCCACCAACTGATTGGAAGTTATCAGTGTGGCTTCAGACCTGGAAAGTTTATAATCGATCAGATCTTTACCCTCCAACAAATCTTAGAAAAGATGCTCGAAAAACAAATCAACACACACCATCTTTTTGTCGATTTCAAAAGCCGTCTTCGAATGTCTAAATAGTCACCTATATTCCACCGTGTCTGAATTTGATATTCCTGCGAAGCTAATACGTCTTTGCAGGATGACACTGGACAACACCAGCAGAGCAGTGAAAATTGGGAAGTACCTCTCTTCTCCGTTCGATACCAAGCAAGTTTTCACACAAAGTGATTCCTTATCGTGCGACTTCTTTAATATAGTTATGGAGAAGATCATCCGGACTGCTGACCTGAGACGCAGTGGCATAATTTTCATTGCTCATAATACGCGCGAAGTCAGTGCAGCATTCTCCAGGCTAGAAAAAGAGTCCCGTCGAATGGGTCTGCAGTGAACGCAGCTAAAACGAAACACCTTGTGTCAAGATACCAACAGACTCAGCGTCTTGGAAACCACGTCACTGTTGACAACACCTCCTTTAAGGTTGCGAAGGACTTCTTTTACCTGACATCGAGCATTAACTCCTCCCATTAACTGCGATCTAATCTGCGTCAATGGCGAGTGCCGAATACGATGGAACCACGAGCTGTATGCCGACATCGATATAGTCAAGCCTATTAAAATTGAGCGGCTTTTTCGGCTATGACATGTCAAGAGAATGAACGACGACGCTCCAGCTAAAAAATTATTCGATTCGGTACCCAGAGACGGCCAACGCAGACGAGGAAGACCGGCCAGCAAGCACACGACAAAAGAGACTGGCGCAAATTCTTAGACCAGGACAAAGCGACCTACGGTTTTAAGTGCCAGTTAAGTAAGTAAGACTTAATTTGGATAAATCTGTCAGAGAGGGCTTCTTGGTCTCGATTTATATTAAAGCAAAGAGCCACCAGAGCCTATTAATAATTAGATTATGTGACTCTCTGTCACTCTCTGCTCTTTTTCTCATACATTTTAGAGTTCAGAAGAAAGTTTGCTCACGTTCTCTGAGGCTAACACCATGTCTAAGAGAGTGTAGTTTGAGTTCAACCGAAGCTGATCACACAGAGATGCGTTGGCAGAATTGAGTTTATTGTGAATTGAAATGATCGTCAATTTTTGGGATTTTGGTCAAATCTGAGCTTTTCTTGGCCCATACTGACAAGAAAACTTCATCTTCTCAAATTGACCAAGTTATTTTTTCCTTTTTGGCTCCACTGAGTTGAGGTGTTGTGGAGTTTAGTTGTGTTTCATCCTGCATAATTGTACGTGGAACTTAAGAGTTCGAGTGCAACTTTGTATTGGAAACGCAAACTAAAATCTTCGTGTAGACATGTTATAAGTCTGTATTATGAGTGTTCTGCGTAAATTACTTTCAGAGTTTAATGTTCGCCGTCTGCAAAAAGTGTGAGAACACAGGTCCTAGAGAACAGTTAAAGGAAATGCATTCAAAATTAAATCACAGAAAACAAATAGAGACGCAGAAATAATTAAATAATAAAAGGCGAAATTTAAACATCCTGCATTACTCCGTCATTATGTAAACGATAAAACAAATAAAATCTTGTAACTTGTCGCACCTTCAAGTACCTGATGTTTGTAGTTCATGATATCAAGTCGTTTTGACCGACCATTCTATCGTCGGATGGATTTTTTGTTTTCTTTTCAAGTGGATTGGGATGATTGTATTGTGTGGATGGTTTAGCTCTTATGCTTTTGTCGGGGTATCTGTTAACGTCCGTGTCAATTTGAAGATAAGATATGCCAGACGCGGCAGACATTCTGGCGACACGCTGCTGTTGCTGCTTCTATCGTTGCTGTTACCTTCTTTTTGCAGCCATGCTTGTTACTGCCCAATAACGACCATCGTTGAGTCGAAGCCACAGTTTATTTCGGTGTTGAAATTGCATTTGAGTTTAGTCGTACTTTAAATTTTGTGCCTGCTGGTGCGTGGACGCGTGCGTGAATTCCACAGTTAAATTCAGTGTCATTTTTATTAGTTATTACTTCTTTTTTTGTTCAATTTTCTTTTGTGATCGATGCTTTGAATATTAATGCTTAAATGTGCTGCTTATGTGGTCACACAAGAAAACGAGCCATAGATATTATTATATAAGTGTGCGTGTGTGTGTGTTACTCTGTGATTTAGTGCGTAATTATAATTTAACTTTGGATATGAATAATATTTTTCAATCACTCTGGGCGAAATCCAATTAGAATAAACAAGGTAATATACACAGTAAAATAATTCATATATAGGGAGGTCTAGTAGGGAGTGGAAACAAACTGGTACTTTAAGAGCAATGAATTTTTATGCAATATGCCTATAAAGGATCAAATTTGTAGAAAATAATTAAAATAATCCTGGCATAAACATAAAATAAAAATATTTTACCTTTTGCAGAGTCTGTACGTTATTTACGTAAAGCAAAACAAAAAACATTAAAAAGTTTCATCTTAGAACCAGGATGAGATAAATATTTAGACGGTTCCACTGTGAAGTGAAAACCAAATGCAACTAAAAACATTCGAACGAGACTTTTTTAATTCGTAATAGAAAATT
Organism: Tetanocera ferruginea; assembly: GCA_958299015.1. NCBI lineage: Eukaryota > Metazoa > Arthropoda > Insecta > Diptera > Sciomyzidae > Tetanocera > Tetanocera ferruginea. The sequence continues at coordinate 54,183,292 of OY282640.1, read as the reverse complement.
TTGAAAATTTAGACATTTTTAAAAAAATTCAAAAATCGTTGACTATCGAAATGCAAAGATAAACTTTTATATTACTGCATTTTATAAATAGACGCCATAGAGAACTCAAATTTGCCAATATTAACCCATAACATCAGATGGGTACTTCCATGGTAACTCGCGTTACATTCAGAATGTTTTATGGAGTTAAATTAAGCTTTAAATTTGTTTTATTTAGATTTAAATATACAAATGCTCTTTTTATGAAAAGAATGGGTTTTGTATGTAAGAAATTGATTAAAAAAAATCAGTGGTACCATAATATTTACCCAGTAAAATAATAGTTTAGGCTCGCGTTACCATTTTGGAGAACATATTCAGAGAGTTATTTTTTTCAAATTTTTCTGCTGAATTTGTGGGTCGATTTTTTACATTTGGCATAAATAAAAGAAGCAGGATTTCAATAAGTTTATCTTTATAAAAACAGCAATACTTAATAAAGTATTTAAAATAATCCAAAAATTATGCGATAATTCGCGTAGCAAAAAATTGGTAACTCGCATTACTTTCAGTTTTCATATTAAATTAAGGACCTCTAATGCACCTTTTCCAGCTCTAATGCTCAAAAATTTAATTATGAACCACAGTTCTAAACAAAATTTTATTATAATAAGGATCAACTTCAGGCTGTAATGAACAAATATTTAAATAATTATGTAACTAATATTTAATATAAATCGCTTGCAATAAGTTAATATATGTATATCGCTTGCAATATACAGATAATATTATATCGATGGTTAAGCTCACTTAAGTGATAAGTGAAAAATTTCAAATGTTCAGAAACGTCGATTTTGTTTTTAAATTTCAATACATCTCAATACAAAACACTAATTTTAACCGTGTACTGACATGCATTCACTGGCTATGATGCATTTTCAATAATTTTACACAAAGTGGATATTATATTGATGGATTGAAAAATGCAGTAAACCTATTTTCGTCAAAAGGTCACATTATCACTTTAGTGCGCTTAACCATCGATATTGTCATCAGAATTACAACTATCACATCCAAAATTTTAAAATTTTTATATCTTCCCAATAGCAGGATTCTTCTTAAGCACAATTGTCGCTTAAAACTTATTGTAATGTCAAATCTTAATTTGACCCTTGATGACAATGTTTCTTATTAAGGTGGGAACATTTTTTTTTATTATTGTAAAGAATTGAGCAAATTACAAGAAAAACAATTAAAAAAAAAATATATATTTTTCACTCCAACAAAGTTTTATTGAGCTTCAAACTGGCGGCAGAGAAAAAAACGCGTCCTCGTGGTTACAGCGCTGCGAGTCGCAAAAATTGTCCGATCTAAAAAAAAAATGACTTTTTTAAATCTAAACAAAATTGGTTATCGTATGACAGGAACTTTTTTTTAGAATTTTTAAAAAATTTTTGGTGATGTTCCAAATTTGAAAGTGTGTTTTTTCGAAAAAATATTAGCTTTAAAAATTCATAAAAAATAGAAAAAAAAATTTCAAAAAAGCTCGTGTCATATTATAGCAAATCAAGTTCACAAAAATACAAAAAAAAAAATTTCGTCAAAAAATGAACCCGTTAGTGCCGCAACCAGTACGAAAACCATGGTTTCGAGATAAACGCGTTCAAAGTTTGTGAACAAAGAAAAATGCAAAGAAATATAAAAATGCGCTCTCACTAATCCGGCCGTAACTTTTGAACCCGTAGGAATTTTTCCATGAAATTTTTTTCCAAGAATCTTAAGAATATTTACTAAAGTACGAAATTAATAAAAAAGTCGATTTAAAAAACGGCCAATATCATGTCCCCCCTTAAACAATAAGTTGTATATAGTTGCAGATTGAAAAGCAATAATAAATTTTTCTTGTTCTGTGTTCACATTAAGATGGAAATACCCCGGTAGTGATAGATAGATTCAGTGACAAAATTTCTATTTCGAAAAGATATCTAATTTTTAAAATTTTCGGTGCTATTTTTTTTTATATTTTGGTATTAAAAAATGCATTTCCAACTAATTCTGGTGAGTCTGGTAACAAGGCAAAATTAATAATAGCACCGTAGAATCCAAATTTCATAACATAAACCAGACCATTTGGAAATGAAAATTTTAGGATAAAAGAAATTTTTTTGCGTTCTTAATTTATTTCTATCTGGTGGAATTGTTTTCCATGAATTCTGAGGTTTTTTTTCAGGATTTCAGGTGTCTAACCTATTCAGTCAAGTCTGCCTTGGTTCGGAAATGGGAGATAGTTAAGAAGGAGAAAAAGAAGAAAACAAGAAAATAAAGTGTAAAATGGTGTATGTGCACTGGAGCGTTATATCAACATGCGAATTTGAATCTTAGACAAGTGTTATGCTTTCACCTCAGTCAATTCGAGTTACAAAGCAATCCAATCCACAAATATCTTAACCACCAACTGCAACTTCCAAAGTCGTTTATAAAGATAAAGTTTTAATTTAAGTTGATTGCAAATGAGTACAGAATTAAAGAAAGGAATTAAAGAAAAAGCGTAGAACCATGACTAGATCGGGATTCGAACCCGTAACCTTTAGGTTGGTAGTCAAGCACGCTTAACACTCGACTACCGTGGCCGCCATGCATTTGTAAGATATTTGTTTGTGCAATACTAGTGGTATTCGTTATTCAGGTACGTTAGACGTAAACCGTGTTCCGGCAAGCCATTTATTCAATTTTTCGAAAATAAAGGAATTAAGAATAAGTCGCTTTAAGCCAAATCTAGTGAAAACGGTGGACGTTGCAAAACTTTAATTCTATAATTTTGGCTTTCCCCAAAGCCTTAGTGCATCCGTCCAATGCCTTGATGAAAGAGGAACTGTTTTAGTTTCAAATGATGACTTTTTCCGCTTAGCCGGTCCAATAACGATATAAAATACTGTCCGTTATCGTTTTTCCCTTTTTCAAGTAATCGATGTAGATGATTCCGTTCCAAAAGACCGAGATTATGACCTTGACAGCCGATTTTAACTTCTTCGGAGCCCGTACGTCTTCAACAAATTTACTGTTCTGACCATTTTTTTTTTATCTGGGGAATAGTTATGTATCTATCCACAGTTATATTTAGTGTATTTTTAGTGACATGTGAACTTTCAATTTGTTGAATGCTGACAGCACGTTGACAATTAAAGTTTTGTGATTATTTGCACGATAAATTCCCAGCAAAATATGTGGTTAATATCTCATATTGTTCATTATTCAGTGATGTAACAAAATCAGCACTATTGAGCATTCTATAAATTTGTTGACCAGTGATAGATCCTAGACCAGAGGTAAATAGATTTATTGACTAATTAACGAATCGATCAAAATCAAACTGATAAAATTATCTAACCTATTATGATTAATGAATTGAAGTCGACGTATTTTGACATCTATTATAATTTCTGCATTAAATTAGTCATTTACATGCTAATTCAGCTTAAATCAGCCACCAAGAGGAGTCTTAAGCGATTCGCTAGTAAGAGTTGCGAACGAATCACCGAGAGGGGTCTTAAGCGATTCACCGACAGGAGTGGCAAGCTTTTAGGAGTTCTCACCAATTTGTTGCAAAGCACCGTTATTGAACGTTACAAGTTGTTGTAAGCTTAAACTAGCAGGCTCGACAGACGTTGTCCCATCCCTATTCGATGAATTTTTTTACAAGTTCAACTTTTTGATTCACTTTTACGATTCTTCAGAGCCTGCTTAATATTCCAATGATAAATTTTGAAAACTTTATACAAGGCCATCTTCGAACGATCGCCGGAATGAGCGAAGGAAGATTCTGAAAATTTTTTGAACCACACATTCATACCTTGGACGATCGAAAAGCGATCAATCTTCCAACGATCGCCAGAATGAGCGAAGGAATTTTGAAACTTTTCGAAAATCGCGCATTCATAGCTTCGATGGCTGAAAAGCAATCCATCTTCGAAAGAACCCTTTGGCGTCGCCCTGAGCATCGCCAAATCAACTAATCTTCCATTAGTTTTCCAAATGTTTGCAGGGTAGGTACAGTTCTCGATCAATTGTGTAAAGTAATAAGTGAATACCAGATGTTTGGGAGGAGTCACAATTTCTCCTGTATAGTATTATTATTGAACTCTTGTTTATGTACTAGGAGTGGTGCCTATTCTTATCCAATCCCTTCTGTATTTGTTTTAGTGATTAGGGCTTCATTACCTTCAGTGATATTCTTTAATTTTTAGTCTAAAGTTTCATTAAATGTCAAGATATTGCTTTTTGGAAGTGGTACCAAGCAACTGGTCTGAACAGTGGACTTCGTGGTCTGTTCACTAATTTTTTTGTAGGTGATTAATCCTGGTAATATATATGGTAGTATAAAGGGCGTTCGATAAAGACGTGTGGTACTTTGATTTTAAATAAAACGCAAATTGCTCGGAATTTTTCAAAAAAGGTCACACAATGGGCTTATGTGTGAAAAATTTATTCGTGGATATGTTCACCGCGACTATTCCGTATATGTCTCACTCTTTCGGGCATATTTACGGTGACATTTTGCAGTATGGCCTCCGGAATGGTCCGAATCATCGATGTTATACTGCTTTTGAAGTGTGGAATCGTCTAGGGACTATTCACATAGACCTTATCCTTCGCGTAACCCCACAGAAAAAAGTCTAATGGCGTCAAATCACATGATATGGGCGGTCAATTTACGTCACCACGACCGAGAAATTACACGGTTCGGAGATTTGTGACGCAAAAAGTCGGGAGGAAAGTTGTGTGTGGTGTAGCGCCATCCTGTTGAAACCACATATCATTCAAACTCTGAGCTTCAACCTCCGTCACAAAAAAGTCCTCCAACATAGTGTGGTACCGTTCAGATTTGACATTTTCGGTATTTCCGTCCTCATTTTCGAAAAGAACGGACCGTTGATGCCCGTTACTCATAAACCGCACCAAACAGTCCTCGCAGTGGATGCATTGTCTTCTTCATAATCACTTGTGGATATTCCAAACCCCAGATATGACAGTTTTGCTTGTTAACATAGCCGCCTGGGAGGAAATGAGCCTCATCCGAAAATATGATTTTTTGTAAAATAATCATGTCATACAATCAGCGAATGTACGGCGTTGTGCATGGTCACGAGGCAACAGCTGCCGCATGGACTTTATACGGGTGTAACTACAAGTCTAGGCGCCAAATTCAATGCATGGAGGTCACGGAAATGTCCAAATATTGTGAACCAAGCCGGTTAGACATTTCGGGGGACTCGAGGACACTTACACCTACGGCAGCAATATTCTCAGCACTGCGTTATGTCCGCACTTTTCTTCGTTGGTTTCGGTACATCAAGTACGGAATAAGTTTGACAAAATTTATTCACAATGTTGCACACAGTTGTTTTACTAATGTAGTGATAGCGGACCTACGCTGAAAAAATTGTGCTCCTCTAACGTTTATTTTCATTTTAAAAACGGACATTTTAAAATGAGCTTCTAAAACGTTCGTTTGATATTTTTAAATGAACATTTTAAAAATTGCTTGTAATTCTTCAAAAATGTTCATTTTAAGATATCAAACGAACTTTTTAAAAGCTCATTTAAAACGTTAGAAGAGCAAAATCTGGATGTTGAACGTTTTCAAAAGAAGCAAGTTTTCACAGTTTTCTCTGTGGAGTTTTGGAGAATCCATCGTAGCGTTTGCACCTTCGACTTGGAATTTATGATCCAAAATCTATATCGCACACTAAATACAAAACAGTCACAACTCAAAATTTTTCTACAACGACTTTTTGTTATAAATCAATTCACAAAAAACATATCTCACTATTTTTTCCATTATTTTCTTCATTAACTGGGAGAATGAAGTTTGTTTGTTTAAATTAAAATTGATTTTCTTCTGCAGTTTCAACCAAAGAGTTTCATTTTTTGCTTCTCCTGAAAAGTTATGTTTTTTGAGTTGTGACTGTTTTGTATTTAGTGTGCGATATAATTAATAGGCTAAGGTTTTTTTTGTGACTTCAACTCCTCCCAGACCAATAGACCGATTCTATCGATTTAGATGTCATTAAATCAGGTTTAGGCTGTATATGTGCAAACCACTTTTAAAACAGAAATAAAATTTTTGTACAAAAATCCGTTATTTTATCGATTTGAAATTTAGTTTGAGAAGAGCTTATGAATTGATCGAATTTGAATTTTTTTCAAAACTAAAAATTTTTAACCAAAATTATCTTTTATGCATTCCTCAAATGTCAATTGTCCGAAAAATGCAGTTCCAAAATCAAAAATTCCACTTTCCGAGCAAACAAATCAGTGAAATTTCAACGGTTTTCAAAATTTTTTTTGTTTTTCTAAATTTTTGTTCAATTTTCTTTGAAATGTGTTGACAATTACAGTAATTATCTTACCAAATGTATTTTTAATGAATTTTCTTAATATTTTCTTTAGTTGTTTAACGTGTATTTTTATCAAACGCCAAGACGGAGAAAAAAACTCTCTGAAATTTAAAGTTCTGTATTTGGAAGCGAATATCTCTGCCACTTTTTAAAAAATTTCATTTATTTCTTTTTTGTATTTAATTGCAATTAATTCACTTTAAAATAATAAGAAAGTTTTTACCGTTACTTTATTATTTATATTTTAATCATCGCCTTTAAAAAGAGTCCAATAAAATGAATGTTTTCTCAAAAAATGTATTAAAAATTGTTTTTGTTGTAAAAATAAAAAAATTTCAAATTTGCATTTTTGATTTTCTTTCATTGTATATAGTTTATTTAAGACGAATTTGTTTTTGTTTGACAGAAAAATTAATAAATACTATGTGTCATCGAAAAAACAAGGCTACCCCCTATGGTTTTTTGCTCGAAATTTTTTTTTTTTAAAATGTTGTTCTTATCATTTTTAAATCTTCAACAAGCTTCAAAAACAATATATTTGAAAAAAATTTCATTATAGCTACAACCAATTAAAAGTTATAGCCACGAATCTGTTTTAATCATCCTGCTTATCTATATAATTAATAGGCTAAGGTTTTTTTGTGATTTCAACTCCTCCCAGACCAATGGACCGATTCTATCGATTTAGATGTCATTAAATCAGGTTTAGGCTGTATATGTGCAAACCACTTTTAAAAATTGTGATTTCACTTCAGGGGGTTCTCAACCTTTTAAAACAGAAATAAAATTTTTGTACAAAAATCCGTTATTTTATCGATTTGAAATTTAGTTTGAGAAGAGCTTATGAGTTGATCGAATTTGAGTTTTTTTCAAAACTAAAAATTTTTAACCAAAATTATCTTTTATGCGTTCCTCAAATGTCAATTGTCCGAAAAATGCAGTTCCAAAATCAAAAATTCCACTTTCCGAGCAAACAACTCAGTCAAATTGCAACGGTTTTCAAAAAAAATTTTTTTTTGGGTTTTTTGGCGTTTTTCATCTAAAGGTGTTATAAATCGATGTTGTAAGTGTTCTGTAAGTACCTTTTATTAATTTCTGAAATATCTCTTAGTATTATGTCTTAAATTTATTTTTCACTGCGTTTTTTTTAAAATTAGTGATGTTTTATAGCTGGAAGAGTTAAGCTGCGATGTTTTCGAATAATTATAATGTTTGTCTCAGTAGTAACATAAGTGTAAGTCCATTTTCGTATTTTGAATGTTACATTTAAAAATTTAGTGTCAGATAATACGTTTCAAGTCAAACTATTCAGATAATGATCTTTTATATCATTATTGAGACTGAATATGTCGTTATTGAGTATAATAACTTCTTGAATTTTCGATTTGAAATTTAGTTTGAGAAGAGCTTATGAATTGATCGAATTTGAATTTTTTTCAAAACTAAAAATTTTTTACCAAAATTATCTTTTATGCATTCCTCAAATGTCAATTGTCCGAAAAATGCAGTTCCAAAATCAAAAATTCCACTTTCCGAGCAAACAACTCAGTCAAATTTTAGCAGTTTTCAAAAAAAAATTTTTTTTTGGGTTTTTTCATCTAAATGTGTCATAAATCGATGTTGTAGGTGTTCTGTAAGTACCTTTTATTAATTTCTGAAATATATCTTAGTATTATTTCTTAAATCTATTTTTTAATGCGTTTTTTTTAACATTAGTTATTTTTTATAGCTGGAAGAGTTAAGCTGCGATGTTTTCGAATATTAATAATGTTTTTCTCAGTTGTTATATAAGTGTAAGTCCGTCTTCGTATTTTGACAGTTACATTAAAAAATTTTGTGTCAGATCAAACGTTTCAAGTCAAACCATTCAGATAATGATCTTTTATATCATTATTGAAACTCAATATATCGTTATTCGTTATAACTTATTGAATAGAATATCATATATTAAACGTCTATAATGTTTCTAACAATTAATTTTTATTGAATTGCTCGAATTCGGGCAACAGGTTTACTAGTTAAAAACTAAAATACTAAACTGTCACAACGACAATGACCTAAAATATGGCCCACAAGGGGTCGATAATGTAGATTTTAGTCGGTATCAAAGTACCACACCTATAAATGGAACATTTTTTGTACCATTAACCCTCCAACTATGGAAGATTATACACTAAGGGAAAAAGTTATGTAGTCAGTACAGAGACAGCTATGTAAAATCTATGCACTGCAACTTGTATGAGAACGCAACGAAAGCAGTATTTACTGAGTAAAGGGAGCGTGTACTGACTACATATCAATTTATTCACTTTTTAAAATGAATAAAAAATGTATTCAATACATCATGTTATGTGTTGAGTACATAGCAGACTTCAATAGATACAAGCAACGTGTACTCAATCAACGTGTTATGTAATTTTTTGCAAAAACTTTACTCAATACATAAAATATAGACTCAGTACACGTCTCCCTTATACGGTTGAAGTGACACATTTATTCAGTACATAAAATATGGACTCACTACACGTATCTGTTGCACATCGGCACACGATTTTGCTGTTTTATGTCATTCGTTTCCTGATTTTCAAATAAGCAACACCTCCAAAGCTAGTAGAAAATCAGAGCGGGAATAAGTTTATCCACTGTACTCTTAACAAAAGCGATGAATGGATAAGAATTAAATGGCTGGGTTTCTATAAGTAATTGCCAATTATTTTGTGAAATCTAGTCATTTCTTTATAAAATTATTTATTGCATTTGTTCAGAGGGTGCTTTATGCACAGGCATGAATTGTGTATATATTCAATACATGGAATTAAGCCTGGTTTTCACTATGTCAATTTCAATGGTCAGTTGTTGTCAGTCACATGAAAAATGCCAACACTTTGTCATTTTTTTCTGTTTGACAATGACGAAAAATATGAAAAACTGATCTCTTCACATGTTTATAGCAAAAATTGCAAAAAAAAATGTTATTTATGGGATTTTTTAAACTTTTAAATATCATGTCAAACAAAAAATGACTAAGTGAAAACCAAGCATTATGAACAAAAAATAATTTATGCCTGTACTTATTGCATAAAATTATGTTTTTAACATATGGAATGAGTAAATGATGTATGTACTCATTATATAAATGTATGCACTAAAAATATGTGATGAGTAAATTATGTATGTACTCATTACATAAAATTATGCATTTAAAATATGTAATGAGTAAATAATGTATGTACTCATTGCATAAAATTATGTACTCCAAATATGTAATGAGTAAATTATGTATGTACTGAGTCAATAATTTATGTAATACGTACATAAGATCTTTACTCATTACATAAAATTATTTGTAACAGTTTGCGTTGAGTACATAAAATTCTTTATTGACTACATAACCGCTTGAAAGCATTATGTAGTCAATAAAGATTTCAACATGTACTCAATACATGAAAAATGTAAAATTTTTGTGTGCAGAAAACTATGCGATGAGTACATAAATTTATGTATTGAGTCCATAGGTTTTTCCCTCTGTGTATTAACCCTATTAAACCTCCACGACTCATTGCTCACTATTAAACTACGAATAAAATCTAGAACCGCTGTTGGTTTCACTTCTTGCTCAAGCTGAAATTTATACAAACATTTTTCGCAGCGTGATTCGTGATAGCCCAAGTTGCTCCGAAAGCACAGAAGCTGATGTGTCTGGATTATCCTTAAAACACTTCTGTACATGTTCGAGATTGTTATCTCACTGCGACCTACGTCGTCTTGAGACTCCAGGAAGATTCCTAATAGTTCCTTATTGTTGAAAAATTGCAACCAGATAGTTAATTGTTGCTGCTTAGGACTCTTTATGCACATTAAAACTTCAAAGATATGCGCACTGATTCGAGATAATAGATCGTTGAATGGAAAAAATAAAGTTCCACGTTTAAGGCTCGTAGTTCGATTATAAATTGGTCCATTGTAATTTCTCAAAGTCTTCCTTATATGAGACTGGAAAAAATTAAAAACAAACGAAAATTAAAACAAGTAAGGAAACTTTAAAATCGGTCAAGCCCGACTAAGGAATTGCCTAAAGTTGGGCGTGTTTGTGGGCGGGTGATGCCGATTTTGTTTATACACCTTGGTTTTGATATTTAATCCCTGTAGGTCATATACAAACCTTTTTATGGTATTTTGAATATTGTGGGTTGTATGGGAGGTGGGCGTGGTGACCGTGGCATGCAGGTTAAGTGTGTGGCTTAGTATGCTCGGAGCCCGGGTTCGATCCCAGTCGCGGCGAAAAGTTTTATTCAATAAAAAATTTTTCTGATCGGTCACCACCTCTCTGCAGACAATGGCAAACCTAAGAGAGTAAATAATACCATGTAAAGCTTCTTGAGAACATGAACTTTAGCCGTTCGGAGTCGGCATAAAACATGTAGGTCCAGTTCTCGGTTAATTGTGTGCAAACATTTAATAATACACACAACACAATTGATCATAAGAAGCTCGGTCAACGTCCTTTCAAGGGCTGAAATGCCCAATTTGTTTTTGTTTTTTTTTTTTTTTTGTATGGGAATTGGGCGTGCTTGCAGGCGGATTACGCCCATGTGTTGTACATGTCTTAGTTTTTGTACAAAATACATACATATTAAATTTCATTTCTGTAGTTTTAATAAAACCCTCTTTACCGTAATTTTAATTTTTTTGGTTGTATGGGAAGTAGGCGTGTCCGTGGGCGGATTCCAAAAATATAATAGTGCAGATCTTTGAGTCCATGTGAACATGTGTACCAAGTATCATGCAATTATCTCAACTCTTTCTTATCTGGTGTTGATGGACGGACAGACGGACAGGGCTAAGAATATATATCTTTTCTATACCGGACTCGCTTCTTTCTAGGTGTCACAAAAGTTTGCACAAAGTTAATATACCCTGACTTTCAGGTTTAGGGTGTACAAAATTATAAGCAATTCATACGCTTTTGTTCATTTTGGCTCAACCCGCATAAAAAATACCGAAACTTAACGCATTTTACCCAAACTTTGCATTTTAGTGCATTTTACTGATAATGCTGATGGTTGCTCTTTTATAAAGATGTCATTCACAGTTTTGTTCTCAGGTGACAATTTCATCGACAGAGACACGTGCTGACGAATTAAGTAGTTTTCTAAGAAGATCTTCTTTTGGACGAAATGTGACTAAATTATGCCATAAAGCCTATAGAAATGCATTGTTGGCTAGTGACAAAAATATTTTATAATTTTATCAACTTTTGAAACCTCGACATTTTCTTGAAATAAAAAACAGACTTCATATGACAATCTTAATCCTTATATCGATTAAGTAGTGTTAAAGCATTTTGTTTACATGAATTTAATTTTGGTATATTTGAGTATTAATGATATATATATAAACCACATAATTCTTATGATGTATCTACTCCGTGGAAATGTACTAACTGTGTTTTTATTTTTCTGTTTCCTCTTTGCAGATAGTTTTTACAAAAACTTTAGTTTTGAAGAACAGCGTAATCTTCGAATACAAGATGCATGTCCACTAATTGTTAAATCCACTCGGTGATACCAGCAATATCTGTGATTTCCTATTAAATTTAAATTAAGAAACAAAACATAAATTATGATTATAAGAAGCATAATAGTCCTATGTTTACTTCTTCCATTACGATTGTCTGCCTTTGCACAGTCCAGAGAAAAACAGGAACCAACGGTAAGTGATATTGTGAAGTTGTCAATAATAGATACATCAATTCAGACAACAAACAGTCTGATCGACTCGGAAATGCAAAAAGTTTGCCATAAAAAGAAGTACTTTATTTACTGCTAAACGAGATATGATTACAAATTATGAGTATTACTTCCATACTTTTTTCGATAGAAAATAAACTTTTTGGTTTTTTTGGCTAACTTTCTAAAGCGTTCATATTAATGCCCTTTACAGATAATTATGCCTATTAATGACAGCGTCATCGCGATATGTTTACATTTCCAAAACGACATTAAGAATAAATTATGTCTGACTGCTCACATCATGTTGCATTTGAAGAAATAATTCTTCGGTTGTGATGAGTTTAACTAAAGGCCGGACTTAAGTGAAAGAATGTTATTGTTGTTGTTGTTTTGTTCATATTAATTGGCTAATTATTCAATTGTCGACTTAAATGCGACATTCCACATAGTGTGGTTGTAGACTCAAGTTAATTCATAACATCATCATGGCAAGGAGTTAATTTAGTTTATTTCTTTAATACGCAGCTACAATTTAATACGCATTAAGATAGCGAATTTTATTTACCTGCCGGAATTGAACTCAGATTTTAGAGAATGGATGATGAAAATATATTTATATACTAGCTGATTAATACGGTTTCGCACAGGTCGAAGCAAAGATTTTCAGTCATATTTCATTCAAAAACTCTGCCAATATTACTAGAACACTTTTTTCAAATGCTAAAAACTTTCGTACAAATCTTACAATAAAACCTTTGTCCAACTAGTTGATTAAATGTTGGCAAAATTTGCTCGTTTTTGATCGTAAATGTTACTTTGGTTTCGTGCTACTTATATTTTCATTATTCACAAGCAACTGAAATATAAATAAAAAATAAACATAATTTATACACAAAAATATTTATTTTTAAAATGATGTCTAAAAAATAATAATTTAATAATTTGATAATTAAATAATTATATAGTTAAGGTTGTAAGAAGATACGAATATTTTTTTTATTCAATCATATTTTAATAACTAGATATCAGAATGTGCTGCCAAAGGTGGCGAATGTGACGAGAGTCGAGGAAGACCCGTTTGTGGTACAGATGATCAAACCTACCCATCGCGATGCCATCTATTAAGGGTTCAATGTAGCGGTCATCAAGTTAGCCTTAAGTATCGTGGACCTTGCAAAGGTAAAGCACTACAACATTTTCTAGATGAAGATGTATAAAATATATATTTTTTTCAACATTTCCATTTTCTTTTTAAGCATGTAAAGAAGCTCGCGATTATGCGCTTAAACATAAAGCCAAAACTCCACCGAAATTCATACCACGCTGTAAGCCAGATGGTACTTATGCGCCCATTCAGTGCCTTGGCGATACAGGCTGTTGGTGCTCCGACATAACTGGCAAGCCTATAGAGAACACATCAGTGCGCACAGGCAAGCCCAAATGTCGCGAATTCAGTCGAGCCAACATACGTCGTTCTCCCGCCCGACACCTGAGTCCGAATCGTGCACGCCGTACTTGCACACAACTGGATCGAGCTTCCTTCAATAGCAATCTCATCAAAGTCTTCCAAAGTGAATACATACGCTCCGGTCAACATCAACGTGATATTGCTGCAGGCACGTCGGGAGCAACTCGCACAATATCTGGAGGATTTTCATCACCATCTGATAAACTTACGCTAGACTGGAAGTTCGCTTATTTAGATGCCAACTCAAATCAAATACTGGATAAAACCGAATTCCGCGAACTGAAGAAACTTGTCAAAAGAGTGAGTTGAAAGAATTGTAATTCAATAGCTATAATGAAGACTGCTGTCCAATGTCATTGTATCTATCGACTAAGCATGCTTAGCGCTTCTAATATAATTTCTATTTAAAATTCTTTGTGCAGGCGGTTAAACCCAGACGATGTGGACGTGCGTTTGGCAAATTTTGCGACGTGAACGACGATGATAGACTTTCGCGTAATGAGTGGAACAATTGCATTACAAAAGATGGAATCAATCGTAAGTTTCACTGTTTAAACAATACATAGTATAGAAAACATGACATCGGGTATTTTCACTACATTTGATCGTTAACATTTTAATAATTAAGTGCATGCATTTGAATATTTTCTACTTACTTAATATGTTATCTTCGACTAGACAGAAACTTAATACTCTGTAGTGTGAAGGGTAGTGCAGGAACATTTTCACATAGCGGTACTTATGAAAAAAGCGATACTGACAGCATTTTTTAGTTTTTAATATAAAACGCAAACATAACCAAAAATGGTTTGGGTTCCTGCACATTAATCCGTATTAAAATTAAAAATGGCGGATATTATATAGATAGCATCATTAGCACCATAAAGTGCCAATGATCAAGACTTATCAAAAGACGTAGAATTTGCATTTTGAATTTTAGAATTTGCGCTAGAAAAAAGCATTTGTTTTTTTCTAATTTTTGTATTTGTTTCTTTTTTATATTTTTACATTTCAGAATTGCCAAGTTTTAAAGAATATTCTTAACTTTAAGGCTGTCGGAACTTTTTCAAAGAAATAATGGTTTATTTTTCTCATAAATTTTCACACCTTCCATTATGAGCTCAGTCGGCTTGTGTAGTCAGAAAAGTGGCGTCGCCGGCAGGGTAGAGCCAATGTAAAGTATTTACAATGTATATTATGCATATGCCACTAAATGCTTTTGAGGTTCGTGATTGGGGTTAAGTTTGAACGTTTGCGATAACCTTATAAATTATTGAATCGTGATAAAATTTAAAATAAGAATTCGTAAGAAGAGAGTTCCCAATCCATCGGAGGCATGGTTTTCCTCCTCGTCTTCTTCAAACACCTTTTTTGCTGGAGCTTCTTCGTCCATACGAAAAACATGACCCAGCCAGCGTAGTCGCTGAATTGTTATACGCTGAAAAAAGTCAATGTCGTCGTAGAGCTCGTACAGTTCGTGGTTCATTCGAATGCGATAGTCGTCGCCAACGACCGGCTGCATCTATTTGCGATACCACCCATGCCTCAGTGCCATAGAGAAGCACAGGTATAATGAGCATCTTGTAGAGTGTTAGTTTTGTCGATCGAGAGAGGGCTCTGGAAACTAATTGCTTACTTAGCCCGTAGTAGCACCTATTAGCAATTGTTGTTCTTCGCTTTATCTCCACGCTGACATTGTTGTTGTTGTTTACGGCGGTGCCAAGGTATATAAACTCCTTGACAACTTCAAAGTTATATTTGCCTGCTGTGAAATGGGAGTCTAGACGCCGCGCTTCCTTAATTGCAGACAGCATGTACTTTGTTTTGCCCTCGTTCAACGTCAAACACACTTTGGCTGATTCCTTTTCGATAGCGACACCTTTGTAGAATATGATACCTTTGCGATGTACATCTGCCTTTCTTAGGATCTCCTCCATGATAAAATTGAAGAGTTTCCATGATAGCAGGTCGCCTTGTCTGAAACTTGTCTGTTCGGTATTAAAGGTTTCGGAGAGTTAATTTCCTACTTTGACGGAGCTACATGTATTGATCAATTTCTTCCTGTAGAGTCTTATCAACTTTGCAGGTAAACCGAACTCAGTCATTGTTGCGTACAGGCAATTCCGAATTGGGCTATCGAACCTAGCCTTGTCATCAACAAAAAGATGGTGGGTGTCTATTCGATTTTCACAGGTTTTTTTCCAGGATATGGCGTAGTGTAAGAATCTGGTCTTTAGTGGACTTGCCAGCACGAAAGCCACACTGATAAGGTCCAATCAGTGTTTTGGTATGCGGCTTCAATCTTTCACACAATATGCTCGAAAGAACCTTGTATGCGATAAAAATAAGACTGATATTTCGGTAGTTGGCGCAGATTGTCGGGTCTCCTTCCTTAAGTATAGGGCAAAGCACACTTAGATTCCAATCGTCGGGCATGCTTTCCGCTATATTTTGCCATATTTTATCGATGAGTTGATGCATGCACCTTATCAATTCACCGCCGCCGGCTTTAAACAATTCAGCAACCAAACCGTCAGCTTCTGCTGCATTGTTGTTTTTGAGTTGCTTGATAGCAACTTCAACCTCGTCATGGCTAGGTGGTAAAATTTCCACTCCATCATCGTCGATTGGTGGTGTCGAACTGCATTCTCCAAGGGCGGAATTGCTGGGATCGTTTGATACACTTCGGCCAAGACCTTACTAGTTTCAAATTAAGTTTTTCGAGGTGATCATTAAGAGCTGACATTTGTTACTTTTTCATTGTACTATTAACGAATAAGCTATGAATTAATAAATTTTATGACTTTTTTGTGAATACAATTTTTATGGTTTTATAATGGTTTTACTTGTAAGTTTTGACGTAGAATTACGTCTTACAGCGCGGTTTGTATGGGGTCGTTTTAAGAGATTTTTTCAAGGTCATTAGGCAACGTTTTTGGCGAATACTTTAGGGTATACCTACAGCCTTTAATACTCTTCGTTCAAAGATAATATATACACTAAAATATCAGATATATCCTGCGCTGAATGCATATCTAACTTTGGATTTTGTCACTATTATATTAAAGTCACAAAATAGTAAAATATAAGAAGAAAAATGCATGTTTTTATATAAGAAAATCAATCATCAGCTGCTTATGTGCCTGCTGCTTTCATGTTTTTCTTTCGTTGTTTATGCTTGTATACTTTGGTTTTGCACGAACTGATTGGTTCGCTTTGGCAGCATTTTAAGCATAAGTTCGCATTGGGTTTATGTATGCACTACTGTTCTAGTATACTAAGTGCTCTATTTTGAAACCAGAGTTCATGAACCTCTTTTCAATTCAGTCAATGAACTCAATCTGTCAAATTTAACGAAATGGTTCTGTGATCCGGTTAGATTTAACTCTTATGAAAAAAACAAGTTGGATCATATTTCTTTTTATGCTTTTACCCAATAGATGGCGTAAAATTTTAAGTTTTGCTTATAATGCAAATTAATTTGGATTCCACATCCCACTAGCACTAGCTAGTGTAGTTTGCAAACTATGCATCGAACAGAAAGTGTAGCTAGCAAACTAGATATCAGACAGAGACGAGAGGAAAGGACATGTGCTCAGCGAGAAATATAGTAACCATACTATTTTTTAAAAATCGGGGTCTTAATTTTAATTTGAAATAAGTAGTTAAACTGACTGTAGCTCGCCAACTATATATCGGGCAGAGACGAAAGTGGCACCAATGGAAAGTGCATTTGCTTCGCCTTCTTTTCAACTAAGTCAATAAACCTGTCAAACTTAACAAAATGATCGAAAAAATTTGAAATTTTGCTTATTTCTTTTTGCTTGCTCATTTAATCATACTTACTATTAAACTTTTTCTTTGTTTTGGCCTCGATAAGTAGTCCATAATTGAGTGTTATTCATTTATTTTTTAATTTTTGGAAGATCAATAAAAATACGTGCAAAATGAACAAAACTATCGGACCAAAAAGATAAAGTACAAGAGGTTACAACTTAAACGGAATTCTACGTCTAAGCTTACGATACTATCGAAACTGTTTCTTTTTTTTCATATTTAATACTCATGATAAGAAAATACAAAAATTTAAGATACTATTACAGTGTGTAAAAATTTTAAAAATAATTTTTTGTTTTTTTTTAGAATCTGGTTTCTTAAGGTCTTAAGAATGCGTATACGAAATTTTAAAAAAAAATATCAAATAAAAAAAAAGATATAACATACATTGTATTCGTATGTCGCCCATTTCTTCATATATTATCGTTCCTAGAAGAAAATCTAATCGCGTTTTTCTCGAAACAAGTTTTTTCAAATTGGTTTCTAAGATATCTCAAGTTCTGCTTGATCGATTTCGATGAATCTTGATTCATTCTGATCTTCATAAACTCTGTTAAGCATTCTACCTATAAAAAGCCGAGAAACTTTTATATTTTGTTTTTTACGGCTAAGAATTTCTTCCAAAAAGAGGGGTTTTTTGTAAATTACGCTATGCGTTTAAATTATTTTTTTAAACGCATAGCATTTTTTTTTTTTTTGTTTTTTTTTTTTTATTTGCATAGGTAGAGTGCTCATCTACAACCCTTAACTGAAGAATGCACTTTGATTTTTGACTTTCCGACGCCTTGAAAATGCTGGAGACGAGAAATCAACTAACAACAAATACAAAAACAAAAAAAAAAAACATTTTTTTTATATCTTCAACTTTAACTGTACATAATGTAAATAAATTTGGAATAAATAATTTAATAATACTATGTAAAAAAAATTAATAAAAAAGGTGTTGTTTTTAAAAGCTTCACACTGTAATAGTACCTTAAGACAACTAGGAACAAGCAATGAAAAAATACTTTAGTTTAGGTTAGGTTGATCCGGTTGTTTGGAGTCTCACATAGACCATATGGTCCTTAGTTGTACCGGTTGTTGAAGGTATCCAGGGTTTCTTGGATACATGTTTTATTGCATTTTCTGCAGTTGTCATCTGTGGAAATACCTAGCTTTTTAGCGTGGGCTCCCACCATGCAATTACCTGTGAGGATTCCCACCAATGTCCTGCTGTCCCTTCGGGTGCACGCCAGGATGAACGTGTAAAAGTTCGTTTTTCACATGCTAGATGGTTGTCAAGATCTTGCATGTTGCTGTATCAACTACGACTCACTGGTTGTTTGGCTCAAGTTTTGAGATTTTTATACAATTCCTTGAGTGGAATAGCTATATGTTCTTTCCGGTGATTCCAGCCCGGCACCTTACTTTGCTAGTCCGTCTGACATCTCGTTTCCGTCAATGCCACAGTGGCTTGGAACCCAGAAGATGCCCACTTTCGTTGATGAGTGCAATGCATTTCGTGCGTCCATTAGTAGATCCATTGCATTAGAGGTGGTGAAAGGCCCCAAATGCTGCCTAGAATCTTCTTGGATGCATATGCGCATTGGTAGCATTTCTATCCCTCTCGTCCACATTGAATCTCCACGTCAGTTTGTTGTCGAGTACAACTCCCAGATATTTCGCGTGAGTTTTCAGGATGAATCGAGCGTTGTTTATTTTTGGTGGTGGTATCTTGTATTTATTTGCAAACAATACCAGGGGTTCTGCCTTTAAAGTTTATGAATAGTTTGTTGACAACTAGATTCCATAGTAGAGGTGAAAGGACTGCTCTTTGGGGCGTCCCTCTATCGGTCGATTGCTGGTGGTGGGTCGATTGCTGGTGGTGCATCTTATTCAGGCTAGATTGGCTTTAGAGATATTAAACTTCACGGAGAGAAATTTGAGCTGAAATCAATCCCAAACCAATTAATTTTGGGAGTGATTCTGAGCTAAGCCATAATGTACTTGATATCAAGCCATAACGTGATTGTTTATCAAAAAATGAACACGCCCATTCGTGCATAATGTATGTGATTATGTGTATCATTTATCAAAAAAGTAATATGCTCACATGCGCCCAATATAAGCACTTTTTGGATTGTTTATTAAAAAATCAATATGCTCACTTGAGTCAAATTTATGTTTTCAAATATGGGCATTTCCATAGTCGCGAACGCGACATTCGTACGCCTTTGAGGAGCAAAATAATAAAGAAAACTCGAAACAAAATTTCTTTTTTAGGTTAGGTTCTCCAGATTTTATGTTTTCAAAATATTAGCAATAAACATGGCATCGCGAACGCGACAAAAAATGGAACTCGTTTAACATAATATTTTAAAGCGGTAAATTGTAAATTAAATAAGATTAATGTGGCTTTCAAGAAATATTTGTCATTTTGACATATTTCCATTAGTTGTTTTTTTATTGAGCTTAAGCCTGATCGCGAACGCGACATCTAGCACGCGACATTTTTTCTCATCACGTTTTTAATAAGAATTAGTTAAAGTAATTTCAGCTAAATATTGCATTACCTACCAAAAACATCGTAAATATTATTTGTGAGTTTTATATTAGTAATATGAATAAATTAGTAATATTAATAAAAAAAATACATAAGAGGCTAGTGAGAAAAAATATTATATTTCTTTGTAACACCACCCGTCCTACGTATGTGGTTATTTACTTTATGAAGACTTTTTTACGCCCACAAGGAGGCGTGGCAGATATAAAAAAGTGCATATACTGTACTGCAGTATCACCTTCTAAGTTGTTTTAACCATGGCATCCCTGTTTTTGTATGTCCCCCATCTGTTGACATGATTACAGCCGTTATTATTAAGTTATAGTAATGAAATTCGATATTTAAGCTTATATCGTAAAAATAAAGATCATGTTCGAAAATAATCCCAATAGGATGAAAACCACGTATACCTCCCATACAAATTGACGTTCTCAAATTGGAAAATTTCTAAAAAATCTACTAAAAATCAATCCAATGACTTGAGAATTAGCTCATGAGCTTTAATTTGAACTATTAACACTTTGCAAAAAATTCAGAAAAATCGAATGAAACCTTTCCATACTTTCCCATACAAAGTGTATTAAAAATACGGCGCATGATCGCGAACGCAACACATTTTGATGATCAATATTAAATGTTTAGTATGATTTTTACCAGCAGTAACTTTTTTTTTATAGTAAGGCGACCAAATTTGATTTAAGTTACAATTTAAGTTGCTAAGAACGATCACGAAGTTTTGATAACATATGATGATTTAGGTACAAGAACGCGACATTCGAATAGCAGTTAATGGAATATAAAAAATTTACCGTAAATCGTACTTTGTTTGGTATCTTTTTATTTTTTATTTGTAGTTTATATATGAACTGTGACCGTGGCATGTGGTGACTGTGGCATGCAGGTTAAGTGTGTGGCTTAGCATGCTCGGAGCCCGGGTTCGATCCCCAGCCGTGGCGAAAAGTTTTTTCAATAAAAAATTTTTCTGATCGGTCACCACCTCTCTGCAGACAATGGCAAACCTCAGAGAGTAAATAATGCCATGTAAAGCTTCTTGAGAACATGAGCCGTTCGGAGTCGGCATAAAACATGTAGGTCCAGTTCTCGGTCAATTGTGTGCAAAAATTGAATAACACACACAACATAATCGATCCTAAGAAGCTCGGTCAAAGTCCTTTCAAGGGCTGAAATGGCCAATTTGTTTTTTTTTTTTTTTTTTTTTTTTTTTATATATGAATTTTATAAGAAGAGTGCAAACATAACGTTGATAAATAAATGAAAAATACTAAAGAGAAAAAGTCATTAAAAGCAGCTAAAAGCAAGAAAAATATATTTCTCAGATATCAGGTCAATTTTCTCAGAATAAAAACTGAAATTAGTTGTAAATGCAGTAAATTATAAAAATTCAAGCATTTTTTTTAAATAATAACAAAAAACATTATTTTTTTTTTACAATTTTTTTTCGGTCCCGGTAGACCTTTCTGTGGAAATGCCCATATGTCAAATGCCACCAAATAAATATAAATACACATTTTATTTTTATTTTTAAGACATTTTATATAAAAAAAAAACAAAGAAAGAATGCCAAACAAGCATGATAAAAATTCTGATCCAATTCGGGAAGAAAAATATAATTTTTGAATTTATTTTCTGCAGTTTTAAACACTTTTATACTAACAGAAAAAAAAACCAAATGAGAATTACATCGTTCAGTTGATATTTTTTCTGATGAGGAAAACAACAACAACAAATTTATTTTTGTTACAAACAAGCTCAAGATTACACTTTTTAAGGCCAATTTTTGACATAGATTTCGAACGTGAATAGCATGTTTTGAGATGGTCTTAAGCTCTATTGAGCTGATTTCAGTTACGAACGTTTTGAGCTTGATTTTAGTCCATTTTTTCTCTCCGTGTTGGTTGTTGGTTTCTTTATTCTTATCTCCAACTTGAAATTAAATGTTTTCATACAATGTTTTGCACTTCAATAGATTAAATGATTCAAGTGTTTCAACTCAACATTTATAAATTAATGATACACATTTTAAGAATGAGAAGCAGACATTAGATAAACAAGAATATCAAGTGGTTAATACTTCAGGAGCTGACAGTAGAAATTTCGCGGAGAGTGAATTTAATAATTAAAATTAATTAATTGTTGAATTTGATTCGACTTATTAAAATAGTGATTAAATAATTAATTCGATATTTATTCTGAGAAATTGGAAGAAAGTTTTAAGAATTCCAATTTTGTTTTTTTAAATTTTTTTATAAAATTCCCTTATAATATTAGAAAAACATATGGGTTTTGGGCAATACTAACAAAAATATACATTTTCGGTGTACATCTATTTAATTTAATCGCTTCATTTTAATCAAAAATAACACATATACGCTGCACATAAAATTTATTCTAACAAAAAACAATTGTCATCATACTAAAATTCAATATTGATGCAGGTCATCCAGGTATTGACACTGAAAACAATGCAGTTGGCAATGTCAATGGCCCTGGAGGTCTTGGATACATTCATCAAACCGGCAGTAGCAGCAACAGTAAAAACAACCACGAAAACAACAACAACAACAGCCACCACAATAATAACCATCATATGCTACACCCAAATCGTCATGAACTCCATACAAATAATAATAACAATCACAATCTACATATCATTAAGAATATGCCTCATAGTATACTGGATGACTTGGACAGTGAAAGTGGTAGTGAAGATGATGAAAGTAGTCAGCGTTTAGATTATGATGAAGATGCCGACTATGAGCCAGAAGAAGCCGAAGATGATGACAACATAAGCATGAACAACAACACATTCGGGTCATCGACAAAATTTCCATCTATTTTTTGTATGTATTGTTCTGTAACCGTATCTAATAGCTAGATGAAGTATTTTGTTTTTTTCCAAAATTGTTTTCATTATATCATTGACATCATTGAACTAATCTCACATTTAATTAAAAAGCTCTTATTTTATAATATTTTGTGAATATATTTAAAAAAAATCTAAAAATATATTTTTAAAAACTAAACATATTTTTATAGTTTTAAGTCCAAAACCGGAATCGTCTTTGAAAGAGTCTGAAGGTGAATCGGATTGTTTAGCTGATCAAGCTGCTGCATTGGAAGAACAAAGAGTATTTTTGACTATTGCTAACTAATTTCAACTTTCAAGCTTAAACATTTTAATATTTTACAGCATGGCGGCACAATTATATATGTTCCAGAGTGTACAGCTGATGGCAGATATCAGCGTGTTCAATGTTATCGTTCCACACCTTACTGTTGGTGTGTACACGAGGACTCGGGCAAAAATATTCCCGGCACATCAGTTAAAGATAGACGTCCACAATGTGATTCAATATATCCGCATTCGAGACCAATGAAAGGCTGCCCAGAACCAAGAAAATTGGAATTTCTAAAAAATCTCAAAGAATTTCTTAAGTCACAAATTCTATCCAACTCTAACTTAGGGTAGATATGACACTATATTTTACAGAAATAAATAATATTTATTTAATTTTGTATGTTTTTTTTTCAGTGCAAATACAACAAAGTGGAATTCGGATGATGAACGTATTGCTACATTGAGTTTCGTTCTACTTGACAAGAATAAAAACAAAGTTTGGGAGCGCAAAGAATGGAAAACATTCAGGGAGTTGATGACAAATTCAAAGTGAGTGTTTGTTCAACAGCTCAAATAACAGTAATTTTGTTAGAAAATGTTTTTACAAAATTTTCCTTTCATTTCCATAGAACTCTGCGAAAATGTGGCAAAAAAATGCCACGGTACTGTGATGTCAATACTGACAAAAAAATTACACTTTCGGAGTGGTTAAACTGCCTGCAGACTCAGAGAATTGAAGTTGAAACACCAAAAACAGTGCAGTCAAGTAAGATTTATCAACTGAGTGTAATATCATTACTGAATAATTTTCCTTCTCTTTCTAGATGAGTCGTCAACAACAAAACCCTTAAAATTAACTGGATCAAATCCACTGGAACAATATCTTAAAGATTAAAATACTTAAAAGTGTATATCATAGCTAGATACTGCTTTTATTTTTTATTTGATGCATCAAGGATCAGTGCCATGTTTTATTTTTAAATATATAAGTTTAAAATTACTATAAATTCAAAAAAACTATCGATGGTTAAGCTCACTAAAGTGATAAGTGAAAAACTTCAAATGTTCAGGAACGTCGATTTTGTTTTTAAATTTCAATACATCTTAATACAAAACACTAATTTTAACAATGTACTGACACGCATTCACTGACTATGCATTTTAAATAAATTAACACAAGGTAGATATTATACAGATGGATTGAAGAATGCAGTAAACCTATTTTCGTCAAAAGGTCACTTATCACTTCAGTGCGCTTAACCATCGCTATAATGTAGACAACATGGTTTTTTCAGCCCCTTAACGCGCTTTTCTCTACTATTTAAATTTCAATCAGCTTCGTCTTAAGAGTGTCACATGTCTTAAGAGCACAAAGGTCAGCATTTCTTTAAGCCAGTTCTTATTTATGTTTAAAATTATATTAAATATGTTGATTACAATATGATTTCTTTTAAATTTCTCAATATATCAAATTATTTTATAGTGATTTATTTTTAATAATTGAATTATTAAAACTATGTATGTATGCATTCATAATATTTTTAAATTAACATCCTAAACGTTAGTCCAGTAAGTTAGCTTGTAAGTTTGTAAGCTCTTGTAAATTAGAAATTTCACTTAATAAGTTATAGTGTAGCGAAGAGACTAAGTGTTGTTTAGAAATCATTTCTGTGTCGACAAGGAATAACCGCTAAAGTCGAATTAGAACAAAGTTAGGTTATTACTTTATTGCATTCCTCGCAAAAAAGTACACTAGTACGCTAATTAAAATGTTTGTAGCTTGGAAATTATGTATTTGAGGCCATAAATTCTAAACAGCAAGTCAGGGTTCTTTGATTTAAGGCAGCGAATTTAATCTTTAAAATGCTCCTTTGAACACCTAAAAAATTATTTTAGCTGTTATTCCTTGTCGACACAGATTTCTGTACATAACACTGTAAAAAATATATATTAATAAAAACTTTTATACAATAATATGCATTTGTTCCTTATCTATAAACTAACTTATAGCAGTGCTGGCTCAGATAGATATCACTTGAACCATAAAACGAAAAAAAAAATACTAAAAACAAATCTAGGTCGGCTTACTTACTTACTAAGCTGGAACTTACAACCGTCGGTCGACTTTTGGCCTCGTCTAAAAATTTGCGCCAGCTTCTTATGACGTGTGCTTGCTGGCGCCAGTTGAAATTGCAAGCATCGTCAGGTTATCCAATACTTGGTTTTCCCAACGGAGATGCGGGTTTCTACGTCTACGTTGACCGCTGCAGAATACTGAAACGAATAATTCTTTCATTCGAGAGAATGAACGCCGACGCTCCAGCGAAGCCGCTCGTTTTTTACGCACTTGACTGTATCAATGTTATTCAGCTCGTGATTCTATCGTATTCGGTACTGACCATTGGCTATAGATCTTGTGATACATTTCCCTCTCGAACGCTTCCAAAGTCCTTTCATCAAGTCCTATTGCTCAACGTTCAGGTTCGTGATGCGAATAGTAGGACGAGTATGATAATTTACTTATAGAGCGAGAGTTACGTTTGTGGAGAGGGATCTGCTTCCAAATTGCTTTCTGAGCCCAAAATAACACCTTTTGGCAAGAGCTTTATTCTTCGTTTAATCTCAATGCTGATATCGTTAGTAGGAGACAAGGGGGCGATCTTCACATGGCAACGTGTCTGTCAAAATCGACTCAAACCTCCACGTGGTCTCCTGGAATAATTTAATTAACTATGGAGGTAAGTTAATGCTGGATGTCAGGTAAACGAAGTTCTTATCAACCTCAACAGAGGTGTTGTCAACTGTGACGTGGTTTCTAAGAAGCTGGGACTGTAAGTTTGTTCACACAATATACTTTGTTTTAACTGAGTTCACTGCAAGAAATATTTGACTCGACTCTTTTTCTAGCCTTGAAAATTTTGCTATGACTTCGCGCGTATTATGGCCAACGATGGGAATATATTGTCTCACTGCGTTTCAGATCAACAGCTTCCGCAGTACAAGATTAAAAAAGGAATTACGGTAATTCCTTACTAATTCCTTAGCACGATAAGGAATTAATTTATCTGAAACCTTGGTTGGTTTTGAAGGGAGGGGAGAGGTCATTCTCGATTTTTACTAGGACCCTGATGTCAGCTCGACGATTAGAATCTCAGTGTGCTTTGTCCTATACTGACGAAAGGAAACCCAAAGATCTGCGCCAACTACCAATAACCTTATCAGAGTGGCTTTCGTTTATAGGTAAGCCCACTACAGCTCGTATTTTTACGCCAAATCGTGGAAAAACCCACGAAAATCAAACGACGCACACGTTGTCAAATTACAAAGCTGCGTTCGATAGCCTGAATCGGTAATGCAAGCATGCAACAATGTCTGAGTTCAAGTTGATAAGACTCTGCAGGATGGCATTGAGCAATACATGTAGCTCCGTCAAGGTAAAATATGATGAGGTTTCAATAAAATATGAAAGTTAGTTCGAAGGTGAACGAGGGCAAAACAAAATATATGCTGTCTGCAAATAGGGAAACGCGGCGTCTAGGCTCCTATGTCACAGTAAGCAAATATAATTTTGAAGTTATCAAGGATTTTACATACCTTGACACCGCCGTAAACAGCAACAATAATGTCAGCCTGCAGATTAAGCGAAGAATAACAATTGCTAATAGGTGGTGCTACGGACTAAATAAGTAATAAGCTTCCAGATCCCTCTCTCGATCGACAAAACTAACACTCTACAAGACGCTCATCATACCTATGCTTCTGTATGGCGCTAAGCCATGGGTGGTATTGTAAACATATGCAGCCGCTCTTGGTCTGTTGGAAAGCGGCTGTCGACTATCGTCGACTATCGCATTCGAATGAAACACGAACTGTACGAGCTCTACGACGACATTGACATAGTTTAGAGTATAACAATTCAGCGACTATGCTGGCTGGGTCATGTCTTTCGTATGTATGAAGAAGCTCCAGCAAAGAAGGTGTTTGAGGCGAAAGCCAAGGGGTCAACGACGAGTGGAAGACCATGCCTATGATAGATTGAAAAGGCCTAGGAAGCCCTTACCAAGATTGGACACAGAACATGCGAAGCAGAGGTGCCTGGCGAGAGCTTATGAAGCCGGCCGAAGTCCGATCACGGGTTGTCATGGCCACCTAAGTAAGTTTGCAAGTAAGTGTTATAAATCCTCTACTCAATGAACAGCAACATGGTTTCCATAAATGTAGATCGACCACCACAAATCCTATGACTATGATCTCTTATATTTCTTATATATATATATATTCTAAGAAGGACATCAAGTAGATCTGGTCAACACTGACTTAACATGTTAGTTTTTCGGTTATAGTTTTTTCGAATAGCTTTGGAACAGCTGATAATATGGCAATTCCTTTATATTTTTCAACCGACACTTTGTCGCTATTTTTATATATTGGTGTGAAGTGTGATGGAAATGTACCAGAGAACAGGGTTTTATTTAAAGTTATAAGTAATGTGGGCATGTTCAGTAGGTCTAAACATTGAACTGGTAAGCTTGGGGTATGAGGTCTGCGATTGGCTTTATTTGTATCAAGATTCTTATGATCTGTACTAAGGGGAACCCCTCAGAGGGAAATTCGCTCACCTCTACTCTGGAACCTAGCGGTGAATGAACTACTGATTAAACTTGAACGAGAGTGGTGAAGGGTCAACGCTGATAAAATTTCTATTGTTACCTCAGGAAAATATATACCAACTCTTACGAGATGTTATGTAAAGTTGTTTTAACTCCCTCGTAAATATGGTTTGGTCCAGCAGTGGACTCAGCGTTGACCCTGATAAAACTGAATTATTGATCTTTACTAGATACACAACTTACCCACAATTCAAAATTGTATTCTTGTATTCACAACTTACCCACAATTCAAAATCGAATTTCTCGGATTAAGCAAAATACGTGGGTCTCATCTTAGATTAAAAACAAAATTGGTAACCCAACCTGCCCGAGAGGGCCAAAAAAGCCAATATAGAACTATGCTCATGTAAAGAAGCAGAAAGTAACAAGTGGGGACTACAACCAAGTGTTACACACAGGCTTTATACAGCTGTTATTTGGCCGATATTGTAGTATGGTGGCCTGCACAGAGCTATCAAACACAGCTCAATATACTTCGCTAGGTCAGCAGTTTATAGGTCAGCAGAGCGGAGAATTAAAAGGCATTCCTACAGATGCACTCGACACTATGCTCCACTTCATACCACTTGATATTTCAATAAAACAGATGGCCGCAAATACTTCTGGAAGCAATCTCTCAATAGAGTGAAGGCACAATAGGATACTCTAGGAAACTTTTTCATCCAATATCCCAGACCGTAAATTGCATAACGCAAAAGCTTTTCTTCTACAAAAAGCTTGATATATCCATTCTCTAAAGAAATAAATGACAGCTTGGAAGCCCTCTATCTAACAATGCCGTCTACACTGATGGATCAAATGTAAATGGCAAAGTGGGGGAGGAGTCTAATCTACACGAAACATCAACCTTACGTTTAGGCTTCCCGACCATTGTAGTGTTTATCAAGCGAAAGTTTCTGCTATACATGAAGCCATTTCTTGCCTTAAGATCAATAATATATCTGATAGTGATATTTGCATTCTATATGATAGTCAATCTGGTTTAAAAGCCCTGGAATCTGTTAAAATATCATCTTAAACAGTCTTAAGCTGCCACTGATTTCGAAATGAGATGAGATTGCAGCTCAACATCTTCCTATGTTTTATTCTCGGACATAGAAGCCTTGCAGAAAACTGCAAAGCATATAAACTCGCTCGAAATGGTACTAGCAAAATTTTATCAACAGAAAAAGAATAATTGGTAAGAGCCAATATCAGGAGGCCTACGGAAAGCTCATGCCACATGGCGCACAATGGGAAAAAAATAGCAAAAACCCTCGCACCGCCTGTTTTCAACGCTAGCATCTATAATATTATAATCTATAATAATCCCCAGCCGCGGTGAAAAATTTTTTTTAATAAAAAATTTTTCTGATCGGTCACCACCTCTCTGCAGACAATGGCAAACCAAGAGTAAATAATGCCATGTAAAGCTTCTTGAGAACATGAGCCGTTCGGAGTCGGCATAAAACATGTAGGTCCAGTTCTCGGTTAATTGTGTGCAAACATTTAATAACACACACAACACAATTGATCATAAGAAGCTCGGTCAAAGTCCTTTCAAGGGCTGAAATGGCCAATTTGTTTGTTTTTTTGTTTATCTATAATATTAATGCTAGATACTAGAAGTTTGAGTATTATGGACATCATTTTTCAGAGAAGAGACAGATGTAAGTTTTCTTTGTTTTTCTTTAACAGAGCCTGATACCCTACAGCCGGAAGTTATGACTTTTAGATAACTGCACTGCGTAAAATCGAAGAAAAATATGGAAATTCTGATAATGAATTTACAAAGCTAGTCAAAAATAAAAATACCCGTGTTAAAGCATTTTAAAAGCTTTGGCGTAAAATCTTCATTAAAAATTTTTTAATGCAGTTAAAATTTGATATATGGGGAATATCTAATATTTAAAATCAAATGTTTGTCTGTCTGTTCCGTATAGACTCGCGCACCGTTTACCCGATTGAGAAATTTGGACACCGAGTACGTTTCATAGAGAGGAAGATGATAGGTGGTTTGAAAAAGTGGGCAATTAGTGAATGCAATTGCCTTTTTTTAGATTCAGCGCGATCTAGTGTCAATTTTATAAAAAAGTATCCTAGACTACTAATATATGCTCGTGCAATACATGACCCTAATATATTCAGCCACTTTATTATGATAATTTTGAGCCCAACACACTTTAAGTAAGAAAATACCCATAAAAGTTTGTTACTATAAAACCTTTTGATAGGGCTTTGTTAACAACAGATTCAACTTATTGAAACTAAAGAATTTCATTGAATTGAATTGATTTGAAAAAGTAACAGTCTATTTAATACGAAAAAAATCTGCTAATTCGAAAAAATACATAATTTCAAAGACATATTTCTTTTAAGGGGGTCCTCTGGTAATCCGAAAATTTTTTTTCATATTTCTATTGCTCAGATACTGAAAAACATTTTCCCAAAAGGATTTTTCAAAATTCGAAATAGTTTAGGAGATACAGGCATTTTTGTGTAGGTATGTTTTCGTCAAAATAACGCATCAGCAAAGTTGTTTATTTGCCTGCAGTCATTAGTCGAAAATTCTGTGGAATTCTTCCAAAATATGTATTGATATTACAAAATATACATACACAGTATGTATACATGCAGTATGTATACATGCATGTTTTGATTTAGGGGTTGAAATGATTTTGAGCCCAGGTGTTCACATGAAAGAAGCAAACGAACGAGATTCAGTTTATTTTCGAACGCTGAAAGCTACGCGTGCGCGATAACTGCTGTTGTAAAATAAAAGAAAAATCGTTTTGTGTTTTTTTTTTTGCTATGGATAAAAAAAGCCACCCAAACGCGCCGCGTAAGTACGCGTATCGAACAAAAAAGAGGCATTTCCGTGGAAACCAGCATTCCCAAGTAGAGGACACCGACTTTGCCAGCACATCGGCCAAAAAATTGAAGAAAACGCAAGACAATGAAGTCATCATCGAAAACAACCTCCAGTTCTGTTTCTTGGAATTTTTTTCATTTTTCCAAACGCTTGCTGCTCTGGTTATCTGCGCCCAATGTAAACAAAAAATTCGATTTGGAAAAACATGTATGCGTAGAGTCGGCTTCAAAGTGAGTCTGCAGTGCCAACGTAAAGCTACACAGTATATTAATTCTTCGCCGGTGGTCGGTAAATCTTTTGTTGTAAATCGCCGGTTGATATATGCCATGAGATTGCTTGGAATAGGGAGAGAAGGTATTAATATGTTCTGCGGATTAATGGACATATGCCAAGGATTGTGCCTTGATGCGTACTATGGCACCTTGAAAAACATGCATGTGTCTGCTAACGCAGTTTACAAGCAGTGCCTGTTGAATGCGGTTAAAGAAGAGCAGGAACAGCAGAAAGAAAAAAATCCTGACTGTGACTCCTCATTGCTGACCGTTTCAGGGGATGGCACCTGGAAAAAACGGGGATTCTCGTCTCTTTTTGGTGTCACTACGCTCGTCGGTAAACATACCAAAAAAGTGGTTGACTCCGTTGTCAAATCAAGCCTTTGCCAGGCATGCAAAATGTGGGGAAAAAAAAAATGACTCTGCAGACTTCGAAGAATGGTACGAATCGCACCAGAAAACATGCACAAACAACCACAGTGGGAGTGCGGGCAAGATGGAGGTAGATGCCGTGAAGGAAATGTTTGCCTCATCGATCGAAAAATATGGCATAAAATATGAAAAATATATTGGCGATGGCGACAGCAAAACCTTCAAGGCCATTATAGACCTTGATCCGTATAACGGCGACCCCGTTGTCACAAAAAAGGAGTGCATCGCTCACGTGCAAAAACGCATGGGCACACGGCTGCGCAAGGCCAAAAAAGACAGCAAAGGCATCGGTGGAAAAGGCACTGGCAAACTGACAGACAAAGTCATAAGCGAGCTGACTACTTACTATGGACTTGCTATTCGACGTAATAAGGACTCTGTGGAAAACATGAGAAAAGAAATATGGTCAACATATTATCACAAAAGTTCAAGTGATAGTAATCCACAACATATGTATTGCCCACCTGGTGAGTCCAGCTGGTGCGCCTATCAAAAGTCAGCAGCAGAAGGCTCATTAGCCTCATTTCACCACACGTACGCCCCACTTGATGGAAAGGTTCTGCAAGTAATGAAGCCCATATACGAAGCGTTATCATCCGACGATCTACTCAACCGATGCACTGGAGGTGAAACGCAAAATTGTAACGAATCGTTCAACTCGCTTTTGTGGACCTTTGCGCCGAAACATATCCACTGTGGTGCTACCACAGTCGAAATCGCAAATTTTCTGGCAACCTGCATTTTCAACGAAGGCTTCACAAGTATTTTAAAAATAATGTCAACAATGGGTATTGTCATCGGCCCACAAGCCGAGATGTATGCTGAATCTCGCGACGGAAAACGACTTCAACGCTCAGAGCTAAAAACGTACGCATCATCGAAAGAGGGTCGCACAGCCCGCAGAGCCCAAAAAGCCATGGAAAACTCGTTTTATGAGATGGAGGAAGGCACACTTTATGGGGCTGGAATTGCCGATTAATATTCGTAAGTATTGTATTAAAAAAATATGTGTTAATGTCATTTGTGTGCCTCAAAATTGAAGTCAAAACTTTAAACGCGTTTTTCTCGAAACCATGTTTTTCAAAACTTTGCGCACGATAACTCAAACAGTTTTTGACCGATTTTGATATATGAGGCATGAAACGACGCAGAATTTACGCCGCTATAGCCCCTACCTCAAACTTGCCGCAGAAATAATGTTTACTATTTTTTTCTACACTAGACTACAAAAAAAAAGGTCGAAATTCGATTTTTCATTTGCAAAGTGGCGGCTCCCCCCCTAAAAAAATTTCGATTTTTGTTTCCGAGGTAGGGGCTGTAGGGACATTCATTCTAAGAATATTTTTTTTTTTTTTTTCAGACGATGTTTACTCTTGGAATCGTGCGCAATTTGGACCCACCTTTTTTCCGGAGAACCTCGTTACCAGGCCGAGAACTTTCTGAACGGTCCATAAATTCACTTTTTCAAAATTTTGTATTTTTTTAAATAAATTAAGCTACCCAAATCAAAAAACGGAACTAAAATATCTTTACTCGTTCTCTTTCCACAATATTTTGAAAAAAGGCTAAAATTTGGCATAGATTACCAGAGGACCCCCTTAACGTAAAATCAATATAAAAAAAAAATTTAACAGAAAAATAATAACAAATCTATATTTATTATGAGTGCCAAAAATGGTTGCGATCTGTTGTAAAATAAGCGAAATATTTAAACTTTAATATAGCTATATAAAAAAGATATTTACGCACAACAAAATATTTGAAAAAAGGTATTTTTTCGAGGCCTATAAATCGGCAAGCTTTTGGACTATAGTTTGCTAAGATATGTTTTTAGAACCAGTAATATGTTTAAATTATAGAACGTGAAGAAAAAAAAATCATTCCCCACAACTTTTTGATTTGCTCCAATGCGAGGGTTTTTGCTATGTTTTTCCCATTGTGCGGCGCGTCAAGTTTGGCCATTCCTAAACTTAAGAGCTCAAAAGAACTAATTTGCTTTAGAAGAGATTAAATAAATACTGTCAACTGGTTCTAACAAGAAATTGCCTCATTGGAAAACATATCCGAAGATTATAAGATTTCTCCTTTATTACGATTTCTGTAGAATCACCATCTTTTCTGAACTTGCCCAACGCTGGCCAAAAACAGCCATCTTTTTTTAGGTAACTGGTTTAACAGTGACCTAGACGGTCTCTCAGAATCTTAGGTCTATAGACCACCAAGCATTGTTAATAACTCTAACTGGTTTAGATAGACCAGATAAATATACAACCTATGATACCACAATGGACCTAATTGGCCTATGTATGGCTCATAAGAGACAGCCACGTCATCCTAACCTAACCTAAGGTTGATATAAAACTGATAAAAATTGTTTTGACTTAATAAAGAATACAAATGGTTAGACATAAACTAACATCTCATATCTTAACTACACTTTATCGCTTACATTTGTTTTGAATATGATAATATTATACAATTTATTTTTATGATTCCTTAGAGACATCTAATGGATTCTCATCCATGTTACGGACAATTTAATTTTTTCTTTATTTTTGGACATGTTTATAAATAATCAACTATCAAGATCCAGTGATGACAGATCACTCCAGTCATAAATATTAAGATCAATTTTAGTTCTCTTGTATTCATTAATGGTATTAATTTAATCATAGGTAGATACTAGCAAAGACTAAGCCTAACCATCTGCCTTTCTGGTTTGGAGTTCTTATTACTTTTAAGTCATTGCCATAAAAGGAACTAGTAAAATCAAACGAATTAGAGAGGCATAAAAGATTTTTTTCTCATATGTGTGTGGATTTCCACTTTATTTCAAATAAATGAACAGTTCTAGTTAAACAAATATATGTATATTTATTATTGTTAAGCAGCTTTATAATTACATTAAGTTTTATTTTAAAAATAATTGAAATAAGATTTAGGCAATAATGTTTCCAAGATATCTATATAAATAATTTCGGTGACAAAGAAAACAGTTGATTTGGTATGTCATACAGTTAATCGCATATATAAGTGTTTATTCTAAATAACCCGTATTTATCTATGACTACTTGAATTAAATTCGTTTGATGCACATGATGTGTACATTTTGACTAGTGTCGGAACGTCTAAGTAAATTATTTTTTCAATAAAACTTCTGATAAGCGTTCGATTGCTGTAGCTGCTGGTTTCTTTGTCACTTGCTCTGCTTCTTTTTCAATTTCCGCTTTGCGAGCTTTAGCTTCCTGAACTTCACGCTGTTTTTGCAACTGACGGAACTCAGTGGGCGTCAGCATGCCACGCAAGATGGTGTCATAGGTAACAACAACACCCTTTTTGGACATTTTCTGAAATAATTTCCAACACTCGCGTTCCTTAAGAGTTCTCACATATTCAGGATAGTCATCATCTACTGCTGAAGTTTTCTCATTGCATGTATCATGTTCTGTTTCCTGGATTAAGGACATCTTTCTACGCTCCACAATAGAGACTTCAATATTGGATTCGTTGACATTAGATGAAGAACACATTAAATTACGATCACAGTTGTAGGCTTCAGCAAGAAAAAGGGAAACTGGTGATGTGGCAAGTGGTCGGTTAGCGCGTATTCTAGCAGCTAGTTGTACAATTGAACCTCGTCTCATGGTTGGAAATTCCTTTGAAGTAAATTGAAAGTTGGGCGGATCATTTTCTTGAAATGAAACTAGAAAGAAGCAATATTTAGTTAATTAAGTTTTCATCTTACGTCTACAAAAGCCAAATTAATTAAGAAGTTTGTGCAAAAAACTACTATAAAGCACTTATAGCTACCAGACTTTCCAGTTCTTCGCAATGATGGTGCTCTACGGGCTGAATTAGTGGCAGCAAAAGTTTCTCCATCATCTCTCTCAGAATCGCTGCCTTCAGAGCTGACCAAGGAGACCAAAGTAATGACATCAGGGTTCAATGCGGAATTTGCACGTGAGAGACCTTTTTTGCAACCGCTCTTAGTCGCACATTCCAAATTTAAATCTGAGTCGTTACGGCCATTGTTATTTTCTTCTGGTTTGTCGGGTGAATAACCTGAGCTTATTTTACGACGTCTGCTTTTACGCTTGTTAGCAGCAATGATGCTTTTGCTACTTTCATCCAGACTGCGTACTGGGGCGGACATAGCACGAACCAAGGGTGGACGTCGTTGAATTGTTAAAGGTAAAACATTCAAATTATTTTCAACTGTCACATTGTTGTTGGCTAAACTACTGCTAGCGACTAAAGTTGAATTCGTCTCGTTTAAAGAGGTTATTATTGGATTTTTGCTATTGCTTTGTTGGAATTGAGTTCTGCGATTTACGGATGAAGCTTGGTTTTTATTCGCAGTTATTTTGGAGTTTTTCTGAAAGTAAAAATATTTGCAAATATATAGGACCATACTCTTAGTAAAGGGTTTGCCGCTAAGACCATCTTTTTTGAGAAGTTCACAAAATCTGCAACATTTTGGCAATGAATTTTCCGGATGCTGTAAAACCGACACTAAAAACGCCACTAAATTCAAAATAGTTGGTCTTAATGGGTATCCCGTTTATTAGAGACAATTGATCAAAGTTCAGAAACTATTAGGGCATATCTAGAATTAAATCTTAAAAATAAGTGCAATTCACTGGCAATGTAAGTACAAAAAAAAAATAAATACTTATAAATTACCTCAGGCTCTGCACCTTCCGAGGCACTGTCAACATCGTTTTCGGTGATTGCCTCAATTGTCTGGGAAAGTACGATGCTTAGGTTGAATTTATTTGGATCGCTTGTTGAGTGCTTTGTGGATGCATCTTGTTCAGTTTGAGCTTTTCTGAGCTCATCGTTGGAACTCGGTGTTGAAATTGGATTTGAGCTAGAATAATATGTTATTTCTTGAAAATATATAAGTATTACCATCTTAAAACATGTTCGACTTAAATTAATAGCGTTTTCTTTTCTCAACGGAAAGTTCACCTTCTGAAGATGCAGAATTTTTTACATTTTGACCTGAACCCCACGAAATTTCTATATATTCTTAGCTGAGAATAGATCACCATTTTGACCTGAACCCACGAAATTTCTATATATTCTTAGCTGAGAATAGATCACAAAAAAAGCTAAATTTGTATACCTCAAGCGAACTGCGTAAGGGGTATATCAAATTTATCACGACGTGTATAACGCCCATATAAAGGCATGGTAGGCACACACAAGTATATATATTCTAGCTTAGCACCGCCATCTGAGTTGATTTAGTGATGTCCGTCTATCTGTCGACACGAGTACAAACTTAATTTTCAAGATATCGTAATGATATTCGATATTCAAGGTTTTTTTCTGAAATTTGATGAAAACCACGGCTACCTCCCATACAACCACAATAATGAAAACTCTATACAGAGGCAATTATTTAAGCTACAAAACTGAAATTGTGTATTCTTTGTCAGAACTAAGGAATAAGTGGCAACCATCCACTTACACGCCCACCTCCCATACAACCTCAATATTGAAAACTATATGAAGAGGCTTCTGTCGGAGCTACAAAAATTAAATTAGGTATTTACTCATTTATACCAAAACTAAGACATGTTAGGAATATGGGCTTCCTCCACTCACGAACACGCCCACCTCCCATACAACCCACAATGGTGAAAACTCTTTAAATAGGCTAAAATTTAAGCTACAAAACTGTAATTCGGTATTAGTGTATTCTATATTATAACTGAGATGTGTTAAGAAAATGGGCGTCATCCACTGATTAAAACGGTATAAAGAACCTTTTGTCGAAGCTACAAAATTAAAATTTCGCATTTATTCAAAATTGAAAACTCTGTAAAGAGGCCGATTCTTAAGCTGAAGGAAAACAATTTGATATTATGTATTTTAGACGTCATCAAAATAGTAAAATTTTTTAAATCTTATACAAAAAGAGCTCAAGGGAGTTTTTACCCTTCCGAAGCGGGCGTAGGTGTATTTTAACTTCGGCCACGTCGAAGATAAGCTTACTAGTTTTATATAAAAAAAGTGCCTTTTTAAAAGTTTTGAGATAATTATGGTATTCATGCAATAAAATCGCAAAAAGCGTAAATGCCGTTTCAAACTGTCAAAATTTGTATGAAATCTGTTATTCTGCAAAGTTCCAAGTTTTCCGCACGATTTTGAAGCGCAACCTTTTTTTTTAATTGTATAGTATTTTAACATATTTCTAACTGCATCATTAAATTTTTCATTCTGATCGACTTTTCAAAGGTTATCAAGCGTTTTTTAAAAATCTTGCGGAAACTTCAAGAAAACAATTAAATATGTCACCCAAATGACCAACGAATTTCCCAAAAATTCTGATTTATGTACCTACAGTTAAAATAAATTTGGACATTTTTTTCGAAATGATGACTCAAGGGCTAAGAAAATGTCTGTTATTAACCAACTTACGATTGAAATGCATAAATTCTAAGAAAAACCTGATTTTTAGGGAAAATCCGATTATTGTGACTTCAATAATTTGGAAAAGTCTCAAAAATACTTTACCCCATAAGCTTTCAAAAAAAGGCTTGAGCAGACAAATTATAGTTTTTTTTTAACACACTATTGTCTATCACTCTTGGAGGCTGTTCAGACTTGCCTCAAATTAGTCGACTCACATGCCTTATTTCACATGCCTTAGGAGGTTGAGTTCTTATTATTACTAAAAAAGCGTACGACAAAGTACAATGTTCATATATACTACTATATAAAAATGATCGAACGAATGAGTAATTTTGGTTAATTTAACTATGTTGTTCTGATATACAAAAAATTTAAATTTTATATTTCATTATAACTTTTATTGACCACCAAAAATTGAATTTTTTGCTATTTTTAAAAAGGTAATTTTTTTAAAACCGCTGTAAAATACACATTTTTTTATTAGATTTACGTGGAATTGTTATTGTTGGAAAGGTATTAAGTTTTTCTATCGTTCTGTATATCGCTTTAATCAAAGCTATGTGATTAAAAAAAAATTTATTGAAAACTGGCCGATAAAGCAGTGAACAAATGAAATTAATTGTTTGTATGAATAAGAAATGTTTCATTTTATCAGATATCTAAAGTCGATTTCTCACATTCTGTCAGTTTTCGCACACAGCTTTGATTAAAGCGATGCACAGAAAGAGAGAAGAACTTAATACCTTTCCAAAAATAACACTTTCACGTAAATCTAGAAAAAAATGTGTCTCTTAAAGCGGTTTTAAAAACTGTCTTTTTAAAAATATCAAAAAATATTCAATATTTGGTGGTCAATAAGAGCTATAATGAAACATAATTTTTAAATTTTTTTGTATATCAGAATATTGGTATTAGTAAGAAATTTAATATTTTAGCAGATGTGGGTATGCGTTCTGTGAAAAATAAAAAGTTACAAGTAAAAAACCTGTTTTTTTTAACAAAAAGGACCTTCAGGAGAATCAAAATTGCTTCGGCGGTTTACCTCCGATTTGAAAAAAAAGTATGCAGAAATCATTTTAATGAGTTCCTCTAACTTTTGAGACCCTGACCGGCGGAATCTAAATTTCGATCCGGTCTTTTGTCCAGTATTGGGATTAAGACGCTAAACAATAATTTTCCAAACATTTTTTACAAAATCTAGTAAGGTATATCTTCGACTTGGCCGAAGTTAAAATACCCCAACGGTCGATTTTTAAGGGTTAAAGAATCTTAAATTGAAGAGCTTTTTTTATGAGATTTAAGAAGATTTTGTTATTTTTATGTGTCTAAAATACAAACATCAAATTGTTTTCCTGCAGCATAAATATAAGCCTTTTTATAAAGTTTTCAATTTTGAGGTTATATGGGAGGTGGGCGTCGGATGGATGACGCCCATTTTTCTAACACACCTAAGTTTTGACATAGAATACACAAATACCGAGTTTCAGTTTTGTAACTTAAATATTAACCTCTTTTAAGAGTTTTCATTATTTCGGTTGTATGGGAGGCAGGTGTGGTTATCATCCGATTTAGCCCATTCTCGAACATGATTTTACTTTAAAAAAAGAACTGAAATATCGAATTTTTTTGCGATAGCTTGAAAATTACGGCTGTAATCGTGTCCACAGACAGACAGACGGACAGACAGACAGACGGACATGGCTAAATACACTCAGATGGTGAAGCTGATCAAGAATATATATACTTTTCTATGCTTACCACGCCTCCTTTTGGGCGTTCCACACGTAATGACAAAATTAATATAACCCCTTACGTAGTACGCGTGGGGGTATAAAAATCATACCATTTCCGAGTTAAGGGACAAAACACTTAAAAAAGTTTAAAGATATTCCTGATGTTTTTTGTGTTCCCTTCTGTAAAAGTGTAGCCAGAGCAATTATTGACCAACTGGTGTGAATTTTTAGTAAGAATTGTTTTGAAAATTATTATTTTACCTTTACACCCAAATACTGGAAAAGTTGGAGACTCAGAAATGATGCGTAGAATTGCAGAGAAATTAACTGTTTCATTGTGAAAAAATATTCTGCCATTCCAGTTGTACTGCCCACCTTGTTAAAATGAGCTTTCGGCGCCTTTGAATAAAAACATTGAAAGCAAATGTTATCGTTTAAGCTTTAAGTTTTCAAAAAGTTGACAATTCAGTAGAAAGTACTATATGTTAACTACTCCTTTAAACCGCATTAAAGGTGTACCTTTGTTAATGACTGTAGCGTTTTTGATGTTAACTTGTCGAAAGGTCAACTCAAAAGTAGATTAAAAGCTATTTTGTAATTAAATCTACGTGTATGCATGGTTAGTAGTTATGTCCTGTCTTGTCCCTAAGCCCAATTCAAACTTTGGTTGGTAAATTTTGCCCACATTACCTTGTTTTGAGTATTATATTTTATAATTTAAATTTATATTTTAACATTATATTTTTGATGATATGGGTTGTGGCTTTAAAAAGGTGATTGCTGAGAAAGTGCGAAAAAGCTGTAGTAGCTGTTCTGATTTTGTTATTGTATGTAATATAAATTATTACGTCACTTCAATAAAAAAATAAGTCAAAACATAAAAATATGAGTTTATATGAACAATTGTGGCGCACTGTATGCGTTTGTTTTAAAAAAGCATATTCAAATTCATTAAATTTTTTAGCGTTCGATGCTTAAATAGATTTTTTTTTCGAATAATTGAAACAACTATATTACAGTAAAATCACAGTTTAAAATTTTTATCCATGTTAAGGGGTTCATTTGGTCAATATTATTTGATTCTTCCAAGGTACGGATCTTTTATATACATATGTAGTTTTTATGAGCCCACGAAAATTCTACAATTTTAATTATTATTTTTTTTTTGTCAAAACTATCACTTCCAAAAAAATATATTTTGACCCGAACAAGTCGTTTTTTTTTACAATAATATGGATGTTTTGATATTTGAGTTAGTACAATTCTTTCGCACTTCAATCACAAATAATGCTTGGTAAAATAATTTTTTTTAACCATTTCACAACTCAATCCTCAAAAAAATGCACGTAAACGTATGAAATGATTTTAAAAACGACAAAAACACAATAAACAAATGATCCGATCACAATTCCATGAACACATACTGTAAGCTAAGGTCTTAAATAAGCGGAATTTTGCGGAATTTGAGAAACACCTGCTTTAATCCGATTAAAAGAGATGTCATTAATATTGTAAAAGTTTCATAAATCAAGTTTTCATAGGTCAAATCAAATATGTACTTCTCTCAGTCACATCAACTACACAAAGTTTCGTGATATAAATGTTTGAAGCACTATTTGGTGCCACAGTTGAATGATTGTCGAGCGCTGCACTAAACAACATTTGGAACAAACCGAAATATGTCTGTCTCTTTAATGTTTTGATATGAACTACATTTCGTGATATACTCTATTTTTGATTTTTTTGTTCATTTTTTTGCCAACGTCAAAAATTTGCCATACTAGGATTTGCAAACAAACATAGTTACATAGAGCATAGCGAAGTATGGATACTTATGTGCTTGTATTTGTGCAAATATAGCAAATATATAAAAACTCGATTATCAATGCGATTAAATTGTTGTTTCAATAGATTATTTGTTGTCCTAAATTCGTGTAGACAATAAGAAACAGTTTTATTTATTCGAACAGCATTTGTTATAGTACTATATATAAGAATTTAGAAAGTTGACTTGGCAGTGGGAGGATACTGGAAAAGTATTTAAGTAAACCAAGCAGATGAAAACACAATCAAGCCAAAATGAATGGATTTAAACTCCATGTATGTAGACTTTGTACTTTTGTTAATTGATTAAAAAATAATTGAATTGAAATTAATTCAGAAATAATTTTTTTAACATTTTATCACTAGTCACTTTCAAATAAAGTACTCTGCAGCAGAAAAATAATTTTCAAAATATTCATACGTAAAAATTTTACTCCTAAGTTTTACTTGTTCACTTGTTTTTACACTGAATTTTCACTTTTGACAGTTGAAGTTAGCGAAAGCATTACTTAAGCTTAACATTTTGGTCTACTACAAATTTTGTATGCCCCCACATGTACCTTTTATTATTAGTGGTCGTAGTATTTGACTTCGTATTTGACTTTTTCGGATCCAGCTTAACGTTATTTTGAGATAATTCCTCTTCGAATGACTTTAAAAGCGATGATGTTGATGACCAGGCTGTCTTAGCGTTGTTAGATGATCTTGTTAGTTCCGAAATACTGTCATTTCCAGCATAACGTGACAACGATCCGAAGTACTTTGATTTAAATGGATCTT
Source organism: Tetanocera ferruginea (assembly GCA_958299015.1). Classification (NCBI taxonomy): domain Eukaryota; kingdom Metazoa; phylum Arthropoda; class Insecta; order Diptera; family Sciomyzidae; genus Tetanocera; species Tetanocera ferruginea. The sequence goes on along the minus strand of OY282640.1, from coordinate 54,141,209 downwards.
TTTTTAATTTCGAATTTGAAGCGGGCTGTTCCGAAAGTGATAATTGTCTCTGAAAATTCGTTCCCAAATTTTTACGACGCTCCAAACTCAGACCAGGTTTTGGGCGAATGACCTCAAATGAACGCCCCACTGAGACACCTCTTCTCATAAAGTCACGTCTAACAGACGTTATATCTGCATTTCCGGACGTAAAGAAAGATCGTTGTCTTGGTACTCCTATTCGTGGTTGTTCTTGACGGCTACGATATGCGACCAAATGTTGTGACTGGATGCCAAATGAAGCTTGTGTCTGAATAGCACGACGATTTCCAACTGACAAAGACATCTCAACTATGAAACTCAATTCAAATAGTACTCAGCTAACTCTACAGCAACACAGCCAAATTGAAACAGCAAAAATTAACTTATTTACTGGCAAGAAATCAAAAATATCGACGCCGGTTTAACGATTTCAAATAAGCTCGATTTATTATAGTCTATGGCGACATCAGCGTCGATTACGCGACTGCGACATGCAAACAAAAATAGCAATAACAACAAATCGAAGTACTTAGCCAAAAAGGTAGTAACTTATATTTGATATTAACGGATTACTACTATTACGAATCCACGCAAGCAAAGTAAATAAATTTTGAATAAATATCTTCAAACGATTATCCCGTAATAGACAACAATTACAGAACTAGAATCAGAATTTCGAATTAGTGATGAAAAATAAAAAACAAAATAAAATCCGTAGAGTTCGTGGGAGTGCCTTGTAAGCGAGCTTAAGTGGAGTAGCACATGAACTGAATGCTTCGAAGTGAAATGAAGTGTTTGAAGTTGTTTTGTCTCGAAGTGACTGTTTTGTGAATGAACATTGTTTGGGTCCCCCGGTGACTGGCTTAGCGTAAAAAATAAACACACAGGTCGTTGCTAACGTTATCAAATAGCAAATAATTTCTCATTTTGGCATAGTTCAATTTTTTAGTATTTCCCTTCTGCCATCTGTTTCCGCTTTTGTCATCCCTTTATGCCACCCTCGAATAAGAAATCCCATTGATTTATACTCAGCACAGGACTTATACAATACATACATACAATATTGGCAGTTACCCAGAAGGAAATGGAACAAGTGCTGAACCAAAGGTATTTCTTCTATTGCAATGTGGCATCTATTGGCGAATTAAAAATGCATTTGGAAACTAATTAATTAAATCCAACCGCTTCATTTAAAGGTAACATTTTTTTAATTTGAATTTATTCATCCAATAGACTAGACTATTTTCGAAACACTACTTGCTAAACTTTGATATGCATTAAAGGAGTCTTCTCTACTTAAAAAGAAGTGATCACTTGAATATGTTGTAGTGTGCTACTGATTAGACTTCTTTGAAATAATTCGTAAAGAAATGGCAATGTTTTTGAGCTTAAATCGTCGAAATAAAACTAAATGTTATAAAAAAAGAAGATTTGGTCACGAAGATAATTTTCGGTCACTTTATAAAGGGTGTTTTTTTTAAGAGCCTGCTGATTTGAAATTTAAATAAAACACATGCGAAATTATGAAATGGCCGAAAAAAATTTTTATTTGGTAGATAAATTCTTGGCATTTAACATTTAAATATAATTTCGGGCATATGGCCACCACGACTATTTTGCACAAAGGTCATTCTGAGGGTCCAATTTTCGACCACCTTTTCAAGCATTTGAGGGCGTATATCAGCAATTACACGTTGAATATTGGTTTTCAAAGCGTCAATCGTTGCTGGTTTATCCACATAAATCAATGACTTCACGTATCCCCACAAAAATAATCAAGTGGCGTCAAATCACACGAACGCGGAGGCCAATTCACCGGTTAATTTCTCGAAATAATGTTGTCGTTGAAATGTTCTTTCAATAAGTTGATTGTTTCGCCCGCAGTATGACAAGTGGCACCATCCTGTTGAAACCACTTTTCATCCACATCCATATCTTGCAGATTTGGCAACAAAAATTCATTGATCATGGTTCTGTATCGATTTCCATTCACGGTAATGCGTCGTCCTTCCTCATTTTTAAAGAAATAAGGACCGATGACTCCACCCATATCGCCCAAGGACCGCACCAAACAGTACATTTATCGGGATGCATTGGTAATTCTTGAACGGCGTGTGGATTATCTTTGCTCCAAATACGGCAATTTTGCTTGTTGACATATCCATTCAACCAAAAATGCGCCTCATCACTGAAGAGAATTTTGCGGTAAAAAAGCGAATCTTCGTCTAATTGATTAAGCTACCAATTACAGAATTCACGGCGCATTTGATGATCGTGTGGCTTTAATTGTTGCACCAATTGAATTTTGTATGGCACCAAACCCAAATCCTTACGATAAATTGTCGTTTCTTCGACACTGGCCTCAACGACAGCAATATTTTCTTCTGTACGCACTCTTCTCATTCTTCTCGGTGGTTTGGCATCCAAAAGAGTGAATGTAGACCGAAATTTGATAATAACGTTTTTATGGTGGTCTCAGACGGACGATTATGTGCACCATAAAATTCACGAAGTGCTCTTTAAACATTTTTAATTGACCACTATTTTTGAAAATAAATTTCCACGATTTGGAAGCGTTGTTCTCGAGTTAACCTATTCATGATGATTTGCCAAACAATACTGAGTAGAGACGTCACTTAAAACTGTCAAAACAACTGTCAGACAATAGAGTAATCCAAATAATAATATCAAAAAAACCTCATCAATAACACCCTTTAGATTTTCCCGTGAGAATGTAGAATGGTTAGCAACATATTTATTGCCAGCAAATTCAGGAACTCATTGTGGCGCCTAAGTAATTTCACTAAAATGCAAATGTTTTTGCCATATGTCGGAGATCCAGGTTTCCAAATAAATACTAATGCACACCTTGGAAACATTATTTTTAAAAAGTGAACTTTCAGGTGGGCGAAGGTGAAGATTTAGGTATCCATCAAACAACAGTGTGCCGAACAATTTGGCAAGTTTGCCAATGTATTTTGGACAAATCTAATGATTGGATTAAGTTTCCGGAAACTGAAGAAGAAATGGATTCGGCTTAAAAACAATGGAGCAGCAGATTCAACTTCCCTAGCGCTATCGGAGCTCTAGACTGCACGCACGTACAAATCCTTAAGCCAAGAACCCATGGAGATGAATTTATAAACCGAAATGCACAAGCCTCATTCAATGTGCAGGTGACATGCAATGCAAGTGAAAGCGTGACAAGTCTCGACTGTAGATGGGCAGGTTCGGTTCATGATTATAGAATCTGGAGGAGTTCTCTGGTGCGAGACCTAATGAACGTAAACCCTTCGGGTACCATCTTACTTGGAGACGAAGAATATGGCTTAACACCGTGGGTTATGACTCCTTTCCGGAACCCTAATTCAGTCATTACAGAATCTTTCAACAAACTGCATTCTAAAGAGCGAGTTTTAATTGAAAGAGTATTTGGCCAAGCAAAGAGGCGATTTCCCATTTTGCAATCCAAAATGCAAATGGAAACTGGAAAAATACCTTCAATGGTTAGTGTGTGCTTTATATTGCACAATATAGCAAAACATTTTAAATAAATACAATTTGAAGATATTTTACAACCAAGTGCTGATGCAATAATTTCGGTGCCAAGTTATTATGATATCAGCAATACTCTTAGAAGAAAAGGTGTCCCTTCAGACTTGTTAATTGTCATTGCAAATGCAAGCCTTACCGGAAACTGCAAGCGTTTAAAATCGAATGGCATGTCGGTCGGAATCATTGGGATCCGTGGTATCAAATCGTCTTCACCTTTGTACTTTCCTTTAAGTATTGTTGCTTCGATGACGTTATTCATCAGGTTTTTTACCGCTAGCCGGGTGCCATTACAAAGACGTGATTGGTTTATGTTTCGTAACATTATGATTACCGACCCGACTTTCAGTTGGAGATTGTGAGGCGGTAATTCGGGTAATTCCAGCGAGTTTAAAAACTCCGTTGGATAGTTGACGACATCATCTTGGCAAGTAACAGAATCCACCAATTTGTGCGTCATCAATTCAACAGCTATTTCAGATTGAATCTTAAATTTCAATTAGTTGACATCAATGTTTTTCGCAGCCACTTTAGCCCGTTCGCTCAACCCATCATGATTTTTATAAGTCTCTGCAATGTTTAGAAAAACCTTTCGGATGAGTTCGGATTTTGATTCGGTGAACTGGCAGAAAGCGACGGGAAAAATAGCAACTGTATTCAAGTCGGTCGAAATGTCAACCGGGATTTTGCGGTTGCCAATGTCCAGCAATTGTTTTGAAAATACTTCTCCATATTGATTGTTCTGCAGCTCGACACGCATGTGCACAGTCAATTTGAGTTTTTTGACGTGTTTCCACAAAACGGACGACTTCAAACACGCATTAAGTTCATCGGCTGGAGTTGATCGTGGAATCACTGGCAATATTTGACGAAAATAACCTGTCAATAGAATCATCGCACCACCAAACAGGTTTTGCTTGTTTCATAAATCTTGCATCGTTTTGTCTAAAACTTTGGCCATCGCACTGTTCCTGGAAATGTTGCATGTTAGATTTTCATTGATTTGTATATTCAATGGCAACTTGAGTGCTGAATGAGCAGTTCGACCGCCTTCCAACGACTTAGCTGCAATTCCTGATGAAGCAAGTGCAAGTGCAATATCATTCTGCGAGCGTATCGTTGCCAAAATCAACGCGAGCAAAAAAGTTTTTCCAGTTTCACTGGGAGCGTCCAAAAAAAAAATCCCTCCAGTTCCATCGTTCACAACTTTCATAAGAGTGTTATACGCATATTTTTGTTGTCGATTTAACAATGGAAAGCTCGTTCGAACTAATTCCCTCAAGGCATCGCAATCATATTGCTTTTCGCTTCGCAACTTTTGATTGAATGCGTCGTGCATCGGGAGCTGTCATGCATGGAGCTCGAATGTGGGCTCGAAAAAGTGGGCGTAAAAGTGGGCGTAGTCAATTTTTCTTTCCGTAAAAACTTACATTGGATTACTACGAACATTAAAAAAAAGAATTAGCCAAATCAGTGCAGCCGTTTTTCGATTTTAGATAAATCGAAAAAGTGGGCGTGGTCAATTTTTCTTTCCGTAAAAACCTAAATTAAACTACGACGAACATTTTTAAAAAAAAATTATCCAAATCGGTCCAGCCGTTCTCAACTGCTGCAATTACCAACGAACGACATTTGAGTTTTAGTTATATAGAAGATTTAATATTGTATTAACAATTTTTATGTCACGTTTCTTCTCTAAAATATTTAAGTCTAAAGTTGGAATTTTAAGTTTTTGGTTACAAATTTTGCACTTTGACCGTCTTTTCCATAACGGTTGAAAATATTTTTAAATATGTTTTAATTTGATGTTCTTTTATATTAAATTTCCTTCATTAATATGCCAATAATAATATGATTTGATTTTTGATATTTGAAAAATGGTTTCAACCGTTATAGAAAAGACGTAATTCATGAAAAAAGTAATTCATGACTCTGGATAGAAACCTTGTAGACTTGTGTAATTATTTCATAAAAGGTAATGAAGGTTTTTATTTGTTTCTAAATCCTTCTAGGTTTTTTTTCAGCAATCTTTTCTTGCTTATCTAGTAAGCATTCTTGCTTCTCAAATACTCTTAGCTGTTTTAAAGCACAAGCCTCTGAAGATGTTCGAGTGTCAAGCCGTTTGTTTCTTGCATCTCAAATTGGTTAAGAACCTGAAACGAATAAAATTTTTCAATAAAATTTCTCATAACAACAAATTTTGGATGCTCATAGTAACGCTTCTTATATAATAGAGGATTATGATTTACATAAACGTCACTACATTTTTTTTTTTAAGGGTTCTTGCGTGTAAAACTTGGAGTCGATGAATATTTAGATAATTTTCCATTGTTTGGCTCCATTAAAACTTTGCTTGGCGTGAGAAAATCTGTGCCATCATCTTCATCTTCACTGTCGATATTAAGAACTTCAACAGATTTTGATGAACCCAAAACAATTCCACCTGAAAAAGAAACAAATAATTATTAGTTTTTTCATTTCGACAAGCACTTTTAAGAATATTTATTAAAAATTCAATAAAGGACGACGACAATTAAAAATACATTTGATCCTGAGAAACAATTTGTGTCCGTGCCATTTTGTCCCGAGTATCGAAAATGAAGAAAAACAAAAATGTAGTTTTTCTTTTTTCTTTGTTATTTTCCCATATAAATTTGCTCATTTTCGCCAAAACATAATCTAGGAAAAACGTCATAAAATCCTCAATTTTTTATGTCTATGTTTTAATATTTGTCCAAATTTCTATCCTTGTTATTGCCTAAATTAATTCAAATTTATTTTTGTTAAATTTCTTATATTGACCATTGCTTACACTCTCATGCTTTTCCTTGTTGAAATCCTTCACCTTCCTTGTTCAAATTCTTGTCCTGATCCTTGCTCAAATATTTATATAATTCCTTGTTGAAAGTCTTGTCCTTAGCTTTGTTCAATTATCGTTGTTTCTAGTTCATGTCCGTATTCTTGTTTAAACATTTATATTAATCTTTGGCGAAATTATTGTCCTAACCTATGTCCTATCCCTTGTCCAAATCTTTGTCATAATCTATGTCCAAATCCTTATCCTAACTCTTATACTTCTTTTTCACATTATCTTTATTCAATCATTGTCCATATCCTAACCCTAATCCTTGATAAAAGCTTAAATATAATCCTTGTCGTCACTGTCATCCTATGTCAATATCGATGGTTAAGCGCACTAAAGTGGCAAGTGACCTCTTGACGAAAATAGGTTTACTGCATTTTTCAAACCATCAATATAATATCTATCTTGTGCAAATTTATTGAAAATGCATAGCCAGTGAATGCGTGTCAGTACACAGTTAAAATTAGTAATTTGTATTGAGATGTATTGAGATTTACACTTATCATTTTAGTGAGCTTAACCATCGATATCCTTGTTAATTTTTTTACCTTCAAATGGAATAATTGCTGGATTATCAATAGCATTAATTAATCTGGATAATTCCTTTTCAGCGTCAGATAAAATTATTTTTCTGTTCCCTGTCCTTGAAACATCTGCTTTCGATTTTAATTTAGACTTCAGGTTTTGAACTTTTTTTAATATTTGTTGTGTAGAATAATAGCAAATGCCCTTCTGTATTTGTAACTGCTGACTTATTTTTTCAGCAGCCTCCTTCTGACTTTTGGAAAGTAAAATTTGTCCATATTTTTTTAAGTCCAAAACAAATATTCCATCCGATACTCTGGATGGAGCTGCAGCAAAATGCTCCGGTTCTGTTTCTTCAATTTCTTCAGCTATTTCTTCGCTTTCTTCCTCTAAAGTCCATATTTCCATTTCTTCCATATGATCCATGTTTTTCGCTAACTAAAAATAATGTAATTTAAATATTTTAATTTTCTTTTTAACTTGATTTTTATTACTTACATCGATGTTTTTCAAATATCAAATTTAATGTTTGTTACTTGACAGGAATAGAAAAGGTTACCAGAACTAATATAAAAGAAGTGAACACTTAAGTTTGAAATTCGAAAATAGAGCCAAATTCAAATTTTTATTCATACCAAAAGTAGTGTTCACTACCGCACTTTCACTACTTGGTAGATAACACTACTATGAAGCGTTCATTATATTTAATGCAAACGAGCCAATATTTCTTTTTCTACTGTGTTTATAAATAAAGGAGGATATTTTTTTGACTCTGATCAGAGTTGGTCGTGCCTTTTACGTAAAAAAAAAAATAAAAAATTGTTTTAAAAATATTTTTGAATTTTTTTGTTGTATTTAAAAGTGTTCACAAAAGCTCTTGAGATAATGCACCCGTGTGTTCTAAATACTAATTATCATCTAAAACCTGGCGAAAACCACATGCATGCTACGAAACCTGATGTCTTGTTTCCTGACAATATCATGAGAACTCAGCAGAAGCATCTCCTAACGGTTTGACTTTCATCTCGGACAATAACACTCTCGTATCTCCAACTCGCCGTGTTTTGTTATGGTTGTGCACGAATTTCTCATGGTAACACAAAATTTGAATACCAATACGCAAGGCAATCTTAATGAACAACTGAGCCCCGCTCAATTGACACCTGATTCGTTGAACGATACTGGCTTTACCACTGTTTCTCCTCCAAGAGACCAAATGAGGTCCACTGATGGTGCCAGGTAGACATACCACACTTTAAAAATTGCACCAACATTAACCGTTTTGCAGAATTGGTGGGTATTTCCTTCGAGATGACACAGCCAACCCCAAAAAAGATTCCGGTAAGTTTTGCCAAAAGCAATGTTGTTACATCCGTCAAAAGAAAAAATTTTGCTTTCCCCCATAACTTTATTTTAAGTAAATATAGAACATTTAACTGACCAATTAAATAAAAAATCACTAAAAATTGATTTTAAAATAGTGAACAAAATTAATAAAAATATAAAGAAAAAATTAAATGATTAAACTAAAGTTGAAAGTAAGCTTTATCTAAAAGACCCGGAAGTCTTTGACGGAATGATGGCTCTTCTTAAAAAAAAAACATCGACTCATTCTCTTTTACACCAAAAGAAAATAGATAAGTTAACCTGGTTCTGCGTGGCTTACATTTTCTTTCAGAAATTTGTTGATATTCATCAAGAGTTAAACTCTATTCTACCGGATACAGTTGAAAAAGTTTCCAAGTTAACAACTCCTCACTCGTTGAAGGACAAAATTGATACTGGTATTTTTTTGTTACCCTGCCTCCAAGAAAAAGTTATAAAGACATCGTTAAAATTAAAAATATTATGTAACAAAATAGTAAGCTGGGATGCTCCTTAGTTTCGTTATAAAGAGGTGCAATGTAAGCGCTGTCAGCAATGGGGGTAAATGCTGATGCAATTACCCGCCGGTAGACCTTACAAGCGGACTAGACGCTATTGCAAACCTCAACTCTAATTTTTTTGGTATCATAAATGGCGGTGATTTTAATGCAAAGCACGTTTATCATCATAACGAAAATGGAAATGGGTTTTTCAATTTGTTAGATTCCCGTCCGATTGATTTTGGGAGAATCTGTTAATCAGGTCCATCTTAAGAAATTATCTTCCCACCTTGACCATTTAGTTTTTTAATCAAATTTAGTGGATAAAATCAATTTAAATTACACAATAACGCGTCTCCTTTTGTTTTCCGATCATTTTCTACTTTTACTTCAACAAGACCTCAAAGATATTAGCCTTTCTTAAAACCAGCAAAAATTTCTGGTTCAAGAAGGCTTCGTTTAAGAACACAAATTAGGATAATTTCAGTACTGATTTGGTACTAATTATTGAAAACAATTTGCGCCCAAATAATGCTAAACTATATAATTCAGAAATTGACTCTCACATTAAATTCATAACTTCGGCCATCAATACTACCAAAGACTTTCATAGTGAAAAAATTTTAGTTTTTATCTTCTCCCAAACTCAATTAAAAATATTTCAAAATTATAAATTATGACAGAACTAATTCAGAAGTTTCCGTCTCCTTCACTTAATTCTGAAATGTTTTTAAAAATTGGAATACATGAAAAGAAAAATGCATACAATTTTTGGTTGATTTTTTCAAAAATATAAGTTTTAACATAAAAATGAGGTTGAACCATTTTTCCCGTTTTTTACGACTGTTTTTCCCGTTTTCCCTTTTATGTCGGAAATTCCCGAAAAAAGGGGGAAATCCAGAAGAATAACTATTTTTTATTTCATCGGTGTTCTGCTCTTCGTTTATTGATTTTAGATCTTGAGAGTTTAGCATTATTTATATCTCCGGCGGCTCTTTAGCTAGGAGCTATCTCCATCATTGCTTGCTGGCGGCTTATCTGGCATCGATCGAGTGCTCTAATGACGTCTGGTGAGACAACATCTTTTTTAGTAGTGCGAACTCGACGTTTTCGATGTTTTGGAAGCTCATCTTCAAAATCTGATTCTTTTACAGAACTTGAACAATTATCTTCAGCTTGCTTTTTTAATGGAGCCCTAACTCTTTTTGATGACAAACAATTTGGAACGAAATCTATAAATTTGGAACGATTTTTGACTGAAGTTTGAACTGTTTATAATTTTTGCAACAAAATTTTTTTGAACAACTTTATTAAACAATTATGGTCGTTAATGTTGGTTCTATGATCATGGAGAAAAGCTTTCACATAATCGATTTGACGCTTTTCAAAGCACCTTTTAATACAAATTAAGAAGTGAACTTATATTAACATAAAGCTTTAAGAAGCTGAAGAAAAATGTTGCCTTCGTGAGCGATGTCAAAGAAGTTCTCAATTTCCTTTTTAATATTTGATTGTTTTTAATCTCTTCGTAGTTACTGTATAAATTTTTCACTGCAATTTTGACACGGGGCTTTGCTCTTGTTGCAACAGGAAATTTTTTCCACATTTCCATCTGTACGATCACAACACGATCGATGCTTTTTTCAGTTGTGAAATTGCCATTAGATTGGATATGCAGAATCCTTCGAAGAACATCGTTTTTAGTGGGCAACGTTCTTCTTGCAAAAACGCGTAAACCACTACCTTTATTTGCAGCTGTGGTTGCCGATAATCAATATGATTGATTTTTACAAAGAAGGAGAGCTCGCTGGATAAGCCGACAAACGACTCGAACGAGGATCAAGACTGGAAAGTTGAGACTCGAACGGCCGATAATGCCGTGGCTATGCTAGCCAAACATTTTCGGTGTTAATTTTCGTAAATTTATTGTCTGCGCTCAAATGTTTGTTAGGTGGTTATGCAGTGCTTGCTGCATAATTCAATTGTAAAAACAACAATTGACATGAAACGCATGCAAACTAAAATAAAAAGCATAAAATTCGTACAGCTCTGAAATGATTTGGTGTTTCCATCAGCAACAGGGTTGCATACTCATTTTTTGATTTTCCCAGCAAAAGTTCTCAAAATTCCCCGATTTTTCATAAAATTCCTCAACAAAAAAATTTCTTTTATATATTTAAATGTTTTTTTTATTGAACACATACGTACACCAAAAAAAATACTTCAGGAAAGCTAAGAAAGAGCTTGTCATTTTATACAAGGGCTTCGACAGTTTGGTGCCTGCTTGAACAAAAGCCAACTTTTTTAATTTAACTACTGTTTTGTCTTTCGGTGCAACAATAAGTAAGGAAGGATATTAAAATTTAAACATTAATTTGCAATTGTGAGAAAGAAAACACAAAATTTTGAAGCTACAATATGGCAATGGCCAATTCTAAAGTATGCTAAGCCGAGTTAGAACATTTACAATGTTGAAATGTAAATTCTTGTTTTTCAAGGTTATAAACGACCATTTATTAAAAGTTAACAAAAACTTGTATTAAAAAATTCAAACAACTCAGAGGTCTTCCTAGAACACTTGGTTCTTGGAATGGAGCCGTCAATTGGGTCAAGGGAAATAAAATCCACTTATGTTTATAGAGCTGTGTGCAAAAGAATAGTAGTGCAACAAACTTTTTTTAAAAATTAATTTTAACATAGATGGCAATAGTACCTACTATAAAAAAAATTAATTTTTTATGAATCGAATTTTTTAGATGTGTGCAAACTAATAGTAATGCAACGCGTTCTTGGATAAAAAGAACAATTTTGAACTATTTTAACTTTTTTATAATTTTTTATAAAATTGGTAAGTACATTTTTTTAAACATATATCAATTATTTTAATAATAAAAATTAATAATTTAAATCAAAATGGGCCGCGGAAAAAAATTATTAATTTCCGAGAATAGAAAACTAAGAAAAAAATTATTGCCTGAATGTAAAACGTACAAATGTATACAAGATGTCGTCGGGTGTTCCCCAACAATGATTGTCAATTGCAAAGAATGGACAAATAAGCCAGAAACACGTGGTCGGAAGGCAAAAATTCAACATTTTGAGGTTATGCGCATGAAGCGAATGGTGCGAAATGATCCATTTCTGACATCTTCCAAGCTTAAGAAAGATTTGCAATTGGAATTTTATACTTCAACTATACACAGAAGTCTTCAGAAGCAAAATTTGTTTGGCAGATGTCCCAGAAAGGTCCCTTTGTTGACTGTAAAACACGTCCAAAATAGATTAAAATTTGCATTTGGATTGTACCCGTGTGTAAATGGCGTTATATTTTGTGGACAGATGAGTCCAAAGTAGTACTTTTTGGCACGCCTGGATCAAGACAATACGTAAGAAGGCCAAGAAATACTAAATACAACCCACAATTCGTGCTAAAGACTATTAAACACGGCGGTGCAAAAATAAATGTTTGGGGATATTTCTCTTACAACGACACCTGGCCCATATTTTGGATTAATGGCAACATGGATGCTAAAATATACTTTAACATTTTAGAATCTATCATGCTGCCTTATGCTGAGTGGAATATGCCGCTCTAATGGACATTCCAACAGGACAATAATCTAGAACATACAAGCAGATTAGCAAAACAATGGTTTTCAAACAACGGGATTAAAGTTTTAGAGTAGCCTGCTCAATCTCCAGACCTGAACCCGATTGAAAATCAATGGGGTGATGTGAAGAATGCAGTTTTCAACAAAAAGCCGTCAAATGTAGCGTGTCTATGGGGTGCAGTAAGGACATCGTGGGGAAAATATACCGTTGGAGAGATGCAGACACCTCATTGACTATGCCACGGCGTTGTTCTCATGTAATAGCTAACAAAGGCTAATCAACTATGTATTAATGTAAGAATAAAGAATCTTAACTTTTTTTTTTATTATAACAGCAATTTTTTCATTTACAGGATAATTCTTTTAAATAACAAAAAATTAATAACAAATAATGTCACGTTTTACAGCCTTAATCGCAGATACAATAATGCTCAAATCATTCGAAATGGGAAGTAGTTTTTATTTCGGAGATGAAAATTGTTTTGAAAAATTATATATTTTACAAATTTATTTTTATATATATTTTTTTTTTTACATCAAAAAAAAGTTAGGATCAGAAAAAGAGTTAGGACAAATTCATGCTACTGATAATCCAGCAATTAATCCTTATGAAGATTTAACAATGATATTGAAGTAGGACGACTATGAGGACAAGGATTATGGCAAGGATATGGACAATGATTTGAATTAGATAAGGTTTAAGATTAGTATAAAAATAAGGGTAAGCATAAGAATTTGCACAGAGATTATGATAAGGATTTGGGCAAGAGCTAGAACATACGTTTGGACAATAATTTCGCCAAAGATTAATATAAAGGTTTAAACAAAGACAAAGACTTGGATTGGAAACAACCATAAAGTCAATAGTTTATTTACGACATGAGTTTGAACAAAGCTTAGCACAAGAATTTCAACAAGGATTTATATTAGTATTTGAGCAAGGATTAGGAAATGAATTTGAATAAGGATTAGGTGAAGGTTTTCAACCAGAAAAAGCACAAGAATGTTACCAAGGGTCAATGTAAAGCCGTTGTTAAAGTGAAAAATGAATTGCCTGCGAGCCCATAAAAAATACGTCATTATGCAGCCTGTAAAGAAAATATTGCCCGGACAATTACGCATGCAGAGAGAAAATCAAAGAAGCTATGCAGTGTCTAAATATGATACAGAAACCCGCAGAAAAATGTGGAGCTTTTGTCAACTTGCCCCATGGCGAGGAGTCATGGTTTCCCATCGGCGAAACCCATCTTAAATCTGAAGCATATATGATTTCGCCGACTCATTGCCTAACATTTGACAATAAGCCTACCACAGCCAGCACGAAACTCCCCGAAGGGCCAACCCACGATAGTCCCTCAAAAGGGTTTTCCACCCAGAAAGAGCACTTTCAATTCAGCACTGCCAATGAATTTGATAGTTTTATATACACATGTCTGATAAGCAAGCTTTTCTTAGCATTCCAGTATAAATACTGCTGAGTACTATTGCGGTACTAGAAAACTAGTAAAGATGTTTTGACATATTGAATTTATTATGGCCAAATGACAGGATTTTGCGTCTTTTGTCCAATTTTCTGGTAATATATCCTATTGTGCTTACATTGTTTAAAACTATTTTTTGTCACTTATTCTCATCAGATTTTTAGAATTCATAACATTCATGAGAGTTAGTTACTTAAATAGGTTTCTTGACTATACCCGTGCTAACAGTATTTTTTATATCATTTACTGCGTCTACGCAGGTAGAATAACCAGATTTTATTTCTCACTTCCATGATTTAGCATCTCAAAGCTATGACTCATGATAGCCTGTAATTCAACGTGAAACATACATAATTAAACCGAAGTCTAAGCGGAGTTCTAAGAATGATACACGAATAATTAAGAATTTTACCGAACGTGAAGATATCAAACAGTTTGATTACGGATCCCGACGCAAGTTTTAAGTAGAAACTCATCAAAAGCCACTTGGTAATGACTGTTGCTGACGTGATTGCACTATTCAAATTCGAAAATCCAGAATTCACAATCGCGATAAGTACATATTATGCAATATGTATATGAATTATATGAACACGTGCGACCAACCTCTGAGATGCCCCACGAAGTTTCCGTGTGCGTGTATCATGCAAATTAATAGTTTTTTCGTCGTCGGGATATACCATATATAAAATATACAACCATGATGTGCGTTATCTTCACCATTGTACAACTCAGTTACTATAAAACGGTATCCCTGCTGATGGCTACTTGCTTGGTAATCGGATAGAGAAACCTGTATGCCTTTGATTTTGTACAGTATCCAATGAAAACCAATTAGGTGCTTTTTGAATCAAGCTTCTTTCACTTTGTTTTCGGGATATGAACGACTGCCTTGCATCCAAACACTTTCAAGTGCTTCAATGTAGGTTCCCTTCTAGACTATGCCTCCTCTGGAGTTTGATTTTCTAAACCTTCACACGGTAATCTGTTATAATACTTTTTATTCAAATTCGATTGATTGAGCAAACATCGAGCCTTCTCGATCAACGTCCTGTTCATTCTTTCTACCAAGCCTTTTTATTGCGGCGTGTATGGAGCAGTTGTTTGATGAATTATTCCACTTTTCGAATGATGGTAACCATTCTTCGATTGCAGAACTCAGTGCCATTATCCGTGAGAAATATTTGGATATTTCTACCACACATGTTCAACACATGAATTTCTCAAAACAACTCGCAACTTGATCTTTAATTTTCACTTTTCTTGCATAATCATCGACGAATATCAACACTTAACGTGAACCACTGAACGATTATTCTTTCATCGGTCCACAAAAATCAGAATGTACAATCTGTGATTAGCGTATGTGATGTGATTAGCGTATGTGATGAATCACACAAATGTGAATGTTCTAGTATTCTTAAATGGTAAACGAGAAATCTTTCCTTTCAGGCAAGTAATGCTGCTCTTCTTTTCGACGCAAATATTTTCAAGTTTTCTTAATAAATTTTTTTCCGTCAACTTCTTGAATTTTTCGTTACATGGATGACCAAACCTCATATGCCAAATATTTAAGCTTTCTAAAGATTTTGCATAAATCGGCTCTTCTGTGCGATTTAACTCGACATACCATCAACAATACTTCCCGTAGCAAGAACTTCCCAATAGGCAATTAAACCAGCGGTCTTCATACGAAGGCATGCATTGACTGCTACTTTTGAAGACTAAACACATCCGTTCCTCACTGCTCTTATGAACACTTCTTGAAGGCCTGCCTTTTCTGCACAAAAGGCAGCACAACAAATTTGTTTTCCCTACAAAGACTGACTTTTCATATACTTCAGGGCAACTTTTTCGTTAAAAGTTAGAATATATATCAGTTTAAAAATATGACGCAATAATGGCCCTTATTACTGCTATATCAATGATTATAGATTAAAACTAATCTAACTTAAAAAAACATAGGAGAGAAGATAAAATCATAGAATATATAAATAAATAGAAAAAGGTGTAAAAGAAAAAATATTTTTTCAACACTTTTTGTTTACCCCTACTTTTAGCCATTCTAAAGGAGTGCTTCTATCAGGCCTCTTTTGAGCTATCGGAGCGGAAGGCCTGCGAAATTTTCCCACTTCATATAAAAAAGAAAGTGTAATTGTATATGAGTGCGGCAGTACTACAAAATCCACAGGAAGGCCTGCTAGCAGCAATGTCATTGTCTACTGGGTTCATTACCTGGCATAACTTTACATACAGAAGAATTGAAAATTACCGTGTGACCTCGTTTAAGAATTTTAGATATGGATAACAAATTTGTATGAACATCAGGTAAATTCAAAATATCGCAAAATGTTACCTCGTCAGTTTTATTCTTGCTTAGCTTTATTTGCATATTAACGTCACTTGATGAATTTTTCCGCATTGCTGAGTTATTTGCAGTGACTATTTAAAATCCAAGACGCTTGACCAGACTACGAAGTATAGTCGCATCTTTGCAAATGTGAGTAGTTTCACCTGAGTCAAAAACCACTCACTTCGACGTAATCCTGTAGCTGACAACGCCGAAAACTTTCCGAAAATTGTATTTTTCTTCTTTTCCTGTTCGTTCTTGTCAAAATTAGTTTTAAAATGTTTTTCTTGGGACAATTTGCTGTGATATGCTCTAACTCCTGACAGCCAAAACATCTTGGACCTTTAAAAAAAAGATTTTTTATTTTACTTACTTGACTTTCCTATCAATACTACAGACTGCGTGCAGTTAGCTTGCAAATCTTGCAGTAACTTCGTCTTAACGTTATCTCCTGATATAAGTACCCCTAAACTTTCGATACACATAACCATTGGTTCAAACCTTTTTGGCAGACCCTCTAACAGCAATGTACCGATCCATTCCTCTGTAACCTTCAAACCAACGTTTGTCAATTTTTTCGCAGTTGTGTTAATTACGCTCAAATTCTTCCATCGATGCACAATCTTCCATCCTAGTTGTAATCAGCTTTCGAAAAATACTTAATTACTTTTTCGCGTGAGACCGAAATC
Organism: Tetanocera ferruginea; assembly: GCA_958299015.1. Lineage (NCBI taxonomy): Eukaryota > Metazoa > Arthropoda > Insecta > Diptera > Sciomyzidae > Tetanocera > Tetanocera ferruginea. The sequence goes on along the minus strand of OY282640.1, from coordinate 54,124,252 downwards.
TTCTCAGGATTTCTCAAAATTGTCCAATTTTCTTTTGTCGTTACCGTACTCCGGATATGCACGTACAGCATTGGATCCAGAATCAATACCAGCTTCGATCTAGAGGCTACGTTTTTCTTCTCGTCTGCATCTGTGCCTATTGCACGTTTCCACAGATCTTCCTTCACTGCAAACTTCAACTGATCCAGATTTCGCGATCTCTTAGACTCTATATTCGCAGTTAAATTTTAAGCCAATCCTGGGCTCATAACCTATTGTAGAAAAAATTTATTGAAGTGATTTGAACAAAGTGAAAATTTTAATTTAACAGACTGACAAACATAACAAACTCAATCGAATAAAATCAATATTTTTTAATCTATTATAACAAAGTAATTTTATGCAAAGTATAATCAGTCCAACAATTTTGTATAAACATTGTTCTTTACATGTTATTTCCCAGTAGACAATGACATCGCTGCTAGCATGCCTTCCTGAGGATTTTGTAGTACTGCCGCACTCATATACAATTACACTTTCTTTTTTATATGAAGTGGGAAAATTTCGCAGGCCTTCCGCTCCGATAGCTCAAAAGAGGCCTGATAGAAGCACTTCTTTAGAATGACTAAAAGTAGGGGTAAACAAAAAGTGTTGAAAAAATATTTTTTTCTTGTACACCTTTTTCTATTTATTTATATATTCTATGATTTTATCTTCTCTCCTATGTTTTTTAAATTAGATTAATTCCAATCTATAATCTTTGATACAGCAGTAAGAAGGGCCATTATTGCGTCATATTTTTAAACTGATATATATTCTAACTTTTAACGAAAAAGTTGCCCTGAAGTATATGAAAAGTCAGTCTTTGTAGGGAAAACAAATTTGTTGTGCTGCCTTTTGTGTAGAAAAGGCAGGCCTTCAAGAAGTGCTCATAAGAGCAGCGAGGAACGGATGTGTTTAGTCTTCAAAAGTAGCAGTCAATGCATGCCTTCGTATGAAGAGCGCTGGTTTAATTGCCTATTGGGTTATATCATAAGCACTTTTATCAACACAATTACATTTTTTTACAGCTCCCTCACACACGAAATTTTTTGCTAGTTGTCCAAACACCTTCTCAACGTCACCACAAACTTGATATGCTTCTTTTGGTAATTATCATCATAAATATTTCATGGACAATTTGCTCGTCAGCAATATCCTTGAATTGGCGTACGCTCCATCTCCTAAGACAGATGGAGATCTCCAACTCCTAAATAAGCCTCTTCAAGTTTCTTTTTTATCACGCATTCATTCCATATCTGTGAATTGTGCACTGAACCCCTTCATCTGCATTCCACGTAAAGTATTTTAAAATTGTCGTCGCAAAAGGACCTGACAATTTAACGAAAACACAGTCTTCTGTTTCGTTGAGCGCCTCCAGCTTTCCCAAGTTTTTTTTTCTTTTTAAATGAGAAAGCCCCCACATTTTATAGAAATGCTGCATTGTTTGCTTAAAAGCTTGGCGTGATAAATCAAAATTCACATACTAGGGGCTTAAGCTAACCACCATATTGCCAACAATTTAACTAAAATTTGACAATGTGAACTCCCACAACAAGGTTGCAAAAGTAAGTACTTTCATACTATTTGGAGCACTTTTTTTATTTTTAGAGTACGGAGTTAAAAAGAAATAAATAGTACTAGTACTATTTTAGCTTGGATTAAAATTTGAATGTGGGAGTACTATTTTATTTGTGAATACTTTTTATTGAAGACGAAGGAGGATTGAGGATACTTTGGGATTGATGGGCAACATTTATTTTAGAGGAGAAGTTGTTTTTTTTTGCTAACCACGTTGATAGCCAGGGGAATAGGTTAGGTGTTGAGTGGAGAAGATTGTAAATCTATTTTGCAGATTGAAATTTTGAAGGCAAGATAGTGTTTTTATTGTTTTTAGTTTGCTTATTACTATGAAACCGATGGGAGTAAAATGGATTTTTGATGTCAAGATGGGAAAGATGTTAAATTGAATTTCAATATTCATTTTTTGTTTCAAGGAACAAGTATGTTTTTCAAAAATTTTTGTTTTTGCAATTACAAGAATTTGTTTTTTTTGTGAAGTGTCAACACTTTGTTTCAAGTGTACCTTTTAATTTTTTTCCGATGCAATCCTGACCTACAATGTTTTGTTTTCACAATGCTTAGATTTTAATTCATATCTACAGATATGCTGTTCGTTTTCAAGACCAGCATTAATTTCTGCGTTTATTTTATATCATGCCAAAATAATAGCTTAGACATTTTTGTGTTTGTTGTTTGTCGTCAGACCCCACTGTACAGGGATGGGGTTTTTTTATTGTGCTCACAAATATACACTTCTGTAATTTGCCTTTTTATTGTGTTTCATTGATTAGAAAAAGCATATATAATGTATACATATATATATATTTATATACATGCATATATTAAGGGTTTTTTTTTTTTTTGTGAACGAAGTCTAGTTATTTGTATCAACTTCAAACATGCAATCTTCGTGCGCAACGACAATCAAAGTTGGATCATTAAAAAAATCTAAAGCATTTTTCGAGGTCATATCAACCGCTAAATATAATCAAAAATGTCGTTTATCTTTTCCAGTCGAAAAATAGCAGTATATTGACAATGTGGTGCGAACCTTATTTGCTTGAAGTTCAAATTGTTATTCAAATAGAAAGCAATTAATTATCAATATTGTCAATATTTGCATATATGTATCATGTACATACGTTAATAATTTTGACATTTCTGATGTGAAATAAAAATGGCCTAAAATAATATTTCTGTTTTTCAATGTCATTCATGACACTAAAATAATGAACATTAATATATTTTGCTATTTTTATTTTTGTTATTTTCTTTTCTTATAGCATATGAATATCTCTATCAATAACTTTGTAATTTAAGGTAACATTTTTGTTATTATCTTTTGACATACAATCATACATAATATAAGTAAAATGATTTGTGTCATGCACGTCTTTTTTAAAAGATATGGATTCGCCTATGTATGATTATGGTTTAAATTTTTTTTCATGAGACAAACCTTTTTTAAAGCAAAAAAAAATATTTTTTTGCTACTTTCATAAAACATCTGTCAATCATAGATTTCATATTGCATAAATTTTTTTTTTATTCTAGTTAGATACGAGCATACATAAAACATCTTAAGCTTAAGGGAAGAGAACATTCTCAAACTTGTAGTTTGCAAGTACTTAATTTTTTTTATGTTGTTTCAGGTCATGTAAAATGGCGGTTGAAATATGTACGTAGAAATATTTGAATATTAAACCTTTTGTTTAAAGATTAAATAGTTTCTGTTGAAGAGGTGATGGTCCCTTTTAAACATAGAACCACATTGAGGCCAATATATGCCCAAGAAACCCATCAAATGGGCAATGAAAATATTTTGCCTATGGAGCTCAAAAGGATACATATATGTATATGATGTTGTGTATAGATATGATATATATGTATATGTTATTCAAATCTATCAAGGAAAAGATACAATGTTAACTGGCTCAAAGTTAGAATTTTAGTTAGATAATTTAGTTAGATAGATTTTACTTGTAATTTACCCACAAAAATTATTCCTAATTGCAGAATTTTTTGAGGCAAAATCCATGTGTGCTATGCCACATAGAATGTAGATGATGATTGTACTTTCGTGCTGATCAACGTTAATTATTTCTAAAGATTGTTGCCGTGAACAGTGGTGTATGCGATGAAAGATTAGCTACCTTGAAGTCAGATCCTTTGGGTACTGCACGCTGGCTAGCAACAGTTTTAAAAATTCTTCGCCCTTATAATTCGGAAAGGCATCCGTCTGAAATTTTAAAAACTTGACCAATTTCATTGTTAGAGTTTGTGGTGCCCTCAAAACCACACATAAAACAGCAAACTACATAGTTTTACAAAATGAGTATATTTGATTAATTTTGTTTATCTTACCTGTTAAATTATTATGTATTTTTATTGAAATATTGATCTAAAGCAAATTATGAGTATTTCGTGAAAAGTATTTGGTACAAAAAATTTTCATTTCATTCATCACTATTGACTATCAATCAGATATAGTTGCCACCTTTGTAGGAAATTTATACAATTATTGAAACATAACTTGGAAGCATTTTTTTTCCTTTGGTCGGCAAACTTTTAAGCGACTAACAGTTTCCTGTGTTATTTAAGCGAGTATACATATGATAAGCGGTCGTTTTTTAACTACTCGCTTGATAAAAAACACAGCTATTATAAAAAATATATATTTTCAAATATTCGTACCAGTGGCATTACTAGATGATCAAGGGCCCGTGTGCAAAATTAAAAAAAGCCCCCTACCAGAAAAATTAAATAAATAGGTTGGTAGGTGAAATGAAATGAAATTGTACCAACATAAAAAAAATTAATTTAGAGAGATATATATTACGTTTAACTTAGTTAGATTTTCGATTTTATGCCCAACAGAAGCCTTACATTTTTTATTTCGCTTGTTAATAAATGTTGCAAAAAAAAAGTGGTTATTGTGATTGGTGTGCAAAGCGGAGAAAATTGTTTGAGCAAGATTCATGATTGAGCTGCTCATAAACGATAAAAAATTTGTTTGTAATAGCCGATACACATTGACTGCAACCTGCGACGAACAACAAACGTCAAAAAATAGAACGCATGTCTTCTTATGTAAGTGTAATTTTTGTCTGCAGCACGACAAAGAAAGGATTCGACGACAAATGTTGCAGCCGCAGACTTCAATCGATTTCTAATTTGACAGCCGACAAAAGAGTACTCTGAAGTTTGTTTACGTTTTTGTTTTAATTATATTCAAGCTAGCTGTGCTTTTTCCATTGTGTGAGTCTTGTGATTATTGTTTTGTTTTAAAATAAGTTAATAAAGTAAATAAAATTCATCAAAAACACAGCAATACAGATTGTTGCTGTTGCATTCATTATAATCAAGTCGTCGAGAACACTGCGACAATTCTCTCTGACGACTAGTTTTCGCTTTGTCGGTGGACGCATGTTGCAGTCAATGTGTATCGGCTATAAATCGTTTATAAGTTTTGATCATGTACTATGCGCTATGCTCAATATATTTACAATAATTCTGTCAAAAACAGTGATCATATTATGTGATCAATTCATCATTATGTTGAAATTATACGGTTTCTAAGAACTAGTACTTGAAGCAGGTCCAGGTAAGTTACAATTAAAATATAACAAGAAGTTGTGTCTCTGCCATACAAATCCTGAAAAATAATTATGACCTTTGTTTCAACTGATGAGATTTCATCAATTTGACAATTTTTTTAACTCTTCACGTAGCAACACATTCAGCGAAATTCATCACTCATCGGGTATGTATCGTCACCGCAACAGTTAAATATGGCCAGCAAACCTCAATGAACCATAATTCTCTCTGGATGGGTTGTGAAGTATAAAGTTAGAAAATAAATAATTTCAGCAGCTTCAGGCAGTTTCTTCAGTTTCACTCAGTTTCAACTTATCTAAACAGTTTCACCAGCTCAAGGCAGTTTCAGCAGTTTCAGCTGCTACAGGCAGTCTCAGCAGCTACAGGCAGTTTCATTAGCTACAGTCAGTTTCAGCAGCTCCAGGCAGCTTTAACAGGTCTAGGTAAGTTAAAAATAATTGTAATTAATTAATTAACAATTAATTTTGTATGTTTTAAGGAACGCATCTATAAAGTCATCAATTTAATTTTGTTAAAAAATAATGTATTTCTGCTGCTCAATAAATACAAAATGATTATATAATCATAACATTTTTGCACGATCACATTTTGTTTTTAAGCTATGCTCAAGATGTCACCAATTGATACAATTTTCACACTATCTATTAACATTTTTTTCTTAATCCACGCCCATCGTTTGCGAATAAATTTACTTTTTAAATCTACAAATTTAATACAAACACAATTTTACCTCCTTCCATTTCATTGCTGTACGAGTTGGCCCTCGTAAGGCATTTAAGCCATCCGCGAGCTCGTTCCAAGTTCCTGCATTTGCCGCTGCGGCTTTGGGCTATTTTTTCTAATAAGAAAATGTTGACGCTCGCGGCAATAAAGAACATAAAATTGCAGCTGCTCTGTGGTGGCTCTCGATCATATTTTGGTTTTTTATATAATTTTATTAGAAAAACTTATTAAACATTTTTTACTTACGATATTGGCGCATCCATTTCTTTAATATTTTGAATAATTTTTGAATAAAGGTTACTGTTCACCACTGCGGTGAATTTAAAAAGCTTTCAATTTATCAATACAATCACTGAATACCAAGTAAGCTTTGGCTTGATAAAAATCTTAACAAATATGTATTGATAAATCAATTATAAAAAAAAAACACAGAATAGAGCGGTAAGTCTTCATAACGAGAACAATTTTTTAAAAAAAAGATGTAGAACTTATTCAAAAACTAGTTGTTCACAAAATCACCGGACCAATTTCAATATATTTAAATAGTAACTCTGCATACTCATTAGACACATTACGTGAAATTGTGAACTTTTCATCCGATCCATTCAAATTATGCTCTTCGGATTATCAGTTAAAAAATTGGTTATTAGAGAATAATTATTCTGAAGAAATTTTGGAATTTTCTATTAATGAAGAAATTGGAGTAGTAAACCGCCAAGGGTACAATTCATTTATTCGAAATAATTTTTTTAAATACGTAAAATAATATTGAAAAAAAAATAGTCAGACTTCAAATATAATTGAAGCAATAGAAATACCACCTCTGTCCCAGCCCCAAAAATGATCTAAAAAAAAAAAGTATATATACCATTCGAAAGGGCTCAATTTGCACCTTCCGAATATAAGCATTTTAGAATTTTCACCCTCGTACTTTTTGCAAAAAAAAAATGTCAAAGTTTGCAATTTTCAAATGCTCATATCTCGGTAATTAATTGATATTTCGATGTGCACCTTGCGTCAATAATTTGCAACTTTACTCCTCTAATTTTCACTATTGAGAAATGTGCGAAAAATACATCGAATTTTTCTGAAAATGCAAAAAAATGTTTTAATTTGATAGCTCGTTCTGCGCATGCGTCGTATCAGTGACACGCGCGCGCCACGCATTCCACTAGGGCCTTGTTGTGATGGGGTCACAATGAAGTGCACCTGGCACCATTCGTTCAAATTAATTGGCAAATAAAAATAAAACAATACACCCCCTGACGATGGTGAACATCCATGTGGAACGCGATAGGTCAAGGTCAGGACTCAGTGTGTATATAGGTATACTCTCATCTCTGGTACGGGAAGTGGAAGCGCTGTTCATTGTCGAGCATATTCGTCGCTATCGCGCCAGGTTATGTTTCTGCAAACTAATATAAAGATAATGTAGAGGTACACAAAATAATATAGCTGGTCTGGACAAAAAAGTGTCTGTTGTTCGGAAACATCTAGAAACATCTAGTCGTAAAAGACAAATTTAAGAAGAATTTCAATTCAATAGTGCCTGGCTAAGAACTGCATCATGGAATGGATACGATAAGTCAAGTCATTGAAAAAAGGTAAACAGATAGTTTTATTATAAATTCAATACCATTATTATAAATAAAGTTTCCAGTTTTGAATCAATTGTTGCTTATTAATTTTATTTGCTATCAGATCAGGTGGTGTTAGTGGTGTCATTGTTAAAGGACCAGAACATAACATCAATTTCCGAATGGATGATAAAGGCCAAATAATATCTGTGCAAAAGCACTTATAAAAGAAAGTATGTACTTGGCTCGTATTTATGCGTTGATACGGAAGTCGGATATACTGCTCACCCAGAGTTAACAACGACACTCGATGTACTTCCTTCGATTATCACCATTAAAGGAAAGAGACATATTCTTTGTGGAGCAGCTAGAGTTAACCCTGATCATTTCATTGCTTACGTTAAATACCACAAGACCTTGTAAGAAAGGAATGACCTAGATAATGAAAATACCACAAGACTTGGCAAGAAAGGAATGACCTGGATAATGAAAGAAAATTATTGAGTCCAGCACAAGTAAAGAAAATAAAAATGAAAATATTACGTCAGCACAGAACCAATTGAAGATGTAATTGTAAATTTTGATTAGTAAGCGCACATGGCCTTCAATCTGAGTGATGCATTCAATCTGAATTGGCTGCAAATGCATTTTTTTACCCATTTTTTATTACTAGTTTGTATTGAAGAAAGAATAAATTTAAAATAGTTACAAATTCATGCCTACATCTTTCTTTTGACTTGCTTTGGTTTTTGAATTTGAATTTTGAAGTCGAATCAATGAATATTGCTAGAAAAATTACAATGACGAGTCTTATTTTCTTGAGATATTTTAAATACCACAAGACCTGGCAAGAAAGGAATGATCTGGATAATGAAAGAAAATTATTGAGTCCAGCACAAGTAAAGAAAATAAAAATGAAAATATTACGTCAGCACAGAACCAATTGAAGATGTAATTGTAAATTTTGATTAGTAAGCGCACATGGCCTTCAATCTGAGTGATGCATTCAATCTGAATTGGCTGCAAATGCATTTTTTTACCCATTTTTTATTACTAGTTTGTATTGAAGAAAGAATAAATTTAAAATAGTTACAAATTCATGCCTACATCTTTCTTTTGGCTTGCTTTGGTTTTTGAATTTGAATTTTGAAGTCGAATCAATGAATATTGCTAGAAAAATTACAATGACGAGTCTTATTTTCTTGAGATAAGAATTCTGTAAACGTACCACATATTATAAATGTTGAGAATTGCTGCTTCAATTGAAATGTTTCTTTAGCTTGCTCCTTGAATCCGATCTGCTTGGCCAACTCACATAAGCACATGTTGATCAGGGCTGCCACTCTCAAACATTTTATTTTACCAAATTTCATCCACAAATTTACCAAAATGAAAAAGATTTTACCAAACACAAAAAAATTTTATTTTGAAGTGTTTACAGTTTTAAAATGTTTGGATTAATCATGTTTATATGCTATTTTCTAATTGTTTGTAAAAGTGTTTAAATTTTTTAATCTAAATGTAAACTGAAGAACAATTTTTTAAATTCCCAGAAGCAATGTTCCGCCAAGGGCATGTGTGGAAATTTAAGCTCTTCTTCGTCTCCGACAAATAGAAACATTATAAATGATAATCTCTTGCTATATATCAAAACGTTGGTGGCATGAGAACCAAAACAAAGGAATTCTTTGGCGCTGCCTCAGAATCTTTATTTGATATCATTGCTTTAACTGAAACTTGGTTAAATGATTCCATAAGCACTGCTGAGTTATTTACAGACGAATACCAAGTATATAGAAGAAACCGATCAGAAGCTGAAACTGGACTGCTCAGGGGAGGAGGGGTTCTAGTAGCAATAAAGTCAGATATAATATCTAAATATGTTACTTTAGAAGTTAACAGTGTAGAGCAAATTTGTGTAGAGATTTTTTTACCGGTTGAATCTTTAACTATTTATTGTTTTGTTTCCTATGTTCCACCGGGTAGTGATACTACTATTTATATGAACCACATCAAGAATATAAGCAACATTCTTGAGTTGTGCAGCGATACGTCCCATATCATCGTTCTTGGTGATTTTAATCTCGGCAACGTTGTCTGGGACTACTCGCATGAGGAAAAATGTTTGCTGCCTTTTATTTAAACAATTTCAAGGATTAAGAGACTATAGATTCTCTTATATCAATGAATTTATGTCAAATAAATAACGAGAAGAACGGATTAGGTCGCATTTTAGATCTGATTTTTCTAGACAATGATTTGGTAGGAAGTCTTATGCTGGCTCAGCCACCATTATTAAATAAAAGCATACATCATAATGCTATGGAGATAGAAATTGCATGTTTAAATTTTAATAAACTTAACTTTTTTAAAAATCCTACTTACTTCGTGAGGGACTTTGCTAAGGCAGATTTTATTGGACTTAATTTATTTTTTCAAAGTACTAATTGGGATTCTATTCTCGAATCAGCTTGCTTAAAAGATTGTTATAATGCGTTCACTAGAAAACTTGAAGAAGCATATGAAGAGTTTATACCGAAGAAAAGACCAAAACTGGGCAACAAGCCGGTCTGGTTTAGTAGGCGTTTGAGTACTTTAAAAAATAAAATGTGTAAGTTGCGCAAGATCAGCTCAACCTGTCCTGATTTGCGTTTTGAGTATTATAACTCTAGAAGAGATTATGAATACTTAAAAAACTTTCTCTACAAAATTTACTTGTTTTCCATAGAAAGTAATATTAAAAAGAATTCTAAGGCCTTTTGGCATTTTTTAAATGGAAAACGTAATTCTTTAGGTTTTCCAGCTCTGATGACGTATGAAGATCGTAGTTCAAATAGCGAGAAAGATATTTGCGATATGATGGCAACATATTTCCAATCAAACTTTGAAAGAACTATACATGTAGGTACATTAAGGTGTGCCAAAAAATGACGATATTTTTTTTTTTCGCTCTCCCCCGAAAATATCAAAGAATATGTCTAAACAAAAATTCTGTTAGAGGCAGAGCTCTTAATTTTAATTTTAAGAGGTCTCCCACGGAACTTTTAGTTTTGCCATTTAAATAACACGGGAACTAGGGTTTGAAACATTATTTTGTCCTGCAAGGTGTGAAGAAATTTTTTCTTGATAAAATGAATGAATGGATCATATTCAGTACTAAATTTTGGACAAACAAATTTATCGAGCCAAATTTTCATCGTCGATATTGAAGTTTCTACAGATCTTTGAAACTGTAAATTTATAAATTTCAAGGTTTTTTGCATTTTCCAACTAAACTATTGCAGATAGAAAAAAAAGTTGAATAGCAATTTTGTAGTTTGTCTGACGGCTGACATAAAAGTTTTATACAAATTTTTCGTATCATTACAAACAACAATGTTACAGGCCGACAAAGTACCATTTTTATGAATTTTTGCTCTTATCAATTGAAAGATTGATGATTAAGCTTAAATTTCTGTTCAGAATTCTCAGTATATTAAACTTGCAACAAAACTGTATGGGCGAGATTTTCGATATTATCAATAGGCTCATTCCACAGAAATGAGGAACGGAAACATGAGTTCTAAAATGCATGTATTTGAAGTAATTTTTGGTTTTCGAATTGAAGTGGAATCTTAAGTTAGTCCTCCTGCAAAAATATTTTTAAAATAAATGCTTTTTAATATTATTTTGACAATTTAACTAAACAAATTTCGAGTTGAAAAAAATTTTTATATATTTTGATTTAATTCAAACCTTGAAATCAGTCATCTTTTGATACAACTTTAAATAAAATAAGGTCAGTAATATTAAAAAAGATATTAATGTTGTGTTAGAATAGTTTGTAATAATGATTGGTTACTGCGTTTTCAAAGTACAAAATATTTAAACTGAGTGTTTTTTCTGTGTCACACCCGTCCCAAAAAAGGCTATAGTTTTCCTAAGAAGCAACATGGGCTTATGATAAGAATGAAACTGTCCTAAAGTAAGGATGTTGATGTTTTACATAAATTTGTTAACTTTTTTCATTCAATAAATTATTTTTATTCTTCATTTCCGTTACAAGAAGTTGGTCACACCCGGAACGGTTTTCAAAATTTGTTTCTAAAAATGAAATTTTTGCAAGTATATGAATAAATTCTTTGATAAAAACAAGTTTTGTAAATCATGTATAGCGAAATCAATTATATAGGTATTAATTTGATTAAAAATTCATGCGAAAAATTTTTTGCAAAAAATATTTTTTTTTATTTATATATATAAAAACTTGAAATTATTTGTACAGGTATTAATTTGATAATTAATTCATGCAAAAAAATTTTTTGCAAAAAAATATTTTTTTTTTTAATTAATACATTAATTAAAAACATATTTTTTTGATTTAAGTGTCAAAAATATGTGAAAGTTATTATACCCATTAAGTTCTTATATATAATTCCCACATCATTCGCACTCGTCACACCCGGGACAATCTTATGTCACACCCGTCCCATTTAAAAGTTTAAAAAAGAATGGTTATCGCCATTTTTTCAAAATATTTTTCACTTGTATTCAACAGAAAATATATTAAATTTGAATATATGCAAGTCAAAAATGGTCTTATTGTGGCACATGGACTGAATTTCAATGTTAAACTCAGAATTTTTAGTTTTTAAACTTGTGCTCGTCACACCCGTCCCAGGTGTTTAAGCGAATGTAACTATTAAACTAGTATAAATAACTGCATTATGTTTTAGCATTTTGAAACCTTGGGGCATCTTCTAAAATACCCTATAGTAAATTGCTAAAATTTTAACCGGTTAATACCATTTTCAGCAAGATATAGTAGTCAAAACGTCACACTCGTCTGTATGGAATGAGCCAATAGTTAAAATTAACATGCCCGCAAAGTCTTATTTCTATGATTTTTCAACTATATTATGAAATTTATTGATGATAGACATAAAATTTTAATCAAACACAGCAAGTACAGCTTATTTTCCACAAAATTGTTCTTGATAAACTTTTTATATGAAATACAATTTATTATGTTAACAATATAACAGTTATTTTTATAACTTTTATGACGAATGTCTGAATTTTCGTATGAAAAATGATTAATTGATTACGAAGTACTAGAAATTTATTTGAAAATTAAATAAATAAATTTGTTTGATAAATTTGTTTGTCCAAAATTTAGTACTGAATATGATCCATTCATTCATTTTATCAAGAAAAAATTTCTTCAAACCTTGCAGGACAAAATAATGTTTCAAACCCTAGTTCCCGTGTTATTTAAATGGCAAAACTAAAAGTTCCGTGGGAGACCTCTTAAAATTAAAATTAAGAGCTCTGCCTCTAACAGAATTTTTGTTTGGACATATTCTTTGATATTTTCGGGGGAGAGCGAAAAAAAAAATATCGTCATTTTTTGGCACACCTTAAGGTACATATCCTAGTCTTACACCTATCACAAATCTGGGTGTCATGCAACTTGGTATTGTTGAGTTTAAAGAACACTTAGCTGCTTTAGAAGACAGTAACAAAATTTCACCAGATAACATAACACCTTCATTTGTAAAAAAATTGTGTAGTAAATTAGCTGAACCTCTAACCAAGATTTTTAATTTGTCCCTTTCATGAGGCGAATTTTTAGATACATGGAAATTCTCATATATAACTCCTATACATAAATCGGGCTCGAAAAATGAAGTTATCAATTACAGACCCATTTCAAAACTGAAATTGATTCCTAAAGTTTTCGAGTCTATTGTGAAGAGGAGATTATATTGGGAAGTAAGACATGGCATCACGGATGTACAACATGGATTTGTAAATGGCAAATCCACAGTTACTAACTAAGCGTTGTTTGCTAGTTTTTGTCTGAAAGGTATGGAGAATGGTGGTCAAGTTGAGGCTATATACACTGACTTCTCTAAAGCCTTTGATAAAGTTCAACATAATGCACTTATAAAAAAGCTAGAAAACTTAGGAATTCATTCAAATTTACTAAAATGGTTTCGTAATTATTTATGTAACCGTAAGCAATTTGTTAAAATTGGATCAACAGTGTCTAAAGTTATACATAATCTCTCTGGTGTTCCACAAGGGAGTCATGTAGGACCCTTATTGTTCATATTGTTCATTAATGACCTCCCGGATGTTATTAAAAGCTCGAAGTGTCTTCTTTACGCGGACGACTTAAAAATTTTTAAAGCAATCAGGACGAGGCAGGATTGCATTTTATTGCAAGAAGATGTTATTTCTTTGTCAAACTGGTGTACCGATAACTGCTTGCACTTAAATATATCCAAATGCAAAAGCATAAGTTTTACTAGATCACCATGTTCTCTAATTTATGATTACTTTATACAAGGTAATTTGTTATCTAATGTACAAAGTCAAACCGATTTAGGGGTAATTTTTGATAACAAAATTAATTTCAGCAGTCACTTTGACTTTATTGTGTCAAAAGCTAATAAATTATTGGGTTTTATTAAGCGCAACACTAGTGAATTCAAAGACATTTATACGCTCAAATCCTTATATGTGTCCCTAGTACGATCAACACTAGAATATGCTTGTGATATATGGAGTCCCTCATATGCGGTTACCATAAACCGTATTGAGGCAATACAAAGGAGATTTACCAGATTTGCCTTTAGAATAACTGGTTGGGATAACGGATTTTGGCCATCATATAAGCAAAGGTGTCTTCTAATAGATCTAAAAACGCTCGAAGCCAGACGGAAATATTATCTTGTTATGTTAGCTAGAGATGTACTTTGCAACAAGATTGATTGCTCCGCGCTATTGTCTCTTTTCCCGATATATGCTCCTTCAAGACATCTGAGAAGTAGGCAGCATTTTTTTTTAATTCCTCGTGCGAGGACAAATTACAGTAGATCTGATTCTATTTCGATGTCCTGCATTGAATTTAACTCTGTTCATAATGAACTGGATATTTCTAAGTCTCGTGATTTATTTAAAAAGGAACTACTAAATTTGCTCTAAACAGTTAATTGTTATTTCCTTACTCAGTATCAAATTGTTATAATTTATTATAGTATTATCAATTACTATAAATGAATGTTTGTTTTTTTCTTATATAAAAATGTTAATATTACTGTTTTCACTGATTAGTCTAAGAGAGTTTTACTCGATAGATGAATAAATAAATAAATAAATTAACCCTGAAGATGACTTCCGATGGAAGTCGAAATATTGGTTAAGATATATACATATAACATAAAATTAGCTTATAATAAAAACTATTTTTTATATGATAAAAACGGACCTAAAGCCTGAACAACGTAAAACAAAACCACTAACAAAGTCGAAGGTCGATAAAAAATGTAACAAGTATTTTATTTTTAAGTTCAGGGAACAATACATTTATTTATTCACGTTTTTAATTAAATTAACATTTATTATACGCTTGAAGATGACTTCATCGCTTTCCACATTGGCCACCTTCTTTCTAATAAAAAATCTAAACAGAAATAACATAATCGCTTAGAATCTAAATTTTAAGAAAATCAATTAATTTAAAATAAAAACTTACTTATCCATCAATTTCTTCCCTAATTCGACGATCTAAGCAACTGACAAATTCAAATTTTTGACAATTTGTCTTACGTTCATTCGTGAAATTTTCACTCGATGCGTTCATCTTTATTTGAAAGATTATTTTCAATCATAAGGGTGGTGCTGCAAAGTGAGCATAATTGATATAATTTTTATACAATAATTTTTTGATATGTAACTTATTTTAAATTTCCATTAATTTTAAATTTACCAAACCAAAAAAGAATTTACCATTTTACCAAATCAAAATCTTTTTACCAAATTTGGTAAAATTTTACCAAAACGGCAGCCCTGATGTTGATTCGTTATATATCTATTCTTTTCAATTCATTCGGAGTTATGCCTTTGGGGTGACCTCACTGACAGTACATGGTAACTTGTGTGGGCGGAAATTCTCTCCTCAGATTGTAGTAATACCGGTTCAATGAATTGAAATGGTCCCACGAAATATTTGTTGAACCAGTGGATCCTAAAAATCGGAAAACAATTTTCATTAATGTTTTGTAATAAAATAAATGCACTATAATAATATTTTCATCAACTATAAATACCATTTGGGTTAAAAAAGTTCAAGGTTTTGTCTAGCAGCTGGTGGTGAAGACGCAAGTGAAGCAATCATATTCAAATATGGAACAAATAAGCCAGCAGGTAAAATTTCTCCAGCCAGTCGTACAAATTAGAATAATGCTACTTGTTTTGATGGTAAACGATTGGTATGATGAGAATTTGCTACATGAGTAGTGTCAGTGTGTTGACACCAGTAATTCGTAGCAAGATTTAACTTTAAAGGGATCTTGTTTGTACAATTCTGCTAACATAAGCATCAATAATTTGAAATGATTGTCAAGTTAACTGGGGGTTTTTTGCCTTCTTGCTGATAAGCTTGTATTAAACGCATAGACTCATCTGCTCTGCTTCTGAGCTCTTTTACTTTTAGAGGCATTAATAAAATAAAATCTGATAATAGGGTATGGAAATAACGAAGATAAAATTCTTCAGTGTGCAGGTATTAACTTTTGAATAGTAGTACTTCAGCAGCAAAGTGGAACGTTTTATTAGATACAGCAGATTAAATTAATATTTCATCTTCTTTTGTAATATTCTGTATAGGGCATAGATTTGGTGCAGTTTTGATACTTGTCACAGCAATAGCCAGTACAAATTGGACTAATCCTCTTAATGGTGATGCTTTGTACCTTCTAAAGCTCGATTCTACTGCAAAAGGTCTTGCTCCTAGAAAGAAAGAAAAAAATTTGTCCATAAGCTAATGCCCTCTGAAAAATATTCATGTAATACCAATATAGCTTATATTATCCCTTAAAAACAATATTTTAGTATTTTTTTCTTTCTTTTTTTAAATTTTTTAAAAAAACTTTTTTGTTTTCAAAATCTGAATGCACCATTTGATTCTACTCCAAAAATGTCCATTATATTATAACGTACTGACTTTGTCAACGGGTCCATTTCTTATAATAAATATAAAATTCTGTCTAATAGTCCATCTTCTTGCATCTTATTTGTATACTCGGTAATTTGTTTTGTTAACGTTGAAGGAATATCTAACATCTTAGTGTGCCCTCCTCTTGCTTGTACTAGAGTTCTTAACTTAGAGTTCTTAGTTAGACCTCTGGTTAATCCGGGATGATAAGGCATTTGTAGCTGAGCAGTGTAAAGTAGATAGAGTGCCATGTATTCACTCAAGTCGAACATATCACTTATAATCAATGTTTCATCGATCAATTCTCTAGTAAGGAGTTGGTGTCCTATACCAGGACATGTTATTCCTTTTGTATCGCCTTTCATCATATCTTCTCGACTTTTACTATTTTTAGGCTAAAAAGATAAGAGGTGCATGGTATTTAGAAATAATTTTAGGGATATATCATGTAATGTATAATACAGTTTGATCTGTAGTTACCAAATTTTTTAGAAGTGTCAAGAAATTTTGTCGATGATCGCTGAGCTTCTGTGAATTCATGAAATTGTGGATCTGATGCACTAGATGGTGATGTGACATAGCGCTGGACAAGATCTTGGAGCTCTTCGTTATAAAGATTAGTTTCAATTAATTCTTTTATATATTTAATAGAACTGGAAAAACATTAAATTTATTTAGTGAAAAACATTTAACAGTACTTATTGTATAATCTCCTACTCCATTTCCATACGCGGCATTCAATCTAATCGTCGAGTGTGGGAATATCAAAAAAATTTGCAGCAAGCTGCTCGTCTCTATCGCAGGCAAAATAATCCTGCAGTACCAGTGCCTCTGGAAAGCCTAGGTAGGGAAGCAATATATAACGAGAAGAGAGCTACAGGCGCACTTGTTCTATAGCGATTTCAATTAAAGAATAATTTGAGGATAAAAACTTATTGAATTATTACTTAAAGAATATGCTTCTAAAACCTGCAGCAAAGCAAAAAAATTTCGAATTTTATGGATGGTAAATTGTGGCACAAAAAATTGCGCCTTATCCAAATGAAATTTGTGTTTCATATTTCCTGTATATTGATGATATTGGAATCAACAATCCCCTTGGTTCTCATCATCAGTCAATTTCAGGCATTTATTTTGGTTTTCCTTGGGCTGTAAGCAATTCAAAGCTTGAAAATATTTTGTTAGCAGGTTTTATAAAATCACTATATTTCAAGACTTGGAAATGATAAGTGTCTTCAGTTTCTAATATATGGCTTGGAAATTAAACTAAATCAGAGTTTAATAAAAGAACGTTTCATTTTGGGATTGTTTTTAGGCGATAAACTTGGCCTTAATTCAGTTTTAGACTTTAGCAAATCGTTTTCAAGTAACTATTTCTGGCATTTTTGTAAGGCAGATAAACTTACAACTCAAAAACTTTGCGAAGAAAATCCACAATGTTTAAGAATTATAGAAAATTATGAATTTGATCTTTTGAATAATTGTTTCGAAGAAACGGGAATAACTAAAAACTCCCTTTTAAACGACATCAAATTATTTCATGTCGTTGAAAATTTTGCCGTGGATATGATGCATGATGAAGTAAAACTATTTTCATTACCAACAATATACTATCGCAAAGAATACTTTAATTATTGTCATTTAGATTTAGAAAATATATCACGAGCCATTAAGGCCCATGATATACAAAAAGTTTCGTTTAAAAATGTCGGCAAGCGAAATGAAGTGTTTTATACACTTTTTACCTCTTATGATTGGAGATCTTATACCAGAATATGACGAGATTTGTTGGTGACAAAGAACATTGTAGTTGTTGCAACCTGTTTGGCTTCACAAATTATTTGGCATCAAGCTCTTAATATAATTCTTAAAAAATATGTTTTTTTTTTAAATTATAAAATAAAAATAAACAATTGAAATGCCACAATTGTTTAAGTCATGTAAACTGGTGCGAGCATAACCTACGAAAACATGATAAGACGCATCTCCAAGTGATATATGTGGTAGTAACAGAGTAACGTAATTTATATTCGTACTATTGCCGTTTCATTCACGGAACAGGTAATTCGACTCCTGATCATGTGTTAAAAACATATGTAAGACATTATAATTTTTTTTTTGTTGAATTTTTCTCTAGTTTTATTTTTAGCGTAGCGAAAACTCTATTCACATCTTTTACGAAATTTAAGTATCCGTAATCATCTTTTTGAAACACATCTAAAATAAATTAATGCATTAATTATGACTTAATATATATTAAGTATTGAAAATAATAAATGTTTAAACTTTACCAAAAAGTTTGTGTTTTTAAAAGTGAAAGGTCGCTATTAAATAAGAGGTGCATACATTGAAGGCGGCGGATGTTCCAACAATATTTCTCATATATAGATCTATTGAATATAATAAATAAGTCCAAAATCACTTGTAAGATGTTTATGAGTACAAAATTAATTAATTATTTTCAAACGAGATCAAATAACTATAAGATTTAAATTGAAGTTCAATAATACAATATTACTAAATTTATAAAATTGTTTAATTTCAGAGTACGTACCTACCAATCCATTGATGTTTCCAAATGCTCTAAGTTCTTCATATTTTTTTAGGAATTATGTTAAATTAGGTTTTTTGGGGAAAACTTTTCGCAACGAGTTTAATCGATGTAACTAAGAAAATAATTTTACAACTTTATTTATGAGTGTTATTTTGTTTAAAATTCGAGTGGTGCTTCAAAGAACCAGAAGGTGCTCATTAGAGAAGTTATTAAAGAATTTATAAAAATAAATTATATATAATATATAAATAAATATAAAAAATAAAAAAAAACCAGAAGGCATGTTATTAAAGAATTTCAATTAATTTAGAAAACAATTCAAATAAAGCGCGAAAGCTATGTGATGGATTTTAAAATATTTTCAAAGTGAGTAGAGACACAATCAAGAAGTACATACTTGTTGAGTTAAGTAAAATTTTGAAAAGAAGCAGCAAATTGACATCGTCTAAATAAATATATTAAAATTTACAGCGTATTGTGGCAGTTGTTGACGTTTTTCTCACAGCATTTTATTCAGTTGTTCCTTGCCAGGTAAAGTTGTTTGCAGCAGCATTTTTCAGTATTCTCTTTCAGTATTTTGTGACAAATTCCTAACAATCCTTTGGAGTCTTAAATAAAAACTCATCCAACTGTAACACATTTAAACTATTTTAAAAACGCAGATAACGTAATAACTAATTTTATTTTTAGGGTTGCTGTTACCTCCAAACGAAAAAACTGATTCAGTGTTGGATACATTCATAAAAATCTGCTACAATTAGAATCCAGAAATTTTGATATGAGGAGGCCATCCATAAATTGCAGTTTAATTCAATTTTGTCGTCATTAAAATTCTGTTTCCCTAAAAAATCTATATGACAGCATTTAATGTCATAATGAATATAAATATATCTTCCATCAACATTTTTTTTCCACGCCACGCACAATGATGCGCCCAATAGGCAAAAGTCCGAAAATTTGATGTCGCAAATATCCAAGTGTAAAATATCCAAAAGTTAAACTGTTGCTTCCACACCAAAATACCTGTCAATGGAATTTCTTGTTGCTATATGTGCTTTATTATAGTTTTTTCCTCGTTCTTCTGACGTCTGGACAGAGCAGTAAAAAGATATGGAAGAAGTTGATGCCATGCGTCGACAAGTAATCGACCTCTATACTCTTAATTATCAAATCGTTCCTTTAAAGACGATTCGTGGAAAATCCTGCTGAATGCTTCCTCTTCATCTGCCGACAAGATCCTTTATCCAGAACTGAGAATCGTATGCGGCCTAAATTTAAAGCAGCTTATTTTATAATTAAAAAATTGATCTATGCATTTCCGATTGTCAAATAAAATCCTTTTCTGTTCACATAGTATTGCGAGACTTCTTCAGTTTTCCTTATTAGCACGTGCGTTCCATCCAACGAACCAATAATACCTAATAACCAATAATACCAATAATATCTAAGCCCTTGCATAACAGATACTTCCTCTGTTTTGGAGGTTGAAATTTTTATAAATGAGCTTGTATGACGTACAAGTACATGGGCAACTCTGGCACAAATCCTAAGATGTCATCTCAAACCTGAAACGAAGACAATTCATTATTCTTTCGGCTATCATGTTTGTTCCTGTTTTTTTGTAATAGAAACTAACAACTTTAACAAATTGATAGAAATAGTTAAATAAAATAGTTCCTTTCATTTGGAAAATATTGCAAAAAGTTTGGAAACATATTGAAATAAAATGCTCTTATTTTGCAGTAAAAATATTAAACAAAGTAAATAACGTATGCTTTCCAACGTTTTCACAAATATTCAACAAAATATTTTGTTTACTTGTCTTCGACCCCAACATCGTAATGCAACTTTGCAGAATTTGTTGTTGATCTGTAGTTCCGCCACTTTTACCAAGTTTAATATCATTTTCCACGAAGTCTATGATGTAACGCACGGACGACTTTTGTGAAGCGAAACTTCATCCAAAACTTACAGTCTGGTAAATCCTTTCTCTTGTATATTTTGCAACGTCGAACATGTGAACAGGGCTCCCAAAGAAAATAGCCTTATAAACCAAAAAATCCATCCAAAACTTACAGTCTGGTAAATCCTTTCTCTTGTATATTTTGCAACGTCGAACATGTGAACAGGGCTCCCAAAATAGCCTTATAAACCAAAAAAAGGCAATAAAAGAGGAAACAAAATGAGTGAAAAATTAAATATTTTGAATTCAAACAAAATATACTTACGTAAGGACTCTATGGTCCTATATAGCTTTTAAATTCTTTAAGACATTATAAAATATGCACTTGTTCACATTGAAATATTTTCTTGGCAAAAACTTCATTTAATTGTCATTGTCAATTTGAATTTTCATGTAATTGGTAGATGCTGACCATTTTACTGCCCAAGAACTTCTTAAGAGTTGCAATTGCTGAACTTGCCACATAAAAGTATCGTCTTAACTCTTTATAAAGCAGATTTATGCCAAGAAGATACGAGAGTCATGAGCTGAACTTCATTTTTGAAACACTTTCCATTATTTTATTATTTGGAACACAGACAACCTGAAAAATAAAAAAGTCAAATGAGGTTGTTTTGGTTCTGTGTAGCGACATAAACAGATTGAAAACAGATTTGAAAATAACCCTTTACCTGCACATTAAGTTAATAGAATCCTTTTGAACATCTGTGTCCTCTTTCCAATTTCCAGCCAGTATTTGTTTATTTTTATGTGAGTACAATATTGCACTCAAGTATTGAGGAAATTTTAATTATGTCCAAAATTCGTTCTTTAACTTCAGAATACAATCTGAAGTGTTTGGAAAATAAATTGCTTCATTGCAAAAGAAACATCTCGATAGTCAAAATGGATTCTTGCAAAAAATCGTGTATTTCAGCTGAAATTAAAACCATCTACAACAAACAATACTTTCGTGTTCTTCAGAATGTACCAATGTCCTTATGATGTCCTTTCGCAACATACCGAAAAAAGGCAAAAAATTGATCTTCAAGTTATCATCACGTCCTAAGTTCACTGTAAGTTCTGTTGACTCTGTATCAGATCTTAAAAAGTAAATAGTTATTAATGCATGGAGTTTATTACGAAAATTCTTACCTGTAGAAACTAAAAAAATCCGAATCACAATAAATTTTCAAGGGATTCAGCCGATCCTTGTACTTCTTTACTTTTCTAACTGATCTAGATGTGACACCTAACCTTATTGACATGGAGACAAATGGTGTTGTAAGCAATGGAGAATGGAGATCTTATTCGTCCAATTGAATGCAGCTTTCAGACAGTGGAAAGCGCTATTTTTAATCTGTTGCGAAGGAAACACAAAAACGGAAGTGTTCCTTAGCAATGGAACAATGGCAGAGCTAAGCATTGAAGCAAGAAAGAATGGAGTTAGATAGAAATTTCAGCATCTGTTTACCAGGCTTACCACGTGCGACTGTAGTGATTTTCTATCCTCTTTCTTGAAAGAAAATGAAAATTAATTTTGAAAACTAAAGGAAAGTTCCATCAGTGAGCCCTGTTTCTTTCCAATCGCTAATGAAGTTGATTTCGACACATTAGAAAAGGACCTGGACGGTAACTACAACAGAACCGTAAGTTTAAAGGCAGATTGTGGATTTTACTTTGTTATTAAAAATATTCCTTCCTATAGCAATCACTCGTAAAAAACATTTTGGAAAGATCTCATATAAATAAGAAACTTCACTACTCTTTTACTGAAGAGTTGATAATGTCAATGAACTACTATGAAGCGTTGGGAATGAATGTATTCAAAACATTCAAAAACATCAATAAAGTTTTATTTGGCATGTAACTTACCAGCTCTTTTTAGTTCAACCTCTTGAGGAACCCATTATCCTTATAATTGTACTTCGATGAAAAATAATCGACAACATAATCGCAATATCGCTGATCATAAATTTTCTCTCAAAATACAAATCACAATTATTTTTATTCAAATGCAATTCTTAGTAAAGTGCAGTTCAAATAAGTTCTACAAAGTGCTAAAAATATTTTTTCTGCAACCTTTGATAAGTAAAAAAAAAAATTTTCCTTTAATCACCTTAAAAATTTGTCTTTTTTAGCGGCAATTAAAGTGAAATTTTCTTGATGAAAAATCTTTCCTAGCAGTTTTATACATTAATTTTTGTATATAATATGTTTTACAGAATCTGTTCGCGCCCAGGAAGACTACACAATTGACGAGTATATAAAACAAGTTAGATCTGCATTTAAATCTGTAAAAATCGCATCTAGCCAAATCAGTGAGAAAAATAAAGTTTCCATGAAAAACAATGTCCCGTCTTGATGTTTATTTCCTCTTTTAAATGTATAACTTAGACATGAAATCCAAAACCCTAACTGCCAGTTTGTTCATCTATAACTCGTTTTATATCAAATTGTAACGAACTTTAAACTTAGCTTTAGAAAGAATAAAACTTTTGAAACGAAGGTGTAGTGTAAAAACCAACAAAAGTATGTAAATTACATACTTTAGTTTTTATGTTCTTTGTTTTTAAATTTTTAACAATTTATAAATTCAAATTTTAAAGATGTTTAGATAGTAATGCTGTTTACTTAAAATGTTAATTTTAATTATTAAATTAAGCACACTTTTTAAATATTTTCAAATGGTATAGTATAGTAGATCCTCTACTAGAAATAATCCATTGCAAACAAATACATTATCAATAAATACTGATCCTCACACTACTGAAGACAACACTAAAATTTCCCAAACACCTCATCCAACGTTTCTCCATTAAATACATCAGCTTCTAATAAAAACACTTCTCAAATATTTTCATCCAATAAAGGGTGTTTTTTTTTAAAGGTATAGAACTTTAAGTTGGCAACACTGTAACTGGTGGCAATTTTGCTAGTATCCAGATAAAATTTATGAAGTTACAAAAAACTAAATCATAAAATTCAGAAACAATTTCGAGCATCAATCAAAATTCAATCGAACAGTGCAAGCAGAGTTTAACCCAAATTACTGTAACACTTTGTTAAAATTTAAATCAAATAGCCATGGAGATAGCTAAACTCAAGTTATGATCCAGATAACATGATCGAAACAATTGAAGATTTAGAAGCAATTCCAGACGACGATATTAAAATTGCTTTTACTAATTTAAACAATAATTTAAACTTTTTAATAGATACTGGTGCAGAAGTTTCAGTTGTTCATCAAAATTCATATCATCTTAAAGACATTCTGATATCAATTTAATAGCTGCAAATGGTTCATCAATAGATTAGAACGGATCGATATTCTTTAAAATTGACTAAGATTTTCGTCATGATTTCTAATTTCAATTTTTATTAGCTAATTTTCCATCCCTATTATTGGAGCTAAATTTTTAGAAAAATATGGAATAATAGTTGATATGAAAAAAAACAAATAATACATTTAACTACCAAATTAAAAGTAAATGGAACTCCTGGTTTGTGCGATCTTTATAATCTTGAATTACCTTTCTCTGAATATGTATGAGTTGTCAAAAATTCTTCGAAATTAGGTATATGATGTAGGCGTCCAGACAATTGGCAAGACAGTAGAGAAAACAGTGAACATATTTGGCATTTATTTATATCAAATATTCAGTGTTCCAAATATTATTGCAATGGTTTGCGCTGGTTATGTTTTTAAAAATACATATTACATTTTATCTTCAATTTCCAATGAATTATTTGACGTTTTTCCATTTTCCATTTTTTTCTATATAGAAAATGTCATTTTACTGTCCCAGCGACTGTCTAGTCAACTGTCTTCAAAAAAGTTCAGACAATTGACCAGACAGTTTCAAAAGTGAGTGTGTGTTGGTAAAAAATTGTGAATGTGTTGCAACTGTCTTAACACTACTGTCTAATGTAAACCCCATGTAACTAGCGAATTGGCTCGAACATAAAACAGTTTTTTCGGTTGTCAAACTGAAAACGGTATTCACTAACTTGTACTTTGCGACGAATACGGCAATATAAACCAATACGGCAAACGTTTAAAAAAATACATCATAGTATTGAACTATCACAAACAGTTTTTGTTCTTTAATGAACAGGAGATAATTTTGACTCACTTCGTATTAGAATAAGGCTGATGCTTTACTTGAGGTGCCAAACCACCTGCCTCTTTAATAAGACTATAATACAAGTTCACGAAAAGCTTTTTTGCTAAAGTTGAAAAATTTTTTGCATTTGTTGGTTGCATTTCTGTCTCCATTCTTTTATTCTCAGTTGGAGAGTTTGTTGTATAGACCTTGCCTCTCTTGATGTGCAAGTAACTATGCAAATAGCAACACGCTAAAACAACTATTGTTGCTTTCCCTGGGCACAATTTTATTGGTTTCATTAAAACATCGAATCGGTTGGCCAAAATACCAAATGCGTTTTCTACCTTAACTCGGGCAGAGCTTAAAGTCTTATTGAAAAGTTCTTGCTCCTGCCTTAAGCTGGGCGATGAGTATGGCTTCATTATGTTTTCCTTCAACGGAAATGCATTGTCGGCAATGAACGCATAAGGTAAATTCTCCCCACCTGGTACAAGTTCAGTAGGATCCAGAATGGATAAGAAATTGGATTGGAATTTTTTGCCAAAAGACGTGCTCGCAAATACACCACCATCTGAAATTCTTGCATTTTTTCCAACGTCGACCATTAAAAACTAATAGTTTGCATTCACAACTGCCATTACGACAATGCTTAAAGTCTTCTTATAATTGAAGAAGTACGAACCGGAGTGCACAGGCTTCTTAATTTCTACGTGCTTCCCATCAATTGCATAAGGCAGTGGGGAAAGCCTGTTGATGTGTAAAAGTGGTCAGATATTTCAACTCATTCATTCTCTCTGGTCGGTATCTAAGTCAAAGAAATTTTATAAAAGTGAATAATTAGATTAGAGAGGTTAACAAACCTTTATGAGATCCTTCAGTACTGAAATTATGGTTCTAC
This sequence comes from Tetanocera ferruginea, assembly GCA_958299015.1. Lineage (NCBI taxonomy): Eukaryota > Metazoa > Arthropoda > Insecta > Diptera > Sciomyzidae > Tetanocera > Tetanocera ferruginea. The sequence goes on along the minus strand of OY282640.1, from coordinate 54,098,267 downwards.
AAGTCTCGGGTATTATTTTTCCAATTGCTTGAGGGGGAATGGCATAAGAAATTTTAGATCCTCAAAATCACTGCCTTTGGTGAGGTATCGGAGCGTTATGCAGAGCCGAATCTCTGGTGGTATTGCATCCCTCATGTGAGTATCTTCTTTTTTAATTAAATATTCGATTTTTCCCAAAAGCTCCGTAAAAGATTCCTCGTTCATTCGCAAAAAGTTTCGGTAATCTGCTGGTTCTTCCGTTCACAACTGCTTAATTAATTTTTGGTTCGAAAACTCTTCTTTCTCCTGAAGCCATTTCTTTATCCATTTTTTACGTTTTTTTTTTATTTTAATAATAAAAACCCCATTCTCAAGAAAAAATCGTAATTCAGTTTGACTTTTTTTTCAACATTTTCAAACCTGACAGCTATTTGTTTTGTTTTGTTTACTTTCTTTCTCCAAGTGCTGTTATCGGTAAATTTTCGATAAAAATAAAAGATGAAACAGATTTCTATGGAATTCGAATCGTGATTCAAATTAATTACCTTCGAATGAGTAATTCAGTTGGTCAAATTTTGTATGGCGAATTACGTAATTCGGAACATAATTGAGCTGTGGCACGGCACGATTACGATTTCCGGGGCGACGCGATTTAAAAGTGTTTTCTGGTAGAGAACAAGAAAAAAATATGATTCGCCGAACAAAAAATCGATAGCTCTATTAGTTATCGAGCTATCGATATTTTTTAAAAATTGTTTTGTTATAAGATTTGTTCAAAAAAACATCTATATCTTTGCCGTTACTCAATGGATCTTTAAGATTGGTATGTCATTTGAAAGGTCATTAAATGAGGTCATTTATAAACATCATTGTTACAGTATTTTTAGTTTTACAAGCGAATTGATTCAAAAGTTGAAGTTTTTAACAAAAAGATTTTTTATTAAAATTATAAAAAAATAAAAAAATTATAAAGGAATAAAAGATTATTTAAAAAAAATATTAAAAGAAAATATTATTTTATTGCATACAGATTTCGTTAATTTTTCTAAAAGCCATATATATAACCTTTTCAATAATACCTTTTCATTAATATCGGTTATATATTTAGAATAATATAACCAATTTTCTTCATAGGCCTTATAACAAGAAACAAAAATAAAAAAATCGATAATTCGAAAACAAATCGATAAATCAACTTTTCCTTTGGCTATTCTTATTTATATTAAGAGTAATCTTCAAATCCATCGTCAAATCGCGGCGCCCCGGAAATCGTTATCTCCCCTGTGGCACAAATGTGTGCCGAATTACGTGCAGTGAGAACATGTTATAAATATTTTTAAATTTTTCAAAATCGACCTTTTGTTATAAAAAATTATTCTGAAAAAATTGCGTTGTCTGTTTTAAGGTACGATTACGATTTCCGGGGCGCCGCAATTTGAAGATGTTTTCTTGTAGAGAACAACAAAAAAACATGATTCGCCGAACAAAAAATCAATAACTCTATTAGTTATCGACTATTAAAAAAATTTTTTTCTTAAAAGATCTGTTCAAAAAAACATCTATATCTTTGCCGTTACTCAATGGATCTTTAAGTTTGATATGTCAATTGAAAGGTCATTAAATGACCTTTCAAATATATTTGTTATAAATATCATAAATATCACAATATTTTTAGTTTTATAAGCGAATTTATTCCAAAGTTGAATTTTTTAATGAAAAGAACCGTTATTTTCTAAAAAATTTACGTTATTAAGTTGCTAAAAATATATTTTTTTTGAAAAGCGTACAGTGAGACCTTTTGTTTGACATATAAAAATATACATATTTTATTTAATTTCACTTTATATTACATAAAATTTCAATTTTCCAAGTGTTTTCTTTATTAAAAAATCTGTTCACAAAATTTTCTATATCTTTGCCAATATCCAATGAATCTTAAAGATTGACATGCAATTCGAAAGGTAATTATATGCCTTCTCAACGATATATAATACAAATATACTACAATATTGCCTTAAAAACAATTGTTTATTGTAATGGCGATATTCGTAAATATGGAGTAAGAAAGCAAATCATCTAAAGTATATATGATTGAAATAAGCAATTTTCCGTACAAGGGCAAATCATTGTATCATAAAAATACCACAAAAAGTCAAATAAATTATATATATTATATACCAAATGAAAGATAAATTTTCAAGCTTTAATAATTTACTCTCTCTAATCTATAGTAATAACGGCAATTTTTGAGAAAATAACGGTTTTGTGTAAGAACATATTTTTTTATTGCACAAAAATACCTATTAAATATAAAGTACTCAATAGATTTCATTAATTTAAAATTTTTCTAAAAGCCTTATAAATAACCTTTTAAATAATATCGGTTAATCATTAATATCGGTTATATATTAAGAATAATATAAATTCATAACTCGAAAACAAATCGATAACACAATATTTCCTTTGGCTATTCTTATTTTTATTAAGAGTACTCTTCGAATCCATCGTCAAATTACGGCGCCCCGGAAATCGTAATCTTCCCTGTTTTAATGATGATTACATTGCTTCTGCATTCTCAACTGAAGAGTTTTATATATATTTTGCTACTCCTGCAATTTTATGTTTTTTGAGTTGTTCTATTTTGTTTTTACAGTGCGATATAATTGAAATCGAAAGTCTACCTTTAATTGTAAAAGATTATTTGAAATGCATCTCTGATTGCAATCTTTTGCACCTTTAATATGTTTGTCTCTTTCCTTACCATATATAAGAATATAAAAAAGAAAAATGAAATTCCCACAAAAGCCGCGATTAAAATATGAATTCAACATCAAAGAACACTAGATCGTTTGTTATAAAAAACGTTTTGCTTAATTTTGTCTACACATTTGGAATATAGAATTGCTTTAATTCAGAAAAAATAACAAAAGTGTTCCGTTGCCTTCAAGATTTGTTCTGTTTAATTTATTGGTGAGTTACAATTTGACTATATATAATAGGTAAATAAACCGAAATAAATTTTTTTTACTTTTTTTTATAATTTGACATTTATGTAAGTTAATAGAAAATAAATAATAAGCGAATCATAATCAGTAAATAATTATAAAGTCAATGTATTTGCGATGCCTTTCCATAGAAACCCGCTTTGTTAAACAACAAGGCAAAAAGAACAATTTCGAAGAAAGAATTTTCGTACAGTCTGAATAGGATTTGTCCTTGATGAAGTTGTTGCCCACACAACCATATTTGGGTTTGGCCCTTAATAAATTTAAATCTAGAAGGCATTGTGAGTTGTCACTGCTTTTCTCAGTAGCAGGCATTTTTTATAAAGTACTCAGTACAAATTCTAATTGGAAATAACTATTTGATAATGAGCTCAAAGAATTGTTTTAGCATTGATCATAAAAGATTCTGATGGCTTTTTTTAAAAACCAATACACGGGTAAAATTTAAATGGTCAATTGGATTTAAATCTGCTTCTCTACGCGTCCGTTTTTGGATGATCGAATTATAGGACACTCTAATTTACATTTTACAATTTTTCTTTACCATCCTCATAAGTATAACCTGTTATTTTTTAACTGACTTCAAATAGGAGGTTCTCAAGTTGGTTGGTTTCTCTGTTTTTTGTTTTTCTAATCGGAAACGTGACTTCTTGGTATTTGGTTTTAGAAATAAACTACTTTCACTTACTACAAAACAAAACGGTCTTATTTATATAAAAAATATCGTTTGATTTTACTATAAATATATGTTCGATCTTCTTGGCAATCAGATATTATTTAAACAATTATAAATAGCACTGTTTGTTTTTGGTATTCTGCAATATTCTTAAAAAAATCATGTCTGACTATCTCTACGCATTTATGTAAAGCATTTGTGTTCTTTTTAATTGGTCCAATTTAAAGCACCAATTAAAGAAAACCAGGCTGTTTAGGAGTTCAGCCTCTTATCTTTTAAAGCGATCAATACTGAAATTCTTTTTTAAACGTCTAAACAATATATAGTTTGAAGCCATAAAAGAAGTATTATGGAAAATTATTGTAAAGGGGGAAGATTCATAATAACCATGTAGGAAACTCATATATGAAGGTGTTAACCTACTTTAAGGTCACTATTTCACAACTAGTGCTGGTTTATACAGACTTTATTTTCTTGATGATAACGGACTATTTTAACATAGCGATGGCCTGGGCAGTTGTCAGTTGTCCGACTGTGCATTTGTTTTAAACTACGAGTTGATTACTAGCATACAAGGTAATAGTTACAAGCCTCACTATTAGTTGGCCATATTTTACCTATTTCTTTAATTTTTTCTTTATAACTTTTTAAAAATAAACAAATTGAAAATAATTTTTTCTAACAACAAATTGACAAAACTCCTAAAGGAAACTTTAAAATCGAACTGAATAAGTCTCAATAATTTCGAAATTAACCATTAAATACTTTAAAAATGTCTCACACACCGCAAAAAAAAAACAAATTGACCATTTCAGCCCTTGAAAGGACTTTAACCGAGCACCTTATAATTGTGCTGTGTGTGTTGTTAAATGTTTGGTACACAAATGATCGAGAACTTGGCCTACATGGTTTATAACAACTCCGAATGGAAGTTCATGTTCTCAAGAAGCTTTACATGGCATTGTTTGCACTCGGAAGTCTGCCATTGTCTGCAGAGAGGTGCCGATCTAACACAAAAATGTATTTCTTTTAAAAAAAGCTTGTCTGAAGTGAGGATTGAACTCAGGATTCGTTGGTTCGCCCGTCACACACGTAGCAGGCACAATTACCGCCGCCACTGTTTAAATCAAACAACACACAAAAAAAAGCTTGTCAGCACTGAAAATTTTATGTAAATAATATAAATTTTATGTAAATAGTTTTATGCAACAATAGTAAAATATCAAGTTTTAAGTTTTTTTCAAGCTAATCAATGGCTAATTTGGAATGGCTGTTTGATATAATGGAAAACACCATTCAATGGTTGTTTTATAATATTTAGGTTGAACTAAAGGAACCAGAGACCACTGCAAATGCTTTATTTATAATGTTATCAAAAAAACAATTATGCTTTGCAAAATTGTCTGAGGCGAAGTCGGAGGTGTAAAATCAATCAGAAGTTCCGACCTTTCGGAACCGAAGTCGAAGCTCCGTTACGTCCCTTATACGAATGTTATGCGTTCTCTAACAGTTTTTGTTAATTTGTTTTTTGTTTGTTCCAGTTTTGTTAATGAATTGTGGTTAAATCGGTTTGTTCGCCATCTAAATACTACTCGTATTTCAAATTGCAACAAGTACACAACCAGCAGTTCAACTGAAACATGTTTAAAGATTAAATTTTCATTTCCATCATTTGTGTGCATTCAACATCAACAAACATTCAAAAGAGAACTTTTTCAATTTCATTTACTTGATTTAATTGATTAACTTAATAAGTCTCAAAAAGAAAAAATCTTTTATTTTCGAAAAAACAATAACTTTTGCTAAAAGCTCCACTGAACTTTAAAAGTTTCGAACATTTTACCAACAGTAGAAATGGGTATTTCCGTTTTTTTATTTAATGAGTCTCTAGCTAAAAAATTTAATGTTGAAAAAATTAAAGGTCGAAAAATAGGGTTAAAATGTTAAATATTTTTTAAATATATGGGTACCAAATAAAAGGTCATAGGATGACATAGCTTTTAACCATAAAATTCCATTGAATACTTTTAAAATTTTACCTAATTTTGTAAGTTGTGCCTAAAAAAATTGCAATTATAATAACAATTTTTCATGTTTTCGTGGCATCTCTAAAAAAGATACAAAATTAAGTATAACTGTAAAAGTATGGAGTGAAATTTTATAGCCCATCCACAATGACGACAACGGGCGACGAGCGTCAGACGTCACTTTTATTTTACATGTATTTCTTATGGGACGAAATTTTGGAGACAATCACGACGACATTGTTGCCCGACATCAAATGTCGCTGTAGCCAGCTTCAATTTAATTCTAATTTGGCGACGAAAACAGACGACAAAAATAAATTCAGCCATTGTTTACATTCGTATTTTTTTCGTGTTGGCTGCTCGAGTGCTCGTTGCTATGTTCAATATATATATTTAATTGCAAACTTTGATGTGAGTTTATTAAATAATAATTTAATTAAAATTAAATTCAATAACCTGAAAAAATATTGCTGATTTTACTAAGCACTTTTTGCTGAAGCTTGTTGTTGTCGCGTTTAAAAAATTCAAGTCGCCCGAAATTTCTCTACAACGACAGAGTGAACGACCTGTCGTTCGTCGCCTGTTGTCGTCATTGTGAATGAGCTATTATAGTAAATAACTTGTTGCCTATGTCATAAGAAAACCTTTCTTATAATAGCCATATTGCTTCATAAATATTTTAGAAATATATATCACTTTAACCCTATGTTTTCAACTTTTTACCTCTTTAACTTTTAAACCACTTGAGAACGACCTTTATTTTTTTTCACAATTGCACTAAGGAGCCCTAAATACATGTGATTAAAAAACATGAAATTTTGAGTTGTCATTTTTCTTCCGCATTTCTATTATTCTCATGTAATTTCTGAAATAAAGTGTAAATTTTGTTATTTGTTTGTTTGGATTTAAAAGTAAACAATACGTATAAAAAAATTTTTTGTCTAAACAAATATTTTCGTAAAAAAGTTCGAAAAGAACTATAACTTCAAGAAGAAATATATAAAAATTTTTAATTATAATTTAAATAAAAACATTTTTAAGAATTATATTATGAGCTTTATACCAAATAATATCTCTTCGAAAAACGAAAAGTTTTGTCATGAACTAATTGAGATGATGTCAAATAGCATGCCATTAATTTCTTAAAGTCGTTGGCAACACTAGACTTGACAGCTGTGCACGCACACTGTTACAATTGTGACGTGTCGTTGATGTCGTGGCAGACGTCAAACGCCAAACTCGGCATTCGTTTTATTTTCTTCGCTTGGTACGATTGTGAAAGTTATTGGATTTTAAAATTTTCCAAAATGTCTCGTGTATTGTTTGCAACTATCTTGATCTCCGTATTTGGAGCCTCTTTGAGTGCCACCTGCACAAATCCTAAAGCCACCGTTTCAACATTCAGCACCCAGGATGCTACAATTTTAACGCAGCTGGCCCACGTTGGCGAGTTTACTCTCAAGTGTGGCAATGCAGTCAGTCCAACACTTTTTGCCGAGTTTCCTTGCGGTAAAATCGTACCAGTAGCACGCATTGGCGAGGAACAGTATCAGGTAAGCTAATCGAATATAACAATTCAAAGTGCAAACTTATTTACATTACTTCGTAATGGTCTTCTGTTAACAGATCAGCTGGACTGAGGAGATCAAGAAGAGCAGCAGCGGCAGTGTGGTTGTGCGTCTTTTCGATGAGGAAGGCTATTCCGTCATACGCAAGGCACAGCGTGATGGTGGTAAAGTTTCCTCAGTTAAGTCACTTGTTGACATCACAATTGCTACCAAGAAAGCATACAAGGGACCATGGGTTAACTCTGAATTGGTTGCCGCTTTTGTTGTTGGCTGTATTGCTTACTTCGCTTTGACAACCAAAAGCAAAGTTCAGGCTTAGAGAATACTTATAACCTTCAAGACTTGAAGATATTTGAATGAAATTCATTCGCTTCGTCGTACTCATAATAAACTAAACGAAAAAAAACTTATTGTGAATTACTGTTTTTATGATCAAATAAGTTTTCGTAAAACTCGTAAGAATACAACAAATATTTATAAAAACAAACTCGATTTGTAATTTTTAATGTGCAATGGAAGCAAATACATAATAACAAAAAGCAAAAATATGCTTTAGCTTGCTAATTTTTTTTTTATTCTACCCACAAGAAGTTTAGAGATCTAAACAGGTACAAAATCAAAATGTTTTTTGAAATAGAATCTACGATTAAAATCAAACTTTATAAACATCATGCTTGCGTATTTCTAAATTAATTTTCACTTCAAGTGAAAGATAACAATCCAAAGCAGTTTTGACATGAAGCAAATTTTGAAATCGTAACTTATGCATTCAGTTATATTGGTAACAACTATTACAGAAAATTTCTTTAATTTTATATAACAGTATATTATATCCATAATTAAACTCAATAATGTATAAAGTGATCTTTAGACAAAAATGGCTTTACTGCATTTTCCAGGCCATCAATATAATATCAACCTTGTGTTAATTTGTTAAAAATTCAGAACAAATGAATGCTGGTCCGTACACAGTTGAATTTAGTGTTTTGTACTGAGATGTATTGAAAGTTATAAACAAAATCGACGGTTCTGAAAATTTAAAATTTTACACTTATCACTTATCAGAATGGAGCGTCCGATTTGGTTAGGGATTTAAGAGTACGTTGGAGATGGTCTGTAGAAGTTTGCACGAAATGGCATTTTTAAATTTTTACACATCTCTATATCTAAAATTCTTCTGTACATAAAAAATCAGCATCGCACTCGATCGGCGCCGGGTAAAATCAGCTAATTTACTATAAATCATTTGTGGCAAAACCTCAAACCCAAATTTTGATTGCTTTTTTATTATTTCCTGCTAAAATCACCGAACATGTCACATTTTTCAAGGGTCTAGTCATGATACGCAATTTTATTTATAACTTATTCAGAAACATGATCCTACTTTTACTTGAAGTATTAAACTTAATTTTTCTTTGCTCTTATCACTTTAAAACTTATGTATATAAAATAACATTTCCTTACTTTTTTCAACTTTAAATTTATAAAATGAAAATTTCAATTGTATCTCTTGTGCTCCAAACAAAATTGATAAATGATTTCTACAACATCAGCGTCTAGTTCCAGCTGAATTTTGAACATTTTCTCTCATAAAAGTGAAAATTACGTGTTAACGTTTTTTATAGAAGCTTGAATGTAAATTGATTACTGCCTCTGTCTAGGCTCAGTATAAGTGAAATTCTTTACGATTAATTTTTTTTATGTAAAACATAAAAAATGAGTGGAGGAGATTTACAAAACAATTAGTGATTGCAGTGACTTTGAAGGTAAGCTCATAGTTTAATACAACTTCGTGATAATTTAGAAAAATTCTTAGCTCTATGAGTAAAAGTAGTAGAAATAGATATATAATTGTTTTTAATAACCTATTTTTTATTTTATGACAATGGTATTGCTGATCCTACATTTGCAGAGGAAGTTTCGGACGATATGAGTGTGTATAACGAAGGAATTCAACAGCCAGGCAGAAAAGAATAGACGTTAAAGAGTGGAAAAGAGCTCAACGCTAGTCTATGTAATGAAGGTAAAAAGTATTTTGATAGAATTAAAAAGTTCACTCTACAAAGAGTGTTAAGGCGGTCTTCTCATTCAAAACCCGTTTTTTGGACCCTTTTTAAAAAATTCTTATTTGAAAACGCAAAGAATAATTGAAAACTTTTTTTATTTATTGTATTACAAAAGTTTCAAAGTAAATAAAAAAATTTTTTTTGCCTCGATACGTGGGCTGTTCAAAAAGTAATGAGACTTCAAAGTTGGTGGTGAAAAAAAAAGGTGTCGTCACGGCGGCCACGATTCCGGGTCTCCGGAGCGTCTGAAATGAAAAAAAAAAACGGGGTTATAATCAGTAGTATAGATGTAATTCTCGGGTGAACCTCAAGCTTAATTTTGTGATTTTTTTTTGACAAAATGGCGGCCATTCAAAAAAAAAAAATTCAATTTCGGGCTTTTTTTTTTGTAGTTTAGTGTAAAAAAAAAATAGTAAAAAATTTTTTAAAATTATGGTCGAGGTTCACCCGAGAATGGTGACAATTCTGCGTCGATTCCACTTTGTTTCATGAAAATCGGTTCAGTTGAACTGGAGATATCATGGCCGCCAGTTCGAAAAACGTGGTTTCGAGATAAACGCGTTTAAAGTTTGAAGCGAAAACAAAAATAGCTCATTTTGACGAAGACCTTGCTTCACAAAAAAGGCTGTATCTTCTAAAGTATTTCGAATTTCTAAAAATCCTTTTTGGGGCATATTCACAACTACCCAAGCTATAAATAAATGCAAAAAAAAAGTCGAAAAAAAAGTTGCTCAATGAGAAGACCCCCTTAATGTCATACCTGTCGATTTAAATGAAAAAGAAATGTAAATGATCTTTACGTCGAGATATAATTACTGACTATTGGAAGCTTGTTAATTCCGATTAACAATCAGGTTTTATAAGTCCATCGATTACAATAAATACTCCCATGAAATAAAGTAATGGACCACTTAAAAACTAATCAGTCAGTTGTACAAATAAACTTGCGGAGCACAGAGTTTTTAAAATTACGTATACAGAATATCATTATAAAAAAAAACAAAATATAAGAGGTATAATTCCTAAGAATAAAAGAGGCCGAAAGGCACCAGGAAACAAAATTTCCGAAAGTTCTGTGCAGTAAGTGAAGGATCATATTAATTCCTTCACTCGGTATTCAAGTCCCTTACACGTCGTTATCAAGCCCCAAATAGAAAATATTTAATCCCTGGTCTAAACATCAAACATTTTTTGAACTTGTAAAAATTTTTGTGAAAACAAAGAAATATAACCAGTAGAAGAATAATTTTATAGATATATTTTAAGTCTTTTCATTTAAATTTTTCACAAAAGGATACTTGCATTGCGTGCGAAAATCTGCAAATAATAATTGATTTAAAAGCTAAGCTCGGCAAAAAACTACATCTTCGAGTTAGTTCGATATATCCACAAACTTGAAAATGGAAATGCTTTTATGTATTGCCTACAGTACATTATTCTTCGTATACAATAGTCTAGGGAGCGATAACCAATTATGGTATTGGGAAAATAATCAAAGCCATAAATAAATAACATCAAGCTTTCATTCATTGATGTTATGGACTATTCGACCACATGCAACAGGGTAAAATGTTTAAAGTGCGAAATGTTCAAAATCTATTTTAAGACTAGTTTTTTACAATTTTATGTTTCGTTGTAAAATTCACCTGTCCAAAATTCGGAGAAAAGAGCCTCATGTCTCATAATTGATTTGAAAAAGATTATATCAGATATATAGTTCCAAGGAATAGGTAGAGACTATTTCAAAAATCATTGACTCAATTCGAATTCGCATGTAAGCAGGTAGTCATAAATAAAAGAGGTAGTAAGTAATACCTAAGAAATATAGAGGTATTATGTACCAATTATACCAAAGTTTTATTTTTTGGTTAATTGAATATAAGTTAATTTGCATTTTTGTCAAATAAAAAAAAGGCATTTTTAAATAAAAACCAAAATTTGTAAATAAAATAAAACAGTTAAAATAATCTGTTCCAACGGCTTTGCAACATTTTTGAAATATTTGTGTACATTTGTGTACTGTGTAGGACCTACACATGTTTCACTTGATTTCCACTTGTTTGCATTCCCAAGTTTTGATCCAGAACATATTATACTGAATAAGGAACAAGACTTGAAATCATTAGTTCAAAGATAAAGAAAAATATTTATATTGCTTCGGGTTAATCATATTTTATTCGATTAATTTTTTGATAGCACGTTCTTCTTGTGTATGTCAAGTGCATTTTTAGCATTTTCCGGTATAATTTCATCTTATCATCTGGCAATATTCTGCATTCTGCATCTGAGACTGAAATAATGAACAAAGCTGCCTGCAATAAAAAATAAACAAAAAATCTCGCACAGTTTAATCAGCTGTTTTGCAAATTTATTGGCGGTGCTGGAAACTTCCACTCAAAAGATAATAATCAATTTGTTAAAATTAAGATCAATTTGAACACACCTTTAAATAATCTTCTTTGGCATTGTAAGCAAGATTGGTAAGAACGTTTGGTAAGAACGAAATTTTGAATGCTTGAATAACGCGATAGTTTAAGACATCAAAGGCGGCAGCAGTGTATTGAGAGTGCAACAAGTGCAACAATTTTAAGACTTAAACCTGGCATTGCAACTTTTTGCTTTGCACATTTTTTTATTACTTTAAAGTTTTTCTTTATGCAGCAATTTTTTTGCTTCACAAAATATATTTCTTAAAAAAAATTTTATGAATACCTAATTTTTTTACTTTATAAAAAAGCTCATATTTTTTAGCAGCATTATAATTAGAACGTTGAAGATCGTTGCTGTGATAATGAAATTTACGCCAACGACAGCCATTTTATCAAAGCTAAGATTTTGTGTGTGGTTGCATACAACGCTGGCTAACAATGTGTGGGTGTTATGAAACCAAGGTCGAGGGAACTTTAGAAGCTTTGAAAATTACGAAAAAAAGGGTGCTACTTACGTCATAGTATTAAAGTTGAATTTTACATATGTTATTGAGGCCACCATAAACACAAAAACCAACTGCCAGAAACCTGGCAGGGGCATTTCTTTAGCCAGACTCTTAAAAGGTAAAAAAATTTGTGATCAAGGCGGAAGCAGTGCCCTTTCAGTTTTGAAAATATGCAATATCAATATTGGTGTTATTTGAAAGATAATTTCATCACTTTATTATTATTTATCTAATTTTTTTTTTAATTATTGAAGTTTAGATAATGATTTAAGTTTGGCAGTCGCTGGTTCTCCTGCTAAGTTCATCTGACACCGAAGAATTTAATGTTTTAATGAACCTGTTTGAATTGGTCATGGAAATTACGCACATTAATGCCTTTCCTGTCTAGACTTGAGCATGGATTTTGAGCAAACTGAATGTAAACAAAAATTAATATTACAAATACCCAAACCCATTCTACATATAATTGCTTCAATAATTATTTACCTTTCTGTATTCCGGACACGTCCAGTAATACGGACATACGTCGAAACCAAAATATTACTCAAAAACATTTCATGTGAACGAATTTGTAAAAACGACCCCATACAAACCGCGTTGTAATGCGTTTTTCTCCGTCAAAATCGGGAATTGAACGGTTATTATGTACCTTAAAGAAATATCGCTATTCTTACCATGGTTTCCAAAAAATTTGATTTTTCTCTATTGATGGCACATTTACTTGGTACAACCTATTATATGACATTTTTACCATATTCTTATGTTCACCCGTTCAGTCTTGGCGACTCCCACAAGAAAAACCTTATCAAAATAATATATAGAAGAAGATAATCTATGCCCTCAGCACAATTATTTTCAAATCATTACACGGTACAACGGCTTAAAAAGCTCAAGAGGTTTGAAAATTATTCTTACATAATTCAAGGATGATAAACAAGATGGCATCCTCAGATGTTTCCCCATCACGTCTTAATTTAGAGTACAACCACTTTGAATTTATTAATGTTAAATACATTTTGGAATAAAAAAGCTATATTATCGTGACAAGAAATATATATATATATATATATATATATATGTATGTATGTATATGCTGTCCTGTATATATCCTATATTATCCTGAAAAATTTAAGCATTTAATGGTGTTTCACATGAATTAAAATACATCAAGGAAAACAAAAATTTATTTGATGGTATTTGAGTCTTAACATTCAAAACAAAATCAGTTATTGTTTTGTAAATTCTAAGAAAACAATAGAAAATTAATAAAAAAATCTGAAATTGCTCTTTTGCTTAGGTGGATGTATAAATGTACAATTTGAATTCTGAACAAAAAAGAGAAAAAAAAACATTGTGTTTTTTTATTTAACAACGTGCTTACGAATATGGTTTACTAGTACTTGGTACTGTATCCTCTTCAAAACAGCCTCTGGACTTTGAGTTGAACAAACCAAAATATTTATTCATTCCTTTTTAAGCCAATCCTCTACAATCTTTGCTGTGTGTTTTGGATCATTATCGTACATAAAAGTCTACTTAAAAGACATGTTCTCAAATGCAAATGGTTAAATCTGGTTATTAAGTATATTTTACATATTTTTATCTATTATTCCTGGTATACTACCCCGACAACAATCGGCTGCATATTTTATAATATAACCACTTTCAGCTTTTATTTATAATAAGAAAACAATATTTCTGATACAAAGTTTGTAGTAACCTTAAAGCTTGAAATGTATTTTTTTAGAATTAATAGCAAAAGTAAAAAAATTACATAAACAACAACGTTAAAAGCGAGATTAACCAACACAGTCATATAATGCAATCCAAAAACTGACAACATTCAATTCGTACAATAGAAAGAATGCGAGTGTGCACAAGGATAACGGGACAAATTATTTTTTGCTGATTCTGTATATCAATTGCGAATGAATTGGGAATGTTTTGAGAAAATTTCGGTCACTCTTTGATTTTATACCAGTAGTTTTTTTGAATGATTTTCTACTATGGCACGTGGTAAAGCGATTTGTAAAGAAATAAGAAAGTTAATTGTCCAAAACTTTCTTTTACACAAAAGTTATGGTTTTTATTGCATAGCCCCTAAGATTAGCAAATTCAACTGTCGAAATCTCTTGCAAATCTTGGGACATTGCAAATACCCAGAGAGGTATATCATGATGGTTGGTTTTAATATTCTGCCATGTCTTGATGATTGTTTTTTTCAATTAGATGCACTTAAAAAAACTTTTTATATATAAAAAAAAAAAAAATTGTTTATACTCAAAAAAATTGTTTTAAGTAATACATTCGGATTATAACCCTGCAAACATTTTCTGAGGCTCTCTAAAAAGAGTGTTTTTTATGCATGTTTTATGATGACTCATTAAAAGGACTCATGAAAGAGTCTTTAATATGACTGTTACATGATTGTTCAAAAATAAGACTCATAAAAGAGTCATTATTGTATCTGCTTTATGAGTACTCATAAAAGACACTCATTATTAAAGAGTCCTAAATATGACGGTAACATGATTGTTCATAAAAAAGACTTATAAAAGGATCATATTTTGATTGATATATGCGTAATCATAAAGAAGACTCATAAAAGAGTCTTATATATGAGTGTTTCATGGGAGAATAGAATCAGATAATTGCAAAAGCACCATATCGAATGAATAAATAAGAACTTAATCGAATATATTTTTTAAAAATTTTATTAAACTTTGTTACTGTCTGTTATGGATATATCCTGGCTACGCTGTTCGTAGAAATGTTTGTTTGTGGCGATATACATGCATTAAAATTTAACTCCAACAAATGTTGCAAAAGACTTCTTAAATGAGTCTTAAAAAAGTAATAAATATATTCAAGTATTAAATCAAGTATTAAAAGAGTATTAAGTATGAGTCTTAAAAGAGTACGCAATATGAGTCTTAAAAGAGTATCAAATATGAGTCATAAAACCGTCATTACTATGAGTCCAAAAAGACTCATAAAACAATCATATTTATGAATCATATTTTGGGGCCCACAACATACGAAAATGTACTCATAAAAGAGTTTTTTTTGAGCGCATTATGATGATAAACCCTCATTTATATGAGTCTTGAAAGAGAATTTTAAGAGTCATAATGTTTGCTGGGAATACTTTTTACCGTTTTTCTACAAGAAAAGCAACGTTTTTGTATATTTCTTTTTATTATGATATATTAACCTATATATCTTACATATCCTAGATTTGCACTGCTTTTTCAAATTACAAATGTACACTGTGGTTGAACAAAACATACAAAAAAATTTAAAAATCTTTATATTCATAACGCTTGAATGGGTATGTGTTGAAAACAATGCACTTTTTGCGATTATTAAAAATACCAACATTCTCTCTTTACTTATTATTCACCGTTATAGAATGAAAATTCTCTGTTTGAAATAAAACAGAATCAATTTAACAAGAACATACGTTTTTGTGCACTTTAATTCAAAGTGAAATTTTTAAAACAACTTTTTTTAAAAAAGCGCAGAAGTATTCTGGTTTTGAACTCGGATTCTCAATAAGGTAGAATCATATATAATTAAAATGGAAACAGATTCAAAAGCACTTTGTGCCATTTTAAAAAAAATTACTTTAAAAATTACATTGCAAAAAACTAGAGGTTAGGTTGGTTTTTTGAAAACTGCAAACTTTTGACAGCACATATTGTCAAAGTAAATACTACGAAAAAATAAAGAAACTTCATTTGAACTAATGCAGAAAACAATATCACGAAATTTTGTACCATTTTCTTACAGTAAGAACTTTAATTGCTCATTCGAAATTCACAGTTTTAAAAAAATAAAAAAAAAATATGAAAATGTGTCATATTTCGATACACATATCTCCCAGCAGAAAAACGCTAGAAACTTGAAAAATGACTTTCAGATGCATAATTTTATGGCAAATATAACTGCATTTTTATTTTTTTAAAAAAATGAATTATTTCAAAATAGAATTTTGAGCACACTTATCCCAAGTGTAAAACGTGAGAATGATCATATTTTCAAAAAGCATGGCATTATATACTCTCGAAGGTTTGCCATTGTCTGCAGAGAGATGACGTCCGGCCAGTAAATTTATTTCTTTTGATAAAACTTGCTGTCAAATATGAAGATTGAACTCGGGCTACCGTAGTTCGTTGGCTCGCACTCTACACACTTAGCATGCACAGCCAAGGTTAACATTTACTTAAGAGTAAAAAAAAAACATTACTTAGTTGCGAAAGACATTTATAATTCTGCATTGGTTTTGTCGTATGTTGTCTTTAACAAATACATTTGTTGCTGTAGTTTGTTTTTTTTTTTTTAAACAATTAAACAATTTTTATCATTTATCGAATTTGTTGACACGTTTCATCATCATTATCTTTGTCGATATAAAACATTTCAGATAATTGGAGATATTTTTGTGTTTTTTTTATTAAATATGTAAGGTTGTGCTTAAGTTCTTAAAATAAATCTATATATGTATGTTTATGTCTTTTCTATTGTCCGTTTGCTGCAATAACGACAAATCTGAAAAACGAATTTTGAAAAGTTACAGAATACAATTTAAAAAAACATAAAAATTTTGTTTTTTATGAGATCAGTTTTAATAAAGTTAAATGCATTCGAGATAAAATTAAAGATAGCTTCACAGAATGATAAATAAATATGTACGTCTGTGAGTGTGTGTGTTACTGTAGCGAACAGCTGACATTATGGAATATTTACAAGAAGTGCTGTTCATTTTATTAATTACCATTCATGGTATTTTCATCTTCTGATGAAATATCAATCATGCTCTCAACTCGCGAGGGCGACATGACATAGACGAAATGCTCTGTACCAGCTTCGTTGACGCCACCTGTCGGTTGTGTCATACAACTACCGTCGGGTGGTGAATCTACATTCGAATATTTGTTGCCGTTGACCATGCCTTCATCTGTCAGCGAGCCATTGCATTCCAAAACGTTTTCAAGCTCCAGCTCAATGTCACTTACGATGCGCATGCATCGCATTTTAGCCAAAGATTGAAATTTTGTTGGCATCGAACGCACTGTTTTGGCCAAGCTTAGGAAAAACAAAGTGTTTGCATCCAAGTCTCTATTGGCCTGTAGCACTGCGGACACATCGAGTTGTTCACATCTATTTGAGCTGAAGTCTGTAATTCTTCGTGACTTAGCAGCAGGTGGCTGAACTGCTTGCGGTGGTGGTAGTGGTAGTGGTGCGTTTGTGAAGCTAAGATTCACGGCGCTTGTTTGCTGCTGGGACGGTGGAACACGTCGAATTTTTGTTATCAATGGCGGATTAATTTTTGCAGTTGTTGTTGTTGCTGTTGGTGCACCTTGCGTGGCAATACTATGGAAAAGTCCAAAAGCTGGTGCGGTGAGCTCCTTTTTGAATGTATCGACAGAAGATGCAAATAAATGTGGTTCTAAAATAAGACAGCCAACGCTACTGGCATTGCTGCTGACAGGTACAGAAGGCATAGTATTCTTGCTGACGCCAGAGAGTGCGGCAGGCAAAGAAAATATCTGCGTTGACATAGTAGTCGGAAATGTATTCTGTGGAATTACTGGCAAAGCTGTATTGCCACCCATTGACTTTCCAATGAACTGCGGCGGTAGCTGAACAGTTGGCAATGATGGCATTGGCAGCATCAAAGTGCCTGATGTCTGTGGCATAATGTTGGATATTGTTGTAGATGTGCACGTAGCTGTTGTGGTGGTCAGTTGCGAAGTGGTGGCAAATGCCATTGACGCAGTTGTTGTGCCCGACATTGTTACTTCTGTTGACGATGATGTAATGGTTGCTGGTGGCGTATTTGTAATTGTTATTTTTAGCTCATCCTCCGAAGCTGTTGTGGTTTTTGCCAAAACTTGAAAGCCCAGATCACACTCAGTGTCCTCCTCTTCATTTGGCTTGCTGCTTGTGGTTGTTGCGCTTCTGAAATGCAGTTAAATATATTAAATAAATAACAAAATTCAAAATATTTTCAAAGCTAACCTTCCTGGACCTTGATATGGTTTTAGAAATTCCATGTGATCTGCATGTGCCCAGTATTGGTATTTTTTTGACGTCTTCGTACCAATTCGAAATGAGCGCAAATATTTTGTATAACTGTCGCGTAGATTCTTCCATTTTCGCTTAGATGCATCTTAAATAGAAAAAAAAAATTAGTCGAAATTAAAAGAACATTGAACATTTTAGAAGAATAAGAAGATTTAAAATTATTTAAGCAATTTTAAAAATGTTAATTTTAAAATATCAAACGAACATTTTAAAAGCTCATTTTAAAATATTTATTAAAGAAAATCAAACGAACGTTTTAGAAGCTAATTTTAAAATGTCTGTTTTTAAAATGAAAATAAACGTTAGAGGCGCAAAATCTGGGTTAAACGTTTTCAAAAGTAGCACGTGTCTGTCGACAAGGATTAACCGCTAAAGTCGAGTTGAGACAAAGTGAGGTTATTACTTTCATTTCGTTTTTTCGCAACGAATTACACTAGTATGCACATTTTAATGATTTTACCTTGAAAATTAAATGCTTGAGGCCATCAAATAACTCTAAACCGCAAAGTCAGGGTATGGTATTAAATTGCAATTTTAATCTTAAAAATGCTCTTCTGAAATGTTAAAAATGAGTTTAGCTGTTATTCCTTGTTGACACAGAATTAATATGCTAAGGTTTTTAGTGAGTTCAACTCCTTCCAGACCATTAGACCGATTTTAACAGTTCAGATGTCATTAAATCAAGTTTAAGCTGCAGATGTGCAAACCAGTCTTAAAAATTGTATTTTCGCTTTTGGGATTTACAATATTTTGAAAATAAAATACGCACATAAAATTTGGTTTGGGGAAAGCTTATGCATTGGACGAATTAGAATTTTTTTAAAAATTAAAAACTTTTAACCAAAATTATCTTTATGCCTTCCTCTTATCTCATTTGTGTAAAAAATGCAGTTAAAAATTAAAAAATTCCACCCTCCGAGCAAACAACTTTTGTTTTTTTTTAGCTTTGAACCAAGGATTTCAGGTGTCAAACCTATTCAGTCAAGTCTGCCTTGGTTCGGAAATGGGGTGATAGATAAGTAGGAGGGAAAGTGAAATCAAGAGAAACAAGTGTAGAATATTGTATGTGTGACGGAGCACTATATCAACATGCGAATTTGAATCTGAGGCAAGTGTTATGCCTTTACTTCAGTCAATTCGAGTTATTAAGCAATCTCATTCCACAAACATCTCTACCACCAACTACAACTTCCAAATTCGTATATTTTGATGAATTTTTAGTTTCAGTTGATAAGAAATGAGGAAAGAATTAAAGAAAGCTAAAAGCGTAGGACCATGGCTAGACCGGAATTCGAACCCGGAACCTCTGGGTTGGCAGTCAAGTACGCTAACCATTCGACAACCGAGGCCCCAAAGTCGAATTTTAAGGGTTTTCAAAAAAACTTTCGGCTTTTCGGTTTTTTTTGCGTGTTTTCATTAAAATGTGTTATAAATCGATGTCGTCGGTGTTCTCTAAGTATTTTTAATTAATTTCTTTATTATATCTAAACATTATTTTTTTCATATGAATTTATTTTTTACTTCGTTTTATTATATTTAGTTATGTTTTATAGTTTGGAAATTTAAGCTGCGATGTTTTTGAATAGTAATAATTTTTAGCTCAATATTAATATTAATGTAAGTCCGTCTTCGTTTTTTACGGTAACATTTAAAAAGTTAGCGCCAGATCTTATCGTTTTAAGTTAAAGCTGTATGAGCTATATGCCGACATCGATATAGTCAAGCGTATTAAAATTGAGCGGCTTCGCTGGCTAGGTCATGTCGAGAGAATGAACGACGAAGCTCCAGCGAAAAAGATATTGGATTCGGTACCCAGCGGTGGCCAACGCAGACGAGGAAGACCGCATCTCCGTTGGAAAGACCAGGCATTGGATAACCTGACAACGCTTGGAGTTTCCAACTGGCGCCAGCAAGCGCACGACAAAAGAGGCTGGCGAAAATTCTTAGACCAGGCCAAAACCGACCAACGGTTGTAAGCGCCATCTAAGTAAGTAAGTAAGTAATGATTTTGTTATCTCATTAATGAGACTTAATATATCGTTGTAGAGGAGAAAAACTTCTTAAATAGAATATAATGTATAAAAATCTATAATGATTCCAACACTTAGGCGTACACATTTAAAATACGACAAAAAAGAAACTAATATTTCTTTCTTTCTAAATTATATTTTCACCAGCCATTTTTTTTAAAGATATTTATTGATATTTTGGGCCGCCACCAGCGTCGATGACCGCTTGGAACCGTCTGGGCATTGAAGCTACTAAATTTTCGAGCTCTTCCGCCGTTATTTTCAGCCACTCCTCTTGCAGCTTCTCTGAATAGAAGTTGGAGAGCCACTAATAGCGTGCTTGGGGATATTTCACTCCAAAATTTACCAAATGTGTTCTATTATGTTCAAGTCTGGGCTTTGTTGAGGTGAATACAGCTGTCGTAGAGCATACTTCAGCATCCAGTCCTTCACTACCTGCGACATATGCTTAGAATCATTGTTCTGTTGGAAGATTCAGCTTGTTCCTAGGCATAACTTTTTCAAGGATGGCTTCCAATCGTGTTCCAATATGGACTTGTATTAGAAGCGATCCATAATGCGTTCAACAAATACCAGATTTCCAACGCCTGAGGCCGCAACTGCTCTCCAGATCATTACACTGCCACCACTATGCTTCACCGTGGGCATTAAGTGCTTGGAATTCATAGCAGTGTTCGGTTTTCTCCAAACTTTGGGTTTCCCGTCCTTTCCAAACATGTTGTCCTATAAGTCAATTCCGTTATTATATGCTTTTCTGCGAACCCCAAGATAAGTTTCCGGTTTTTGTCGCTTATAAGGGGCTTCTTGCGAGGAGTTCTGTAGTGAAAACCTTTATTATTGAGGGTCCTTCTTACTGTGCGTGTGTGTACAACAATTTAGGATATCTCAGCTATATCCTGGGCCAACTAAGTGGCATGAACTTCGGGATTTCGGTCAATTTCGTTGCGAATGAATGAAACTTCTCTACGGCCAAGCTTCTTCGGACGACCAGTACGCGGCTTGCTTCTTCGGACGACCGTCGATTTGCTTAAACATAATAATTTTGCTATTTCGCCAAATGATTTATTCTCATTTGTATGATTAATAACTTATTTTCACACATCCACAGAAATTTTTTAGCATGGAGCCATTCTTCTGATCGTACACTTTTGAAAATGCCACAATGAAATAAATTCCAAGAATTATACAAAGTATACACATAGTATGAAACAAACGATGATTTTCCGATTGTTTCAGCTGAGAAAAATAGGAAAAAGAGTGAAACCAAAAAAAGGGATGTAGACTTATGTCAGTGCCTTTTTTAGTTTTAAATGAATAACTTCATAAGTTAATGTTGGTGTACCATACTTTTTTGTTATTTGTTATATTTTTTTACTTTACATTACTTTTCTTTCTGATCCTGCAGAGCTGGTTAAATTTAAGAAAAAGAGGTCGTACGTAGAGTACACATTTTATTAGCCTGCACGGAAAAAACTTTAAAAATACAAACGGATAATCTTTTAATAAAATATTTCATTCAACTTTCAGAAATAGAAGGCTCCCTTTCTCAAAAAATTATACTTATTTAATTTTACAAGAAAAATCACTTGAAAAATCCAAACTTCTGTGTTTTTTGACTATGAGTGAAAAAAAGGGAAAAACGTCAAATTTGCAATCGCAGTGCAAGGGTACCGTTGACACTTATTCAATTATTCCTTCGCATAGTGATATAGAATTATATTCTCTTTCGAACGATACCAATTATGGGTGGGTATCTTCCATTTAATTTTTTCAATGAATTTTTTTTATGTTTTTAGAAAATCATTAAATTGTGGAGTTTTTCTGATTCCCAAAATTTCCCATATTGCTCATGTGGTTACTTTATTCCTCTTAAATGTCTTCTTAAATCGGAAATGTTCCATGACACCAAAAAAATATTTACGTGTACATGAAAGTAGGTCTCAAGAATAACATTTTATGTAAACAAATTTTTCTTCCAACTTCTGTTGTTTTGAAAATATAACCATTTTAATGTGGTATTTAACGTTACATTTCTTCGGATTGAGTTTCAAGGTTGGTATGCATTTTAATAAAATTCCGAAATTGGCTATGAAAAAAACCTTAATTATAAAACTATTTGGTAGTTATGTTTTCCGATTTTATGGTATATAAATGAATCGAATATATTCGATAAAGAGTGAAATAGTAAAAACAAAACTTTTCGCCTGTTATTCCTACAGAAAAAAATTTTACCATATGTGTTTTAAAGAAAATTTTCCAAATCACTGAACGTAAAAAAATAACGAATAAAATAAATGTCCTAGATTTTTTATATTTATATTGTTTATATTTATATCGTTTTACAAACCGTTTGACTTTATAACAAAAAAAAATGTATAACCTAATTTCGGTTAACGATAGTACGTTACTAAGTGATTATTTGTCAAGTAAAAATATTGTCCGAAAATTCATTCTTTGTTCACCAAGTTATAAGCTTGGTGGACAATTTTTGACTTTTATCTGCAAATGGGTCAGGGTTCAGGCCACAATCGTTATATACAAAAATTTTCATCGTGTGAATGTTATGAAGTGAGTATTAACACAGTTTTTAAGATAATTTACCATAATCCTGATGTTTAATAATAATTTTTATAGATCAAATCATGCGTTCACCAAGGAGGACATTAAAACACCGCCAGCTACTACACTATTTGCATAGTTTTGAAATTTATGCTTGCCAAAGAAAAAAAGGATTTGCCTTTTTAAGCATATCTATCGGGCAATTTAAGAAAATATAAGTTATTTCGAATCAATGGTTCATATTTCGAACTCTAAAACGCAATCTTTTTCAATGTTTCTGACATAATTTGCATACATTCAGTACAGAATTTAAACAATTGACTTAATGTAGTAGAATATTTCTTCTAAACAAAACAAATTAAGATAGTTAACGACAGTTACTTAATTTTGGCTTAGCTTTTTTTGAATGTCAAACCGTTGAAGAAGGAACACGTACTTAGTCCATCTAAAGGAATTTTTAAATCACTTCACTTCATGAATTTTCATGTGAATATACATACATATGTATATGCATGTATATGTAGATAGTATGTATGTACATCTTTGTAGACCACTTCTATATCAGTGAGTTGTTTACTTATTGCTGCTCTATCGTGGTGCGGTAGAGAGCGACTAAAGCTTAATCAAAATAATAAACAACATGTGCAAAATGGAAAATAAGTTATATAAAATAAGAAAACCAAAACAAAACAAAAGAAAAATATTTTATGTATACGCAACAGCCTGTACTTTTGTAAAGAGAAGCATTTACTTTAGTGTCTCTTTTTCAAACGACTAGGAAGAGAGCTAAAAAAAGAGCGCAAGAAACAAGAAATCTAACTGAAATGATTTTACAGGGTTTGATGCATACATTGCCATTATTTTTTAACTAAATTTATAACTTTTAACATTTAGACAAATATTTAGGAAATTTTGTCAAAATTAAAGTTATATTGATTAAAAGCAGTGAATAGCGAAAAGAAAAATCGAAAAGCAAATAATTTTATTGAACAACTTAATGCTTTATTGGAATTTTCGAATAATATCTCCGAAAATTCTTAACTTCGAATGACGGAACAGTTTCATTTCAAAATTGCTCGAATTTATGGACAAGAAAAATTCTCTGAACTTATATATTTTAGGAAAACGTGGTTCAAACGTTTTTGTTCAAAATTTTATAATTTTATGTAAAATTTATCGAATCGAAGCATGTAGTATTGAATCCATTAACTTGCATTTCTTAAATCTGATTGTAAATTCAAGCAGTTTCCAATAGAATTGCTTTAAAGGCGAACAGTTTGACTTTATAGTTAAACAAAACATTTCGGCAGGAAAAATAATAAAACAGAATTGTTAAGGCTCAACCATAACAGACTCAAGCTGGCTGCAGCCAATGTCAAATTTTCTACGACGGCATAAAAATTGTACGTAGCAGCCATAATAGCTCCAGCCAGCTTTTTCTGGAGCTGAAAAATGGACTGTTTGGTGCGGTTTGTCCGATGATTCCCTTTTTTGCCCAAAATGGAAGAATTGGAAAACTTGGTTGAATTGTGGCTTCAACAAGACGGTGCGAAAGGTCACACGACACGCGATACCATGGACCTATTGAAAGGCGAATTTGGTCACCCCCGCAAACCCTTTTTTTTAGAGCTACGTGACCACAATTGCAGCAACATGGAAGACAACATTACAGCTGCTGTTGGTGAGATACCGGCCGAAATACATAAAAAAGTGTGCATAAATTGGAACTTACGGATGGACTCTCTAGAGTACATCAGTTTCACGATTAGATTTTGAACGGATTTAAAGGATGCATATTAATGGATGACGAAAACTATGTCAACGCTGACTTCAACCATTTCTGAACTAAGTTTTAATGTTGCGATTATGTTAAGTTTTTATGTCCTCACTATTCCACGGAGACGTTGAGATGATAACAAGAGAATAACATACAATTTTTTCAATAGACACTTGAATCCGTTGAATTGTCCAGAACTTCGAGCAATTGAAACTTATTAGGTTATAATTAACCAAAAACTAAGAAAACAATTTAAATCAGATTTTGCAAAAAAATTAAAAAAAGCCATAAATCAAAATATTTTCTTTTATGTAATTTAAAGTACAATAAAATTTGTAATTAAACTTGTAAAACTGTTGGAATTTTAAAAATTGAATGAATTTGGGTAAAAATTTAGTAGTTTTTGCCTAATATGGTCACCATTTTGAAAAATTTACGTACTGATTTCGTGTTAAAAAAAAATGATTTTTATCATAAAAAAGTGAAATAAATTTGTTTTGATACTTTTATTATTACTGTAATTTTGATACAAAATTACAAAAAATAGTAATTTTGATCTCTGGCCCATTTTGGTGTTCGCCATCTTGGAAAAGCTCAAAAAAATTTTAGAACATGCTGAAAACTTTATGGAATTCTATTACTTAAACAGTTAGAATTCGCTGTAAATAGAAAGAAACCAAAAAAGTAAAGAGTTGATGCTTATAAATTATCCAACTCTGGGCGGCCATATTTAATTTTTGGGGTAAAATTTTCTAATTTGCACCCCAAAATTAAAAAAAATGAACCTTTTTACATAATGAATTACCTTTAGTCTAAAGAGATTATAATTTTGTTAACGTTTTTTATTCGAATTACCAATAGTCAATGAATATTCGCTTGTGAAGAAACGGGTTAAGAAAATACATGTCAAAATACACCAAAAAAGATCTTATGTCAATATTTATATTTATCTCCTCAAAATAATTTATTAAGCAAAAATTTTCCTTTACCTTACATAATTCCGTGAATTTACCTTATCTGTATTTAAACATCAGTTAATTGCAAGCAAGTTATATTAAATATTTGTTATAAAATTATTTAAATTGTTGTTCATTAAAGCCCGAAATAGTTCCTTATTATAATACAATTTTGATTAAGTTTTTAATTCCATTATTTAACTTAATTTTTTGTGCATTCGAGCTAGAAGAGACTCTTTAATTTAAAATGAAAGCTGAAAATACTGCGAGTTACCAACTATGTATTTATAACGTGAGTAACTGCATAATGCTGTTTCTAATAAAGATAAATATTGAAATCCTGCTGCTTTTATTCATATCAAATGTACAAAAATCCACCCAAAAATTTCGGATAAACATTTGAAAGAAATTTACTCTGAATAAATTTTCCAAAAATGGTGACGCGAGTTACTAACTCAAACTATTATTTCACTGAGTATATATTATAGTACCACTGAATTCTTAAAGCAATTTATAACATTAAAAAGCTCATTATTTTCATAAAGAGTCCAATTGTACTTGTTAATGTATATAATAATAATTAATAGCTTAATTTAACTTCAAAAACTTTCTGAATGTAACACGAGTTACCATGGAATTACCCATGTAGGCAAAATTTTAGAAAAATCTCTGGTCGTATAACCAAATCTTTGCTCCAATTAAAATGGGAACTATATTTAGCTTAAGGTACTATTACAGTGTGTAAAAAATGAAAAATTTTTTTTTGTTTTTTTCTAGAATCTGGTTCCTTAAGGTCTTAAGAATGCGTGTACAAAATTTTAGAAAAAAATATCAAATGAAAAAAAAGATATAACATATATTATATTCGCTTTTCGCGTATTATTCATATATTATCGTTCATAGAAGAAAATCTAATCGCGTTTTTCTCGACACAAGTTTTTTCGAATTGGTTTCTAAGATATCTCGAGTTCTGCTTGAGCGATTTCGATGAAACTTGATTTATTGTGATCTTCATAAACTCTGTTAAGCACTCTACCTATAAAAAGCAGAGAAACTTTTATATTTTGTTTTTTACGGCTAAGAATATCTGCCAAAAAGAGGGGTTTTTTGTAAATTTTTTTTTCAACGCATGCCATTTTTTTCGTTTGCCTTATTTTTTTATTTGCGTAGGTAGAGTGCTCAACTACAACCCTTTACTGAAGAATGCACTTTGATTTTTTACTTTCCGACGCCTTGGAAATGCTGGAGACGAGAAACCAACTTACAACCTTTTTTTAAACACGCCAACTTCAACGACCTCTAGAAAATAAACAACAAATACAAAAACAAAAAAAAACATTTTTTTTAATATCTTCAACTTTAATTGTCCATAATGTAAATAAATTTGAATTGAATAATTTTATAATACTATGTAAAAAAAATTAATAAAAAAGGTGTTGTTTTTAATAGCTTCACACTGTAATAGTACCTTAAATGTTATACTTTGCATATGTTTTCTAAATCTTTTGCCAGTGCACAGTGGGAAATTTAACCCGGTTAAGTGGCCAAAAATCTGAAATGATTCCCAAGAAAGTTTTTTGACGTTGTTGAGTTCGAATTCGATGTACAAATTTTGACATTTAAAATTTCGGATTCAATATGGCGGTAAATTTAAACTATTATAACTAGGCGAAACAAAAAATTAGGGGGTTTTAGGTCATTGAGTTCAAATCTCATGTTAAAGTTTTGAAATTTTAAACGGCATGATCCAATATGGCGGTAAAAAATTTTAAATATCATTGCATCTATGTGAAACTTATAATAAGGGCTGTTAATGACACTGATTTCCAATCTTATATTTAAAACCAAGAACTAAAAATGGGAATCCATAATGGCAGCTGCATAAACTAACAAACTTGTATCCGTCTTTTCAATCTTGCCTTTTTTGAATTGCACTCTACTTCTTCTGCCTGCTTTGGTTTTTCAAAGTATGCCTTAAGCCTTAAAGTTGATATATGAGTATGCATCTATGTAAAATAAACGGAAGTGCATATTCCTCGTCCAAAAATAAAAAATCAATTATCAATCGAAAATCAAAAAAATTATTTTAAAACAAAGTATTGGGATACTTTAATTAAAAAGTAACTTAGCTGACTAAAGCATTTATAGCAAATTAAATATTAAATATAAATTAAATAATGAACTATTGTTTCGGTTTCGTCCTTATTTTTTTAAGAAATTTCTGTTGCGTAACGCCTTTTCGCACGTACTACATATTTCTCCATTATTAGTCTTTCTAGAACTTTTAGGCAACGACTCTGCAAATTTCCAAAAAAATTGTGAGATTTTTCTTATCAAAGTTAGTTTTTGGAGGGCCACTTTCATCAGAAAGTTGAAGGAAATAGTTGTATAAAGCGTCCTGTTTCTACTTCTTGTTGTCTTTACTAAGCCATATATGGAATAAAAAAAGATTTTGTATGAGGAAATTGTATGGCAAAAATTAAAAATTTGAAAAAGTCTCCAATAATCGCCAATTCAAAAGCTAATACAAAAACAGAATATCGAAGGCCCTTTTCAAATTCAATGTTCATAGGTTTACCAAACTTTACCATTTTTTTTTTTAAAGTCTACATAAAGTTGATCTTAAAAAAATTATATTATTTTTTTTAATTCACACTCAAAATATAGGTTTTCTTAATAATATCTTTATTTTACAAAAATCTATAAATCAAAATTTAAAGTACTTGCAATTGGTCAAAACCTATATTTTTGTTTTTTAATTGTCTTTCCTTTATTTAACTTTACAGAAAAAACTTCAAACTCAAATAAAATTAAGAAGTTTGATAAACTGCCAACAGACGGTAAAGGGTTAAACAAGTATGCAGTATTTTGCTCTGGAGTATTCTCCTAATGGTAGTAAAAAAAATTAATTTTGAAGATCTCGAATAATTGAATTTTGGCCAGAAAAACTGTACAAATTTCCTATAGTGCAGTGTAGTCTGCTACTCATCCTGTTAATATAGATTTTAATAGTGCGAATTTCATACTCTTTTATACTCATCGCTTCTCTTCGTTTTTTTCCTTCTTTCTCTCTCACTTATAACCTGTCTCTTAAATATTGTATATATTTTTCATTCTACAAAGAAAACCTACTGTGTAGGTATAGTACCGCTGCTGCTCAATAATGTGATGTGCAAAAATTTTTGGGTTGAGCAGCTACTAGAGCTCTATGTTAACCATACACTCGAGAGATATTGAGATTTTTCAACTCATGCCTTCTCTGTTTCCTTTTGTCTTATACTCTGGTTCCTGTACTATAGTATTTATCTTTGCTTTTGTTATGTTGTTGTTTTGCTTTTTGCTATTTTTGCTGTATATTGTGCTCTTCTTTATTTGCTGCAAGTTTTCTTTAACTTTATATGTCTGATACGTACCAATAGATAAACCGATTTCCTCTGCAATCTGTGACCAGACCTTCATTTTCACTTCAACATTTTTGTAATCAGGATTGTGTGTATTATAGACGACATCGTACTTCTTTACTATATCGATGAACTCCGTGGTATTGTCTGAAGTTGTAGACGATTCGCTAGTACCGCGCGGTGTCTTCATGTTTAGGGTTTTCGCTTTAATTCCCGGTGTGCTTGATTTTGCTGCACTGAATCGATGTGATTGCTGTGCTGCTAGTTGACCGGAGCGCTAAGCATTAAGCATGAACACACAAATTGTTTTCTTTAATTATACTGAATGACCGACAGTCATAGACAGACACTGATCGACCGACCGTCACTGCATGCGAATACTTTTGCGACCGCTCCGACAAACGTTGAGCACTTGAATGAGCTGAGCGCTCGTACGCTGACTGCACACAACCACCGCGCAACGGCTCAAATGTGCAAAGCAAGAAAAAACGGCGTCAACGACGACGTCAGCAGCAGCGGCAACATCGTCAACATTGTCGACATCGTTGAAAGAACAACAACAACAGCAGCAGCAGCATGGAGTAGTGCGACGCTGCCAACAGAGATGACAGCAGCGCTGTGCTATGCCAAACAACGACCGACTGGCTGCCCGCCTGTCCGCCTGCCCCAACATTCAAGCAACCTCTGCGGCATGGACGCCAGTCCGTGTGTGCGCGGCACCTCCTTGTCCGCGTTCTCCACCATTTGTTGTGTGTGTTTTGTTATTGTTGTTGTTGTTTTTTTTTTAATGCGTTGCTGCTGCGTTCAGTTCAAGCAAGTTATGGATGGATGGCTGGTTGGTTGGGCGGCTGGCTTGGATGACGGCGGCGGGGGACCCATGATATTTTTAGTGGTTCTTTTTCATGTAAGCTGGGTCGATATTGTTTTTTTTTTTGCTTCTCTTTTTTTTCGCGATTGTCGTGGTAGCGACAAGAGTAGCGCGCACGCAGTCACTGTTCGAGCCAAAACCGTCGTTCATGTTGTGTTGTGGGATGGAAAGTTGGGGGGAGGGGGGGGGGGTGGAAGGTTGGCAGTTAAGTCGGCAAAATAATAAGGTACTAGCGTAGATTGCAGCAGTTGGTGTCTAGATATGAAATTCTATGCCGCTCGAGGTGCTGCTGCCTGTACTCAGCTTGACGTTCTTTAATGCGTTGGCGATGCGATTCGTAGTCGTTGTTGCTTGATGTTTTCTTGTCTTCTGCGATTAGTTGTTGTTGTTGTTGTTATTGGCGCGTTGTTGTTGTTGTTTTTGTGTTTTAGCATTTTCCGCACAATCGAAAAATGCGCTGCTTCAGTTTGTTCTTCACTTATCGACATACACAGCGACATGCTTATATACATACATACATACATACATACATACATACATACATACATACATACATACATACATACATACATATATTCTATCTGTATACAGTGTAAATCTAGCTATATATGTATTTGTTTTGAGCTCCGTCGGTCGGGTGAACCGTCGGTTGCTGTTTAACAGACAGCACCGTTGGTCGGTCGGTCGATTGGTCGGCCATAACAGCATATACAACAGCATCATCATCGCTGAAATTGTCGTTGATGTTGTTGTTGTTGTTGTTGTTGTTTTTGTTGTTTTTGTTGTTGTTGTTATTGTTGTTGTTGTTGCTGTTGTTGTTATTGTTGTTGTTGTTGCTGTTGTTGTTGTTGTTGGTGTCGCTACTGCTGTAGTCGTTGTTATTATTTTCATCCGCAGCCTGCCTTGCCTGCCTGGCTTATTGTACGTGGTGCCGACGGCACTCTATCCCTCCAGCCGCCTCCACCACCCTTTGCCAACGCTAACGTACCACTCAGCTATACATCCATCCAAACTGCGAATCTCTCATTCCGTTTCTCCACCCCACGCTTTGACTGCAAAATCCACTGCTAGCACCAGTGGCCTGGCCCTACGTTGGTTTCATTTGTTGCGGCGCTGTTTTGTGCTCTGAACGGTTTGGTTTTGCTCTGCCTAAATGCCGACCTATCCTACCCAACCCAACCTCATATATGCTATGCTGGTTTATTTGAAATAAAACAAGAAAAAAAAAAACAAAAATCGCAGCAGCACAGCAACAACAGAATTGTCGTTGGAAGAAGGTTCGCTTCAGATTGTTTGTTGGAACACCGCTGACTATTCTTCAGTCGTTGCTTTTGTGCCATAAGGCAGCGGCCTAAATTGCTGCGCAGCCTTCAACGTCGTCGTCGTTGTCGCTGCCAATCGATAAAAGTATAGCCTAAGATGAGCAGCAGCTAGGTGGAGATGCGTAGCAACGCCAACGTGAAAACAGCGGGCACAGTTCCTTACTAGATTGTGCAGGTCCAAGTTGTGATGGAACCTAATTTGTGTTGTACTCTAACTTTAAGCTAACTTTAAGGTTAAGTGGCTTGCGCATCAGCACAAGATTTGAGTGTCTTATTCCCAGTTTCCATTTTTTTGGAAACTTCATTCAAGTAGAACAAACAATACTCATTTTCAATCCTTCGCGGCATCATTTTTTATTTGTACCGTTATGATGAGCAAAACTTATTTTTGTTTAAGTCCTACGTAGCGTACAATATGATTTAACTCTAGCATTCGTTGCCTTTAAAAAAAAATCAACGTTATATAAATAAACAGTTGCGATCAAATTAATAATATTTTAATTAAAAACTAGTTAGGACTTATCTTCGACTTGGCTGAAATTAAAAAACTCCCACAACCTTGCTGAAATATATTAAATATATAAAGTTGTCTTTTAAAGTAAAGCAGATTCCTTTTAAATAGCTTTGGAAAGTAAATTACATTAAATTTAAAAGAAAATGCAGTACATTTTTTTCTCTGTGTAGAAATACAGTAGTTGTACTGAAACTTCTAACCTTTGTATTTTTTTTTGTGTAGTGAACAAAATCAATTAATTCATTCACAATAGTGTATTGATTTTTTATGAAGTTTATTTAAAAAATAATTTTAAATCGAAGTTATGGGGTACCTAGAGCAAAAAAATAAAAATTGCAAAATATCTACTTGAAGATGACGCTGAAATTCTTTCGATGTAAGCTTTCATTTTAGGGGGGTGTCGTTTTATATTCATTTTTGGTGACCCGCCTTAATACTTATGTAAGTAAAAATTTTGATTGGAAAAATTTCAAATCATTTCTAAATCGGTAATTAGTACCGTAAGAATAAGTCCGGATAATCGGATATTCGGATAATTGAGATTCTTCTGTACTTGTTTTTTGCATCCCGAAAAATTCCATCTCTTAAATAGATTCTCAATAACACTGCCAGAAATATTAATTGGCTCCACACATGGATTTGATAAAATAACATATGACATAATATAAAATCTTACTATCGCTAAAAAAGAGAATTCTTGGTTTATTCAACTCCATCTTCCAGACAGGAATAATTACACAATCCTTCAAGATAGCAACTATTATCCCGATACAGCAACCCAATAAAAATTTGTGTGGGTGTAAGCAATTTGATTTTTTTTTATTTTGATAAAACTGATTTAGTGTTGATTGATTTAATTCTTTTTTATTAATGATGAAAAATTTATTTTTTGTTATAAGGAGAAATTAAAATCTTTATACAGTGACTCACAGCTTATTTCAAGCAAAAACTTTACAGTTGAGCAATGTTCCGTTATTTTGTAATGTAACTGTCGGTTATTTCTCTATATTTTACTCATTAACCCACAACACTCTCAAGTTCATTTTTTGGGTGAGTTTTGTGTGTAGGTCTTGCATAAAAATTTGTTTTTCAAAATGCGACCACGTACGACAATTCAGCAGCAAGAACTTGTTCTCAGTCGTTTTAACTATGTTTATTTGCGCCGAAAAATTAGTGAGATGGTTGGATTGAGTGACTCCACGCATGATAAGCGCATGAATGCTCCCAATAAAATTTTAAATTCAACGGACGAGCGCTTTAATGTCTAAAAAATCAAGGAAACCCCAAAACTATCAGCTCCAAAAGAGCCGTGTTCGTCGGAAGCATGACTTTAATGGCAGAAAAGCGAGCAAAAACAAAAAATCCTTTATAAGCACAATAAATCAGAAGTGCCGTTTGAAATTTGCTAAGGATTCATGCATTTGGAATACGGTAATATTTGCTGATGAGTATAAATTTAATATTTTTGGCTCAGATGGAGTCTCATTTGTTTGGCGTAAGCCAAAGAGAGAGAGTTGCAAGCAAAAAATTTGAAACCTACAGTCAAATACAGCAGTGGGAGCGTTATGGTGTGGGCCTGTAAGTCGGCATCCAGTGTTGAAACATGCAGTTTATTAAGACGACGATGGACAAGTCTCATTATCTTGAAATTTTGAAGGCCAACTTGATTGAAAGTGCAGAGAATCTGGACATTCGTAATGTTTTCAGATTTATCAAGACAATGACCCGAAACATAAGTCGGGCATTGTACAGACATGGTTGATTTGGAACTGCCCGCATGTAATGCAACCACCAGCACAGTCGCCGAACATGAATGTGATTGAAAATTTGTATACCATTTTGGATACAAATATCCGAAAACGTTCACAAATCCGAACTCAAAACAGCATTGGTTGCGGAATGGGATAAATTTACGCCAGAAGTGACCCGTAAACTGGTTGAATCCATTTCAAAGAGGCTCAAGTTAGTTACACATCAAAAGGGTGGTCATACTAAGTAAAGGGTGATTTTTTAAGAGCTTGATAACTTTTTTTTTAAAAAAAACGCATAAAATTTGCAAAATCTCATCGGTTATTAACTTTTATTTTTTTGCTTCTATTTTTTATTGTTATTTATATTTTTTCATTGTAATAAAATGTAAAACAAATGAAGGGCATATTGCAAAAACATGATAAGCTACACTGCTTTAAAAGTTAATATTTTATATTCATTACGTTTCTTGATATATTATCAATATTCACTGAAAATATTGCGACCTTTACCCGATCAATTTTGGCCCCATACGTAATAGTTCTTTTAAGCATTTGAAGTCATATTTGATCAGTTAAAACATTAGAGTAACAGCCTGCATT
Source organism: Tetanocera ferruginea (assembly GCA_958299015.1). Classification (NCBI taxonomy): domain Eukaryota; kingdom Metazoa; phylum Arthropoda; class Insecta; order Diptera; family Sciomyzidae; genus Tetanocera; species Tetanocera ferruginea. The sequence continues at coordinate 54,064,143 of OY282640.1, read as the reverse complement.
TATATAAATTTTATATCCTTTTTAGTTTAGTTGTCAAAGCTTCTGAAAGTTTTTCTTGAGTGCTGGTTGAAATAAGTTGTAAGCCACAGTATCGTCGAAAATTAAAATGTAGCGCAATAAATATTACATGCAACAATCAGATTATTGAAAAGGTACAAAACTTAAAAATACGAAGTATAATTTTTGATAGTAAAAATAGCTTTAATGACCATTGTAACTATATAAGAAAAGATCTAGCAACGAGAGTAAATATAATTAAATATCTTGCTTAAAAAAAAGGAATGTCCACATCAACACTCTTATAAATGTATATTAGTTGACAATCTTATCAAAAATTGACTATGGTTTGCAAATGTATGGCAAATGTGCACAATCCTCGCTAGATAGAATTTAAGGTTACTATCACACATCCGTTCGAATTAATCTTAGAGCGTTCAAATTTACACCAATAAAGAGCCTACACTCAGAAAAAAGTATCTCGGAATATGATAAACTAGTAAGGTATATCTTCGACTTGGCCGAAGTTAAAATACCCCCACGGCCGATTTTTAAAGGTAAAAGAATCTTAAATTGGAGAGCTTTTGTATGAGATTTTGAGAAATTTTATTATTTGTATGTGTCTAAAATACATACATATCAAATGGTTTTCCTACAGCTTAAATATAAGTCTTTTTATAACTTTTCAATTTTGGGGTTGTATGGGAGGTGGGCGTGTTAGTTTGTGTATGACGCCCATTTATCTAAAACACCTCAGTTTAGACCAGTGGTCATCAACACACGGTTCAAACAACAACAAAGAGAGCTTTCCGAGTGCAGAGCTTTACACTGAAACAAGAAGCTTTGAAAAGCTCTCGCACCATTGCGTTAAACAAATATTCTCAAGTGTTCGATTAACATTATAATGTTGTGTTTTTATTTTTGTGTTTGTTTATTGCTATTAAAAAAGCGTGTTAAATAATAGAATAGAAGTTAAATAGAAGTTAAAACATAAAAAGAGCAAAAGAGATGGTAAAAGTTTATGAATATAATGTTTTAAGAAGTTCAACAAAAAAGCATATCATACATTGTGGTTCACAGTCAAATTTGTCAGCAAATAAAAATTGTAAGCACCATCTTTCCTGAAACATTGCAATATATTTCTATTCATCAAGAAACCTCCGAGCGACAACCTCACCGCATGAACGCTAAAAACAAACTGACTAAAAATTTAAAGCACAGCCGAAAAAAGAAACTTTTACGCAGTGTACGTTGACAGCGAGCCGAATGCTACTTCGTGTTCAAAAGCTCAAAAACACACGACGCCCGCGGGCTATGGGAAAACATTTGTTGATGACCACTGGTTTAGACATAGAATACTTAAATACCGAGTTTCCGTTTTGTAACCTTAATTTTAACTTCTTTATAGATTTTTCAATTCTGGCGTTGTATGGGAGGTGGGCGTGTTCGTCGGTGGATGACGCCCATTTTTCTTAAACAGCTTATCTTTGACATAAAATACACAAATACCGAGTTTCAGTTTTGTATCTTTAATATTAGTCTCTTTATAGAGTTTTCAATTTTGGGGTTGTATGGGAGGTGCGCGTGTTAGTAGGTGAATGACGCCCATTTTTCTAGAACATCTCAGTTATTACATAAAATACACAAATACCGAATTTCAGTAATGTAGCTGTAATATTAGCCTCTTTATAGAGTTTTCAATTTTGGGGTTGTATGGGAGGTAGGCGTGGTTTTCATCCGATTTTACCCATTCTCGAACTTGATCTTAGTTTTTTTAAAAAAAGCTTAAATTTAGTGAGCCAAGGTTTTTGTTTTTTAAAACAAACACAAAATTATCCTCATATTTGCTTTTGCTCATCGTTGCAAAAAAAAAAATAACCAGCAAAACAAAAACAAATCATGTGCGTTTTGTGCTACACATGTACAAACATTTCAAGCGCAGCGCAATCGAGTAAGGCCGCGTTCATAGTGGAAGCTGAAGCTGAAACTTTTTACAGCTGCTGAAAACGCTTTGTGTACAATCATATGGAAAAAGCGCAAAGTGTTCATAGTGCAAGCTTAAATTCAAGGTTACGCCACTTTTGAGGCTTTTTGATACTTTTTTCTTCTATCTCACTTGGGCACACGGTGTTGATTTTTTGTTTCATGTCGTACTTATGCTTTGGGTTTCGGCTTATTTTTACATACTTTTTGGCACTTTTTCTTCCATCTCGTTTGTGTACACAGTTTTGATTTTTTGTTTCATTTCGTACGTATGCTTTGTGATGTAGGTTATTTTCATACTTTTTAACGCTTTTCTTGGCTATTTTTTTTTATTTCTTGTTTATGCTTTGCCGCACTGATTATGCTTTGCGAAAAAAGCGTGCACTATGAGCAGCAACAGCAAGAAAAAGCGTCATGATATCGCTTGAAAAAGCTTAGCCAGCTTCAGCTCCCACTATGAACGCGGCCTAAGGCTTGCTAGAATTTTGGTGAACGTCGGTTTTGTTGCTATTCTTTGTACTTGTTGATGTTATTTTTTGCACGCGTTGTTGTTTTTACAAATGTGCAAACACAAAGTTGAAAAAACAAAACAAATTTGTAGCTGAGCCAACTGAGCTAATTGAGCTACTGGAAGCTCATGTCTGGAATAGAGTATCAAGCTTTCACAATTCCACTTTACAACTCAAAATTCTCGTTGCTAATGCTAGCCTTTACGTCATTCCATGAATTCTCTATAGGATTGAGGTCCGGACTATGAGCCGGGTAATCCAAAATATTTATTTTTTCGTTTTAAGTCAATTCTTCACAATCTTTGCTGTGTGTTTTGGGTCATTATCGTGCCACCTAATAGGCATGTTCTCAAATGAAAATGGTTCCATATCGTTTTTAAGTATATCTTAATACATATTTTTATCCATTATTCCTGGTATACGAAAAATTTGTTTTTATAATACTTCGGATTCAAGTCTCGTCATTTGGAGCACTGAACAAATGTTTTTCCATCTGGTCCAGCCCTATTAAATTTAGTTTCGTCAATTCAGAGCATATGTTTCCAAAATTGGTCGTCTGTATTAAAATGGGTCCTTGATAACGCTAAGCGATCCTTCAAATTTGTTTTTTTGTTAAGAGCGGCCTTCTTCGACTGATGCGTCCATAAAGATTAGCTTTATGTTTAGTCTTCTACACTCAGAAAAAAGCTGCCATGTAAAATTAACGTTTTTTAATGTTATTTCCAATGTAAATCAGAAAATGTGGATTTTACGTTAGAAAATGTTAAGTTAACATGTATTGTGTTGAATTGATAAGAAAAATATCAAATTGATAATGTAATGTTTTACGTTGCAATATCAATTCTTAATGTTAAAATAACATTTAAAATGTTTTTAGTTCATCATTTTTTACTGTAAAATTGATAGTATTTCATATCCATTTAACATTATAAATGTAGATGTCAACAACAAGCAGATGTAATGTTTATTTAAGAGCTGAGCCGTTAAGACATACAGGTGACCGTGGCACACAGGTTAAGAGTGTGGCTTTGGATGCCCGGAGCCCTGGTTCGAATCCCACTCGTGGCAAATTATTTTTCAATACATTTTTTTTTATCTGCATTAATTTATTGATACTTTTTGATATTTTAAGTGTTAAAATAACATTATTATGTGACAGTTATACATTTTTAAATGTAGGTTTCGTAATGTAAAAAGTACATTAGGATAATATCAATTTTAACATTTTTTAATGTCGGACGACTTTTGTCAACTAAAAATGTTAATTTTACGGTTGTTTAATGTACTTTTTTTTCTGAGTGTAGATACTTGTTTCTTAACATATTTAGGTTATTTTTCTTAAATTATTTCCCTCATTATTTTCTCCGCTGACTTGAAAGGGTAAGCCTTACTATTTATATAGAACTATAAATCTATCAGTAGAAACGGTGGGCTTACGTGGGTTTTACGCGGTCTAGGATTGCGTGGCTTGTTCTCAAATTTATTTGAACCATTTAATTTTATCAACATGAGTGCATTATAAACCATTTTACGCGAAATATTGAGAAATTCGCAATTTAAGCCGGTTTTTACCTTTTCAACTAAGTTCGTTATTAACTGAGCGTTTTTCCGGAATGCAATGTTTTCCACAACCCATTTTAATCAGAATTGGCTTAATTCACTGAATAAACTACTAAAAATTTTTCTAACACCCGATCTTGTTAACTCCTATTCGAAGTTTTACACAACGTCATACTGTCTTGTCTAAAAATTAGAACTATAGTTGATGAATGCATTACCAGGATCAAACCAGAAATTAAAAAAATAAGTTAACATGTGTGCCATGGCTGTATGTGTATCTTCAAATTTAAATTATATTTAAAGGATTTATTAAAACATTAACGTAAATATAAAATATCTACTAGGTTGCCACAAAAATACCACAGTTTTTGTTCATATAAAAAAAAAACAACAAATTAACGAAATTTGTTGAAATTTCAAGAAACATTTTATTTGTACGAAAAGTGAATAGTTAAATAGTATAGAATTCAATATTTTATTTTTAATTAACTCAAAGTTATTACCTAAAATTATAAAAATTAAAGTTTCGGTTGCGTTTTTGTATACGTACGAAAAAAAAGCAAGTAAGGTAACTCTGTCTAGCCCAAATACGGAATTCCCTAAATCTGCTATAATATTTAAATTTATATTAAAATATTAAAACAAATAGAAATAACTTCTTATTTTTGTTCAAAAGTCATGCATTTCTTTAAAGTTTAATACATGTTTAACTAATAAGGTTTAACAACTGTGTATGGCTCAAACATCAATCTCTAATTTTTTTTTCTCAGTAGTAATATTAGTGTAAGTCCGTCTTCGTCATTTTAAATTAACATTTAAAAAGGTTAGTCAGATCTAATCGTTTTAAGTCAAAGCATTTAGTTGATGATCTCTTATCTCATTATTGAGACAATATATCGTTATTGTGGAAAAACGCTTCTTGAATAGAATGCATTAAACATCTATAGCGTTTCGAACATTTAATTTTAATTGAATTGCTCGAATTCGGAAAACAGGTTTACTAGTAGATAAAATTGTCGTAAAATGCAAGAGATACATTTAAAATTTTTAGCCTGCCCGATTTTCACCACTATGGCTACAGAGGGTTAATCTGGATTTGGATTATACTAGCAAAAAAATATGCGTCTACACTTTATCCAATCACAATGTCACCCACCCGTGATGTGATAAACTACACATCAATAAGAGAAAAATTCACCAATTTTTAGTTGATTTATTTTAAAGTAATTATGAACAACTCTAAAATGAACTAATTTTCAAGTAGCTAAAAATATGCTAAAAATATATGCAGACGAAAGTCAATTGACTTAATTTTGCGTGCATTTCCATATAAATTATGTGAGTTCGTTATATGAAAAAAAATGTCAGAGTTGTGGTTGACAAAAAAATACTTTTGCAATTACTTTTAAATTAATTGATTTTCCTATAGGAATGTTAATCTATGCTTCATTGTATTTAAAAAAAAAACAAAAGAAAAATTTATTTAACACTAGATTTACCAACAAATTTTTATACCTATTTATACAAACACCAGTCATTTTGACTGGAATTGAAAAACAAGTAAAGAAAGTCTAAACTCGGTCTAGGCCGACTATGAAATACCCTAAACCTACTTTTTCAATATACGATAATAATGTTGAAAATGAGTGGATGAAGCCCATACTTAATATGCATTTCAATTTTGATGAAAAATTTATACATACCAAGTTTTATTCCTGTAGCTCACAGTTAATGCCTTTATTATGCTTTCGCTATGGGAGTTGGGCGTGTTCAATGACGGATTACTCACAATTTTTGAACACACCTTAGTTTAAGTATAAAATACATACATACCAAATTTGATCTCTCTATGGCAAACATAATCTTATTTATTCAGTTTTAACCTTTTTGGGTTGTATGGGAGGTGGGCGTGTCCGTGGGCGGATGACGTCCATTTTTCAAAACCATCTTTTTTTTTGTCATAAAAAACATATGTGCCAAATGTTATCTCTGTAGGTTAAACAGAGGCTTATATATTGTGTTTTCAATTTTTGGCTTGTATGGGAGGTGGGCGTGTCCGTGAGCGGGTGACACCCATTTTTCGAAGACTTCTTTGTGTTGATACAAATCACATACACACCAAATTTTATAGGTGTAGGCTAACTATGAGCTGAGTTATGCAGTTTTCAATTTTTGCGTTGTATGGGAGGTAGGCGTGTCCGTGGGCGTATGATGTCCATTTTTCAAAACCATCTTTGTCTTGTCATAAAAAACATATGTGCTAAATTTTATCTCTGTAGGTTACACAGAGGCTTATTTATTGTGTTTTCAATTTTTGGGTTGTATGGGAGGTGGGCGTGTCCGTGAGCGGGTGACACCCATTTTTCGAAGACTTCTTTGTGTTGATATAAAACACATACACACCAAATTTTATAGGTGTAGGTTAACTATGTGCTGAGTTATGCAGTTTTCAATGTTTGCGTTGTATGGGAGGTAGGCGTGTCCGTGGGCGTATGATGTCCATTTTTCAAAACCATCTTTGTCTTGTCATAAAAAACATATGTGCTAAATTTTATCTCTGTAGGTTGAACAGAGGCTTATTTATTGTGTTTTCAATTTTTGGGTTGTATGAGAGGTGGGCGTGTCCGTGAGCGGGTGACACCCATTTTTCGAAAACTTCTTTGTGTTGATATAAAACACATACACACCAAATTTTATAGGTGTAGGTTAACTATGAGCTGAGTTATGCAGTTTTCAATTTTTGCGTTGTATGGGAGGTAGGCGTGTCAGTGGGCGGATTCCAAAAATATTCAATAGTGCAGATCCTTGGGTGCATGTGACCATGTGTACCAAGTTTCATCCAATTATCTCAACTCCTTCTTCTTATCCTGTGTATACGGACAACACACAGACGGACGGACGGACGGACGGACGGACGGACATGGATAGCTCGACTCACGTGGTGACGCTGATCAAGAATATATATACTTTTCTATACCGGACTCGCTTCGTTCTATGCGTTACAAACGTTTGCACAAAGTTAATATACCCTGACCTTTCAGGTTTAGGGTATAATAAGTGTTTTGAATTTGTGGAATTTGTATCTGCTATTAAAAATAATAAATTAATAAACAGAACTAATAAAATATAAAATAAATAAGAAGTCTGGAGCTGTATTTTAGTTATTATTCAAAATAATTATGGATTTTCACATTTTTTACAAAAATAAACTTTTTTTTCTGTGCATTTTCCGCACACATATTTTTGCCGACATCGCAATTTATCGTATTCCTATTGTTATTACAGAACCCGATTTGGCACCATTTACGTATTGGATGGGGTTTTTTTGGAAGATTGGGTGTTGGACGAATAGCTTCACTTGCTATATCTTGGGTTGAAGACTGAAAGTCAAAAGTAAGCTCTTCAGCCAAACGAAACAAAACTCCTTCCTGGAAATATTCTTTCCGGTTGAATTTTTAAACAAAATCCAGGAATTTATTCTGGCTAAATCTTAAATATTAAAAAAAAACTTGAAGTGGCCACCTTCTAGATCCAGATTTTACACTATATTTTCTTGCCATTTGATCTGTGACATCGACACCAAATTTGGTTTTATTATAAAAAGACACAGTTTCTGGCAGTTTCTTGTTGTCTGTATCAATTTTGACCCCTTTGTGCTTAGTATTCAATAAAACGACTTTTTTCTTGGGCTTACTCTTATATACTGTTAGTGTACATTCATTTGTTGCATATAGTAATGTTGAAAAACGAGCCATACCATCATTCTTGTCTTTACAAATTTTTGGCAGTTCCCGTTTGTTACAACGTACTGTACCCACCAACGTAAAAAACAAAAAACAAATTGGCCATTTCAGCCCTTGAAAGGACTTTGACCGAGCTTCTTATGATCAATTGTGTTGTGTGTGTTATTAAATGTTTGCACACAATTGACCGAGAACTGGACCTACATGTTTTATGCCGACTCCGAACGGCTCATGTTCTCAAGAAGCTTTACATGGCATTATTTACTCTCTGAGGTTTGCCATTGTCTGCAGAGAGGTGGTGACCGATCAGAAAAATTTTTATTGAAAAAACTTTTCGCCGCGGCTGGGGATCGAACCCGGGCTCCGAGCATGCTAAGCCACACACTTAACCTGCATGCCACGGTCGCCATGTACCCACGGTACCCACCAACGTAGTATTTTTTCTAATAATTTGGAGGCTAAAGAAAGACTTGTAAAAAAGTTGTCCGTTGTAACAGTCCTACCTTTCATGGTATACGGCTGCATTAGCCTGATTACTACATATTCGCTGAGAGGTGTTGACAAATCTCGTGTCTCGTCCTTTCCTAGATAAGGAAAACCATTTACTACGTACTTTGTTTCAACATCAGACGCCAGCCAGAATTTGATCCCAAACTTGTCTGGTTTGTTTGGCATATACTGTGTGAACCTACATCTGGCTTTCGTAGGAAACAATTGCTCATCGACTGTAATATATGGTCCCGGTTTGAAACAGTTTTGACTGTTGGCAAAAAATTTATTCCAAACAGTCGACACTAACGCAAATTTATCATTTTGTAAGCGTTGACTTCTCTCATTTCTTTTACCGAACCGAACTCATACTTTTGGAAAAAAATGCAGGACCCCATTTTTTGTTCCACAAATACGATTTTTTTAAACTTTTTGCTTCGTATGCACCACGTGCATACAGAATTCCAATGAAGGCCTTCAATTTTTCTTGTGAAAGTGTCCACTTTTTCTCTAAAACTCTAGAAGCTTCTAATTCGGTGCAAGTTCTTATATAGTCTAATATATGGTGGTCTATCAATAGTAAGAAGGCACTGCTTATCTCCTCTTCCATAATATTTCTCTTAGCATATGTATATGCTTAGAATTTCCCAAAAATTCGGCCTCATTATCAACAATTTCATCTTCAATGTCCGAACATTTCGAAAGTAAGTTTTTTATCTCTTCTAAATTTCCATTTTTAGCAACTAGAGGGTAATGAAAATAATTTCCTTCCATTTTTTTTTTCTTACCTAATAGTCCACTTTTGAATATTTCACTATCAAAAAAAATATTTTTTTTTGCACTTACTGAATATCACGCTGAACTGAATTGATCGAACTAATGCCAATTTATGACATTTTTCTAACGAATTTATGGTAAATCGATATTCCCCTATAAAATGGGATTTCCCCCAAAAATTGCAATAGAATGCACGTTGCACCTGAACAAAAATTTAACGCTGGCCACACTTGTTATCGTTGGCAACACGAAAAAAGGTTGTAGTATATGCTAAATCTAAACAAAACTCGATTGATGATATGAAAAACACACCAGTCAAAATGACTGGTACCGGTATAAGTATAAAAAAAAAATTTATTTTTTATCTGTGGACACAAAATCAAAACAAGTTATCAAATTAATTGTATTTTGTTTTCGTTATAAAAATCATATACTAGTTTTGGGAAAAAATATTCACACAAAGTCAATATTTGTGGTAAATAAAGCAAAACCAGTCATTTTGACTGGTGCGGTAAATCTAGTGTTAATTACTTTTATTTAGAACTAGTTGAAACTAGACTACTGAGATCGTAGTCTAAAATCAAAATGATAAAATCTAACAATAAAGTACTTTTTTTTTTTTTTGGATTCGCCAAAGGAGTGTGAAATCTCATGAATACGTATAGCCCGTACTATACGCATGCACGACTTACATTCTAAAACAGTCCGGATTAACCGGAAAAGATAGAATGCACCTACGTACTAAAACACACAACCAGTTGGCGAAGTATGAATTTCCACTAAGCACATTAATTGGCTTTTCAGCGGAACTTAAAAATTTTATACAAAAACACGAATTTATGAATTTGAAAAAATAAACAACATCAAATAAGTAGTAAACTTTACATAAAACTCTAAAACAAAGAGACCAAAGTAACTATAAATAATATGAATATTAGTAAGTTTGCGGCAACTATCCAACCCAAGATCCTACGTGGAAAAGAGAGTAAACTCTTAAACACCGAACCAATTCCAATTATAACGGAGATATACACGTGTAAATATGTACAAATATATATGTGTATATATTACGGGTCACTATGTAATTTTGGAACACCGTGCTAATGTTATTAATTGGATATGTATTTGGGCCAACGCAGGCATAAACTTGCATGGAAAATAGATAAACTCTTGCGCACCAAACTAAGTAACTAATAAGTCAACTGAATAAGAAAAATTTTAAAATTTTTTTATTAAAAACAAACAAGTTTAAGCATACATATCGTATTCGATGGTGTTTACTTCATCAAACGCTATATTATAAAGGAAAAACAACTGAAACGGTCTCGAATATATGGAATAACTTCAGCCAACATTTTAACAGAATATAACAATATTATTAACCGAGTTAATGTTCGAAACAAAAATTCTAAAATGTATCAATTATTTAAATGTAAAATCATTTTCCGTTTCAAGGCATACACCGAATCACAAAAATTAATTAAGCTGTAGCTTTTGTTGAAATCACTACACATACATCGTAAAGGGTCATGAAGGGCAAAATTTGAAGTGCACTGGCTCAACTTAAAAAGCACAAAATGTCTAGATCCTCTTCTTGGCATGTTAAAGTTAAGAGATGAGAGAATATATTGGGAGTCAATTTCAACACAAAGAAATTTATATAGGAAGGTGACATTAACCACCATCCTTCTGCTTCTCAGGGAAGGCAGTCAAATTTGCTTAAGGCGGGTTTCATACGAAGGAAGAATAATATCTGGGTTCCAACGATGATGGCGTAAAGCAAAAAGAAAAAACTGTTTTTGAACCGATTCTATTGCATCAATGTGGACGTGATATTGAGGGTTCCATACTACGGAAGCATATTCAAGAATAGGTCTTACGAGAGATATACATATATAGTAATATAGTTGTGAAGGCATCATTGAATTCTTTCGCCCATCTTTTAATGAAACCAAGAACACCTCTAGCCTTATTTACAGCCAAATTTACGTGGAGATTGAAGCGAAGTTTTGGATCCATAATTACACCAAGATCAACAAAACTATGAACAATTTCTAAATGGATGTTATTTATAGTGTAATTTGTGCTATGAGCAGTTCTACGTGAGAAGGTCATTGATTTGCATTTTTTAAGTTAAGGTTTAATAGGTTGAAGTTACACCAATCCACTAGTCTGCTTAAATCATATTGTAAAAGGTATTGTTCGTCGAGTGACTTGTAGGTAAGAAAAAGTTTCACATTGTCAGCATACTTTAAGACGTCACAATGTTTAATTGCCGAGGGAAGGTCATTAATAAATAGTAAGAATAAAACCGGTCCAAGATGACTTCCTTGCGGAACACCAGATGTAACCATAATATTTTGTGATAGAGAATTTTTATACAAAAGTTTTTGAAAACGTCACGATAAATAAGATTCTATCCAATTTAGCAATTTTACAGGAAACTCAATTAGCTTAAGTTTATTCAATAGAAGATTATGATTGACGCTGTCAAAAGTTTTGCTAAAGTCCGTATAAATAACGTCAGTCTGTTTTCCCAAAGTAAAACCTTTTATTACACGAGATGTAAACTCCAAAAGGTTAGTTTAAGTTGATTTACCCTTTAAAAAACCATGCTGAGTGACAGAAATGGAAGATGATACGAAGTGGGTTAGTTGTTCAGTTATGATTTTCTCAAATAATTTAGGGATTGCGCTTAATTTGGCGATGCCTCGGTAGTTAGTGACATCAATTTTTGGAGCCAGATTTATGAAGAGGTATAATATATGAATCTTTCCATATAATGGGAAAATGTCCACTTTGCAGGGATAAATTAAATATGTTTGATAGAGGAGCACACAGGTTGCTAGCACATTCCTTTAGAATGCAACTCGGAATTTCATCAGGGCCAGTCGAAAAAGAGCATTTAACTTGACGAAGGTTATGCATAACAATAATTGAGTCTATTACTGGAGTTTCAAAAGAGCTAACTGGAGGTAAATAATGATGCTCAGAACACATATTAAATGGTATGTTGGAGTAAATTGATTTGAAGAAGCTTGCAAACATGTTGGAAATAACATTGTCACAAGACGATTCCTCTTGATTGAACCTCATAAGGGGTGGAAAGTTGGAAGCCTTACGTTTTGAATTAACAAAAGTATAGAAGAGTTTCGGATTATCATTAAATTGAGATTTGATGTTGGCTAAATAAGCAGAATAACACTGTTTATTAAATAGCTGGTATCTGCAACGACAAGATGAATAACAAGCAAAGTCAATATTAGAACCAGATTTTTTATATTTTTTAAATAAGCGATTTTTAAAATTTTTTAGTGACTTAAGTTCACTTGTTAGCCAGGGCGGACTTAAGGCGTTGAGTTTAATATAGTCTGTACCAGGGATGATATTTTGAGTGGAATAGTACTTTTTTGAGTACTATTGACTCTACAAAAGTACCCGAGTACCTTCTTGCCGAAAAAAGTACTCTGGTTCTTTTATATTTTATACTTTTACAATTAATTACATATAATACATACAAACTGTTGACCGTGGCATGCAGATTTAGTGTGTGGCTAAGCATGCTCGGAGCCCGAGTTCGATCCCCAGTCGCGGTGAAAAGTTTTTTCAATAAAAATTTTTTCTGATCGGTCACCACCTCTCTGCAGACAATGGCAAACCTCAGAGAGTAAATAATGCCATGTAAAGCTTCTTGAGAACATGAACTTTAGCCGTTCGGAGTCGGCATAAAACATGTAGGTCCAGTTCTCGGTCAATTGTGTGCAAACATTTAATAACACACACAACACAATTGATCATAAGTAGCTCGATCAAAGTCCTTTGAAGGGATGAAATGGCCAATTTGTTTTTATTTTTTTTTACATATTAAACACCTTTTATCATATATAGCTTTCACAATCTACAAGTACAGCACAAAACAAGAAGTAAACTAATTGGATCAACATCTAAATCTTTACTGGGATATGACAATGTCTTGGGTTGCGTAGTAATAGGGTTAAGCATACCAAAAATGATTGACTTGGACATTAGCTTATTTAATTTTGACAATGACTATTGAGAAGGTATCAGTTGATGAAGTTGCTGAGTTAAAAACAAATTAATTAAAAGAATTTTACTTGAAATTTTGTCAAGAGTTGAAACAAAATCAGTTTTGAAAATAAAGTCATAAACTTCTTGCCAAAATTCTCGCACAGTTACGTATTATTTGCCGTTGATTTTAGAAATGTTCCCAGAACAAGAACTTTTAAAAAAAAAGTCAAACATTTTCATTAAAATTCGCAATATCTTTGGCCAGGCGGCAAAGATTTGAAATTTTTTTGATCAGATAGTAAGATCTTTTTCAGTACTACTATTTCCAACCATTTGTTTATTTGCAACTTCTATGTTTTTTACGAAAAACATTTTTTCAAATTGCTTTAACTCACTGGCGGCTATCGTTACAGCCAAAAAATGTTAAATTGGTGGCAATGACAACTTTTTTTTCCCCATAGAGGCCGAGGCACCCTAATATACATATTTAACGGGTTCTGAAAGGAAGCCTGATTATTTTTTGTTCCTTTATGTGATTAATATAATTAAATTGAAAAAAGTATTAGTTTGAATTACTGAATTTATTCACATGTAATTACTTAATAAAAAGTACCCTAAACAATAAAAAAGTACTATTTGCCTTTGTAAAAAAGTACTCTCGAAAATGATCTGATATCATCACTGGTCTGTACTTTTGAAATATTTTCATTTTCATGAGCAAGTAAAACTGTTATTTCAAGAGTTGGATGATGTTCATCTTCCGGAAAAGATACAGGGTTTGAGCGATTGAGATATACAGTATTGCATCTATCTACAAACACAAGGTCCAGCGTTCTTTGGTTTTTATTAAAAGTATTATTGACTTGTTGAAGACACAGGTCAGATAACTTATCTAAAAAATCATTTATCCAATTACTAGTGGAAACAGGTGTAAGAAATGAAGAGTCATCTGTCGAATTCCAAGACACAAAGGGTAGGTTAAAATCGCCCAACACAATAAGAACATCATTATTTTTTAACATATTATGAACTTGCTCGATGGCGTTTATATGTCTTAAGTAAATTGATATGTCACAATTAGGAGGAATGTAAGAACAGGTAAGATAAGCAATGCAATTATTTAATTTAACTGAAACACAAATAAACTCCAGTTCAGTAGTATCGAGAATTGTTAATTCATCAGATGCAAACGAGATATGAACAGCTATCAGAACACCACCACCGATCTTATAACGGTCTTTACGGAAAATTTAATAATTTTTACACATTATTTCAGAATTTAGAATATTAGAGCGAAGCCAAGTCTCCGTGAAAATTATAATGTTATATTCGAAATCAAAACTGTTAATGAACATTGCAGAAAGTTTGGAATTAAAACCTCTTACGTTTTGGTACACAAGTTCTAATTTGGACTTGCGATTTGTTAATCGTTTTTTGTACTACATTACTACATGTACTACATTTTTGTACGCAAGTGTACTACATTTACTAATCGCGGATTATTTTTGAATTCGAATTTGCGTACAATTGTATTTCGCGGCCAGAAACTTACATCAACAATATAAAATAAATTTTCTGGAACTGTCAATCTAAAGGAAGTAGTTGGACGTGCGTTAACGTGTTTGAATTTATGAATAGAAATAGAAAGAGTCGATGAACATTTCAACTTTGATTTAATGAAAAAATCTATATCATTATCTGTTGTATCAGATGCTAAGCGCGAAACAAAGATTGATTTAGTTGGAGGAATAGCAATCAAAGGCTTAGGAACAGAAATGTCAGAAGTAATTGCAATTTGTTGGACATCAGCAACAGTAGGAGCAAGAGAAGCAGCTTGTGTATACGTTATTTCAGGCAAAGCTGGTGAAACTTTAATGAGAACTTCTAAAATGGGTGAAAGAATATTCATTCTATTTCAGTTCATGGGGACTCACTCATGTGCGGTCTCACGAGTGCCTACTGGAACCAGCATGTCCAAGTGATTTTCAGTAAAATCATCTGCTTCTTCAACCTTGCTCTGATTTAGCCACTCTAAACTGTTATTGCTTGCACACAGAAGCTCAGTATCTCGACGTTTTTCTACACTGTTTCTTGCGGATAAAAAATTACGTTATCTTTGCGAAAACACTATCCTACGTAAGGTTAGTGAAATTCGGCTTAATCCACCGCCCTCCCCCACTTAAAGCCTCACGTAATTAATGGACCCCCTTAACGGAACATCTCTCTCGGAGTTTTACGCAACGTCACACCGTAGTCTCCAAAAATTAATACTAAAGTTGATGAATGCATAACAGTTAACATTTGCACTATTTATGTGTCCATAGCTCTATATGGGCAGACTTAACTGCATGCAAGGCAGACTTCACTGGATAGGTTTGACACCCGGAATCATTGCTTCAGAGTTAAAAAAATAAGTAAAGAAAGTCTAAAGTCGGTCTAGGCCGACTATGAAATACCCTAAACCTACTTTTCAAAAACAACAAATAATACAAATACAAAGTTTTATTCCTTTAGCTCACAGTTAATGCCTTTATTGGGCTTTCGCTATGGGAGGTGGGCGTGTTCATGGACGGATTACTCCCAATTTTGGAGCACACCTTAATTTTGATATAAAATACATACATACCAAATATAATTTCTCTATGACAAACATAGCCTTATTTATTGAGTTTTAAACTTTTTGGGTTGTATGGGAGGTAGGCGTGTTCGTTGGCGGATGACGTCCATTTTTCAAAACCATCTTTGTTTTGTCATAAAAAACATACGTGCCAAATTTAAGCTCTGTAGGTTAAACAGACGCTTATTTATTGCGTTTTCAATTTTTGGGTTGTATGGGAGGTGGGCGTGTCCGTGAGTGGATGACGTCCATTTTTCGAAGACATCTTTTTGTCTGTATAAAACACATACATATAAAATTTTACTGTTGTAGGCTTATTATAAGCTGAGTTATGCAATTTTCAATTTTCGCTTTGTATGGGAGGTAGGCGTGTCCGGAGGCGGATTCCAAAAATATTCAATAGTGCAGATCCTTGGGTGCATGTGACCATGTGTATCAAGTTTCATCCAATTATTTTGATGGTACCTGACCTTTCAGGTTTAGGGTATAAAATCACTTTCAAACATTGTTGCAGCCATTTCCCTTTGCTATTTAAATGCAAACGGAATTTGAAGATTAGATAGTGTTCCCATAATTTAGCAAAAAGCAAGAATCATATGTTTGGCTGTCATGTAAAATTTTGCACTCACAAAATTCAGCTTATAAGCTTAAAATAAATCATGCTTAATTTTCGTCATCACTGACCTTATTTAGGAAATTGTACAATTAATGTTGGTGCCATAATTATGCAATGCAGCTTATGTATTAGTTTAATAGATGATTTAATATATTTTTCGTTATAAAAGTATAACAACATTTATTCTCCATTTAATTTGATTATTTGACCTTAATTGTTCTCTTGTGTTTTTGTTTTTGATTTGCTATTTTTAAGTGATTGCAAACATGACTCCATTCCAACAACATCTTCTTGAAATAGGACAACAAGTTACTATAAAGGATTCAGATAGGCAAATATATACCAGTGCCTTTGATTTAATACGTGATTCTCTCTTCCATCACATGCGACAAGCTGATACAGTATTTAAAAAACTTTTTAAAGGTGCTAGTCTCTTTGGTAAGTATGTCGTTGTCATTTTTGTTCTTGTAAAACTTTGCTCATTAGTACATCTCTCTGCAGGAAGTTATTCGAACAATGTACGAATTAATTGTCCGAATGAATTTGATGTGCATATGACATTAAGGACTCCATATGCAGAATATATAAACGTCACAGCAGATAAGCTTCGTCCCGGCTTTGTGCATCTAAATTTCAACGATGTACTTGACTCACTCTACGATGATGATAATCAAAACGTTGTTTATGATTTCCTAGATAACGCTACGGATCAATACGGATATCTCATTCGCGGAAAAATACAATATTGGTTAGAAGATCTTTTCAGCGATGCTGTTGAATACTACTCGTATGGTATCGGTGGTTATAAACTACAGTACTCCAAGCGTGGCTTGGCACATACTATTTTTGCCCAGAACGCTGTTCGGGAAATTTCTATAGATTTCGTACCAGCTTTCATTTTTGGTCAAGAAGATTGGATGACTTTACCAATAACCCCTGAATTTCAAGGCAGGTGTGATCGCTGGTTTGCTATTCCGAAACCAACGCATGGCATTAAAAAGAATCGAAGAATTTCTTTTATGATATGTAATCCTGATGCTGAACACGATCTTCTGCTAAACAAGCAGAACTTGAAAACGGTATTTCGTCTACTGAAGTCACTACGCAAATCATATGAATTGCATCGCCTTAAAAGTTACTTTATAACTACAGCATTTTTATTTGAGATAGAAAAGCAAGATGACGATTTTTGGTATAACTCGGTCAGCTATCTTTTCGTGCATGTAAGTGAATTAGAACTGCTTATCAACACTGGTCTGCAAAATTTAAAAAAATGTGAGCGCTACAAGCGAATTTCATGTCATAGTGAAAGCGTTTCATTTTTTTTATTACTGATAATGCTGAATCATTCATTCTTGTATTTAAATTTTTATTCAATTGTATTCAATTGTATTCAATTGAACGCTTCCATTTTTCAAAGTAGCTTAATTTAACTTACAGGCAACGCTTTAATCCTAACACCTTTTGTGATATTACATGGAAAAAACACAAGCAAAGGTTTGTAGCTTCGAGAAGCGTTATAATACCGCCTCGCATGTATCGTTCACTCTGTGATAAACCTAAGAGCCTTATTTAACAACAAAAAGTTGTAAAGGATTTTTCGGGATGACAACACTATCACTTAAACGAATCCCACAATGTTGCAATCGACTTCTTTTTGAATCCTCATCATTGGGCTTTCTTTTTCGCTGAAGTGTAAACAACATAGTTTTTGTGTGCTCCGAATATGTCAACTTTTGTGCCAACAAAACGAAATTTGCGGGAAAGTTTACATTTCTGCTTTCATTCGCAGACAAAATACAGTTTAAAGCCATCGAATGCTGCAAGATGCTTCGAACATGCTTGATCGATTACCACATGTGAGTTTTGGTAAAGACGTTTCAGAAGTTGTGATTTTAATACCGATGGCATAGAGCGCGAAGGGCGGCCAGAAAAGTTGGACGATGCCGATTTGGAGGATATATTGGATGAAGACTCGAGCCAAACGCACGAAGAATTTGCAAACGCATTGGGAGTGACTCAACAAGTTGTAGCTGTACGCTTAAAAGCTACTAAGAAGTGATCAAAAAGGTAGAATGTTGAGTGTCGTATAATTTGAAGCCGAGAGAAGTTGAACGCTGTTTTTTCACTTGTGAACAGCTACTCTGACGACAAAAAATAAAGTGATTTTTACATCGTACTGCGTCTGGTGATGAGCATAATAATATTAAGGGTTACTAAGCGCAAAAAATCATTCTGGACGCCCTGCCTTACGCCAACATCAAAGCCAAAACCTAATATTTAAAGTGACAAGGTCATGATCTGTATTTGGTAGGACCAATTGGGCGTGTTGTACTATAAGCTACTACAACCGGATGAAACTATCACAGGGCAACTCTACCGATCTCAATTGATGCGTTTGAGCTCAGAATTGAAGCCAAAACGGCCAGAAGAAGCTGCAAAGATAAAAAAAAGGTATTTTTGCAGCATGACAACGCTGACCACAAATTTCGGGAAACATACCAGATTACCCATTTCGGTTACATGAGAGGTGGTCGACCCTCCCATCCGATTTGATTGCAATTTTCTGAGAATAATTATCTTGTCAAAAAATGTAACTCCAGAAAATTTCATGATTCCTCATTCTATTTTTCGCCACTCGGTATATGCACCGGTATTAGGACCCAATAACTCCATTCCGTGGCCAAAATTGTTCTATCTGTAATAGTTTTGCCAGGAGGTTTTTACCTGTGTTCAAGTAGTCGAATAATGGCGGTTGACGGAGGTTCAAATTATATATACTTTATGTATATCTACTGCAGTTATCGACAAAATTTAGTTCGAAATATAAAAAGAAAACACAACAGTTTTGTTATTAATATTTAATGATATGATTTATTGTAATATTAATTATTTATAATATTAGTTATGCATAGTTAAGAATTACTAAATAATTTTACCATTTGTATGAAGGTATCAAAGTACTTCGACAAGTGCAAATGCACTTGACACTTCTTACAGCACATTCTCTGTATTCGTTTGTGACAGATTTTGCTGCGCCTGACTTTTTTATTAGGCTGCACAGTTACTTTATATTAACAGGAGACACTAGGAATTTGTTTGCAAAAATATCTCTCTGTGGTGGTGTCATCTTCCTCAGTTTCATATTTCAAGTTCGTGGCCAAGTCAACTAGAAATGACAGCTTCGAAATTCTCGGCCCTTTACCATTCACCAGGCACTAGTTTCCAAGCATTTACCATGGATAACTCGAGAATAGCCGACCAAAGTTGCCACCACCACTTCTTCGAACGAACCGACGCACGTTGGTACGAAACAGCATTATCATGGAGATCTGCTCATAAAACAATAAATGTTTGTAACTATCACAAGTTTCTGCACGATGACTTGACCAGCCTGCCCTTCCCGTGTTCGTTGTCTTCCTAATATCGATGTGAGTGGGTAAAATCCGGTGAAGTTAAAAACTAAAGTCACAAATGCAACACAAAAAAACAGAAATTAACATGTCCCGTTGAGACCTAACAGTCATACCTAAATTGGAGTGTTAGCGTTGTTTAACTATCAAAATTTTCTCATGTTCAAATGTTTTGTATGAAGCATACCGAAATAAACAACGCGCTAACGCCAACTCATCGGAATTTCCAATTTTGACAAAGCTTTAAGAACAAATTGTCAATAAGTGACAATAAAAAATAAATCTAATTTGTTTCTTTTCACATTTTATACAATTTTGTCTCAAATATGGAGGTAAGTTTCTTCATATTAATAATTTTACTCCAGTTCAGAGTATGAAATTATACGCTTGTGTGTCTTTCTGGTGAAATTTTAACATAGACTGTGAGACACAAGTGCGATTTTTGATGTCCATGAGGCTATTCGTGAGCCGCACTTGGAATGAAGCATAAAAATTAAAGTAAAGCAGATTACAGGCTCCTTTTACTTTTATAGGTTTTGTGGAGACCTTTAGAACTTATTAATGAATCTACGGCCATAGGTTCCAAAAGTAACGTCTCAACAAAATTGGTAGCAAAGAAATCTAAATAAGATTTTGACATTTAAACGTAACGCTTCAATTGCGGTATGGCGCTTACCTTTTATGAGAAGCGTTAAATAACACAACGTCTAACGCTCCAATTTAGGTATGACTGTAGCGGTTTAATATAATATACTACCGCCGCAAAAGGCATTCACTATATATTTTCGAACTTCGTTAAATATTAAATTCGAAATAGAGGCTCAAACAAGTTATGCGTAAGCATACAAAAGTTTCAGAGAGAAGTCAACGAAAAGTTCAAAAACACACTTTTCCATACTTTATTAAAAACGAAGTAAGCATGAAAAAAAATTTCAATATAAATCGATTCGAATGAAATGACAAATAAAAAAAAATTTGTTTTTGTCGAAAAAGATTGCCAACTAAAATTATAAAAAAATATTTTTTTTTAAGTTGGTAAATTCATCCAGCTTTATGATTGAATATAGCGGTCAATTTCAATACAAACCTCGCTTAATAAATAAATCCTGTCTAAAACATACATTTTTTACTGATTTTTAATAAAATTTCGATAGATAAGTGTTTAAAATCAAAATTTAAATTATTTACTGAACAGGTTGCAACCCTTTTCTGCTTAGCAATATACGGTGTCGAGCGCTCACACTCAAGTTTTGAAAAGTAAACGAAAATTGAGAAACTGAACGAAAAATTGCTTACGCGCAACTTGGCGACTCAATATATTGCTGAGCAAGTACGTTCTTTTGCACTCTAGCTTTTGTATGCTTACGCATAACTTGGTTGAGCCTTAGGTCTGCACATAAGGTTTTTTCAAACCCAGAACAACAGCAGAACATAAGTAGCTAATCAGGGGTGTCATGAAATCCAAAAACTGTCGGAATTGATTTTTAAAAGGACAAGAAATTTACTTTGGTGTCATGAATTTCGACATTATATGGTCTGTTCGAGTACTTATCCAGTGAAAAATATCCAGCAGCAACTTACAAGAGAGTAACGCACAATTCTCTCTCAAATAGAAAAATATCGAAAAAAGAACGCGAACGCAAAATTTGCAAACAATTTGCAAGCTGCAATAACAGCTGATTAACGTCTTGCTTACATTTCAAGTGGAATGGAAAGCAAACGGAAATTGGACGTGAAGTGTTCTCCTGGAACATTTCGCAAAGTTGAAAGCGGTAAGATTTAACAAGTGTACCATATAGTCATGGTGAATTTTACTAAATTTTAACAAAATTTGTTTGATTTCTTTGAAAGTTCAAATTGCAACTGTCTTAAATCAGCTGTTTTCTAGCTTGCAAATTCTCGACAGTAAAAATTTATCCAGCAGGAATTTGCAACTTCCCCTCCAAGTCAACTGTCATTTTTTTGCGCTCTCAATTTCTCTCATTTTGCAAGTTTTTTGCGTACGCGAACGCAAAAAGCTGTAATTTGTGAAAATTATCACAAATTATCAGTACTCGAACAGACCAAAAGGTTTTATGTTCGAATTGGATATTTATTCCGACCCAATTCCGAACCAATAGTGCCGGAATTCATGACACCAAAGTATATTTCTTGTCGTTTTAAAAATCAATTCCGACAGCTATTGGTTTTCATGACAACCCCGTATGACTGATTTTATTATATGAAAACGTACATTTTTTCTTAGATTTTCCTATTTTGTGACTTTAATAAAATAGTGACAAATTCAAAACAACTTTTTCCATGGTCATCTCTGAAATTCTTAATTTTGAGTTGTGACACTCTTGCACGAAATGAGCAATATATATTTCAATTCCAACTTACTCAGGTGGCCATGACAACCCGTGCTCGGACTACGGCAGACTTCGTCAGACGCCTCTGCTTCGCGCACGCAAACCGTCCCAATTTATTCCAATACACTAATCTTAATTTAAATTTTTTTAAAAAAGACTAACTATAAAACTATAAAAAACTAACTATAAAAAATATATATTCTACAAAACAATTGCTTTTCTTCCACATGATAGCAAAAAATAAAGCATGTATATGATTCGATTCGCTGAAATTATTAAACTCGACTCATTTTGATTTGAAGCAGAAATAAATTGCAGACCACTGTTAGCGATACTGTATTTAATAATAATTTATTCTTTAATCTTCTACTATAACCTATTTTTAGATGCTTTATGTGCTGTCGGATTACTTCATTGATGAAAATCTACCATTTTTTTGGAACGACTCTCTAAATCTGCTAGATATATTGGATGCTGGAGAAATTTCGGAATATAGAGAAGCATTAATAGACGCCTACAATAAGTTAGACTCTTACACACATCAACCCAAAATTAAATTTGAAACTGTTGCTCAACACTTTTCGCTTTTAAAATAATTCAATAGCTTTCATATTAAAGTTTTCATTTCAATTTACATATGTGTATGTAAAGAAAATATTTTGAATTTTTTACTTTTTTCTATACAATATATTGGAAAATATTCATAATCATAGTTTATATCAGCTAAGCTTTTTATAATTAAATTGCAACATATTTAAAAGATTTATTTTTACATTCCACTAATGCAAGTAATGCATTTAATTGAATGAATTTTTAAAATTTTGTTTAAATTTTTGTTTTTTAAATTTTGTAAGCATGTATATGTATATCCTGAATTTGTAAAGACGAAAATGTCCTTAAGTGTGGCTATTGTGCTTTTTTAAAAATGTGTATAAAATATGTACGTGTTCTTTTTTTAAAATAAACTCGTAAAAATGTTATTGAAAGTGTACTTTTATCATGTAATTTTTAAAACCAGTTATTTCTTAGAGTTAGGAGGACCTAGGCCGTGCGAGCTAACGAATTTCGGTTGGGTTCGAATCACCATTTAACACAGACATTTTCTTCAATAGAAATAAACTCTAAAGCCTGATTTTCACTATGTCATTTGCTATGGTCAGTTGTTGTCAGTCTAACGAAAAATGCCAACACGTTGTCAATTTTTATCCTTTTGACAATAGCGAAAAATAAGAAAAACTGATCTCTTCACATGTTTTTAGCATTTTTATGCGATATTTTATACTTTAAAATTTCATGTCAAATCAAAAATAACTAAGTGAAAACCAAGTATAAGCAATAAACGTTGCAGGCGCTGCCGGCCTAACAAAAAAAAAATACAAGATTTTTCCCAAAATTATTGTTAATTCTTACACATAGTCCCCTTTAGCTCTATACACTTATTCCAACGATGTAGCAACGAGAAGAATATTGCTACTTTATCGGCCAGTGTCAATGAAGATCACGTTTCGTTGCCGTTCCCAACAATTGGGTTTGTGTTTTTCGACCACCTGGAACATTTTACGTAAGGACCTCTGTATGAAACCATACAAAATAGAGCTGGTACGTCGTTTGTTTGGTGAACGGGCCTTAGAAAAGTTGGATGAAGATCCCACTTTTTTTAACGAAAAGTTGTCTTCAGGGACGTAGCTCGTTTTTTTCTCAATTTTGGTATGCCAAATGTACAAATAAAATAGCAAATTTACAGTCAATGGAGCAATATAGCGTGCGATGATTACAGACTTTTTTGCTCAAAATGAAAGAATTGGACTTTGTTGACATATGGTTTCAACAAGACGGTGCCACATGGTATGTGCCTATTAACACGGCAAGATCGTCGGATTTGTAGATGATTTAGCGGTTGTGGCACTAGCTAAACATCTGGAAGAAGTGAAGGCCTTTAGCACTGTTGCTATTACTGGCTGAAATCAGCCGGGCTTTGTTGTTTGGCTGAACACAAGACGGAGCCCGTGCTTATTAGTAGCCGTAAAAATCCGAAATCGCAGTTATAAACGTGCGCGGGATGAAGGTACACTCAAAGCCATTTATTATCAAGTATCTTCGTGTGCTGATCGACTCTCTACTGTGTTTTAAACAGCATCTAGAGCATGCCCTCAGAAAAGCAGCCACTTCATGCCTAGCGCTAGCAAGAATGTTGCCCAACATCACGAGGACATCACGAGGAAACATCTTCAAAACAATTTGTGGTGGGTCACAGCCATGAAGGAAAAGTCCTACCAACGAGGAATAGAGTCGGTCTATAGACTAGGCGCTCTTAGAACAGTATCTGAGGACCTCTTGGTGGACGAGGCCCAACCAGGAGCTAACAGTGAGTCCGCATTCTCTCCTAAAAAAAACTGGCTCGAAAGAGAAGAACGATTCAATGGCAGGCACGTTGGAATAGATCGGAGAAAGCACGCTGGGTCCATTACCTCATCCCTAACCTGATATCGGGTTTTTTCAGTTTCTCAATAATGCACAATGGGTTACGTGAATTCTCGAATACAAGCCAGCCATAATTTCAGCCCTTCAAGACAACATTACAGCTGCCATTGTTGTGATACCGCCCAAAATGCTGGAATATTTATGCCAAAATTAGAGCATACAGATGTACCACCTTAGGCGTAGCCGCGGCCAACATTTACATGAAATAATCTTTAAGGTACTAACTATTACAGTTTGAATATTGTTAGAATATTTGAAGAAATAAGTTATAAAATATATTATATTCGTATGTCCCCAGCTGTCAGCAATTGTCATACCTGATAAAATCCGGCATGAAATAAGTTCTACTTTGTAAAATTCGGGAATGAGATCATAACTGATTTCAGAATAAGCATTTCCATTTGAGCTTTCTAAAAACTTTCCTAAAATTGTCTTACCTCTGAACATTTTGTTTTATTTCGATCTAAGACCGGAAGATATCTCCAATTTTGGAAGCGAGGTGTAATGCTGTCAAACGTTTATTAATGTTTTCAGTTAACCCAAATATCCCCCAAAAGTATATTTTTGATTTTGCTTGGTGTTCGCACCTGTGCAACAGGTGAGATTAGAAGCGAAGTCGTAATGCCACCAAACATTTTTGGGAAATTTTTTCAAAATAAAAATATGTATAAAAATGTAAAGCAATCGATGGGCCATTTTTCATTCTGAAAAAAGTAAAATAAAATAAAAATTTTAATTATTTAGTGAAAAAGTTTTAAGAATTTTAATTCATTAAAATAATTCAAACAATGCTTATGACACCGAACCCGAACTGCAGCTTGGCTTCGGTAATTGATATATTATCTACTTTCTCATTTGAATTTTCAGACTTGGGATGAACTGCAGCTTGTCCCCGGTAAATGATATATTATCTACTTTCTCATTTGAATTTTCAGTCTTGAGACGACCTGTTATTTAAGCATTCACTCAGGCCTGAATTTTCGGATGAATATTCTTAGGGACATTCAGGCCTGAGTTAACGCTATACGATAGCAGGTACATATTTAAAACATTTTAGGCTGATGTCAGAGTAAAGGCTACTAGCGAGGCGATGCTATTGCCTCTATCACCGTCCGCGAGCCGAATGTTGCAGTCGAATCGACTTAGCTGGCGAACTATTATTCTTGCGGTATCATCGTTAGCGAATACACTTATTCGCCGTAAATTCAGTGCTGCCAAAGCAAAAACTGTTAAAATATATAAACAAACGTCAAAAAAATGTTTATGATGCGCCAGCTGCTCACCAAGTATTTTTATTCGTCTATTTTTGACTTGAGTCGAATCGAATTTTTGAAATTCGCGAACAATGATACCAACTTGGCGAATTTTATATGTTTTTTATTCGATTCGCGGACGGTGATAGGGGTATATAACGCTACTCGAAATTACAAAGCTTTGCCTGTGTTTTTCTATGAAAGAATTCAAAAGGTGTCAGAGTAGAGGCCGTGCTTTAAGCTACATGAAGCTACTTTGAAAGCCATCAAGTGTTCAATGGATATTTGAAATGATTTTTATGAAAGTTGAAGTATAAAACTGACTGATTCAGCATTTCTAGTAATAAAAACACGCTTGGACTCTGACCAAGTGCGGATTTAGGTGGGGGACAAGAGGGGCTGCAGCCCCCGGCCCCGCAGGTGCTTATATATGAAGTGCTTATTGTAAAAACATGACATAAAAATATTTCCAAGTAATCGACCTTAAAGTTTTAAAAAAATGTATATTTGTAAGAAATCATGGTTATGCTTAAAATTTCTATTAGGTATAGGGCCAGAATTGATCTGGTAATGGTCGTTATATTTTTAGTTGATGTTGATAATGCATCAAGAGACGTAATGAACATAAAAGATGAACTTTTGAAGCAATATAGCTTATCATGTTTTTACAATATGCCCCTCATATAGATCTTTGGAAATTTTATGTGAAGATCAAAACCAAAAATCCGAAACGGGACATGAAGCTTCTGCACTATTGAATAAATTAATAAAACGCTTTCATGATAGTTTTCTGGACCTGAATTTTGAACCGTTTCAATGCAACCAACTAATATTTGCAAAAAAATAGATATTGATTTGATTGATTTGTGGTGACCGTGGCATGCATGTAAAGTCTGTGGCTTGGCAAGTTTGGAGCCAGAGTTCGATCCCCAGTCTCGGCGAAAAGTTTTTTCATTTTTTTCTGATCAATCACCACCTCTCTGCAGACAATGGCAAACCTCAGAGAGTAAATAAATGCCATGTAAAGCTTCTTGAGAACATGATTTTTAGCCGTTCGTAGTCGGCTAAAGCATGTAGGTCTAGTTCTCGGTCAATTGTGTGAAAACATTTAATAACACACACAACACAATTGATCATAAGAAGCTCGGTTAAAGTCCGTTCAAAGCCTGAAATGGCCAATAGACCGTATCACCTTGTATGGCAGAAAAATATACCTATTTTGACCCCGCCTCAATCGTTAGATATTTGAAAGACATTTTCGAAAAAATATTTTTTTTTTTAAAGTGGTCCCTATGGTGCTATATTGGTTTTTTCGTTATATCTTCGGTGTTTCTTGTTCGATCCGGAAGATTTTATATCTGTGTGTTTGTTGATGTTATTCAAATATTTCCTGATGTTTGTTTTACCTCGAATGTTTTTTTTTCCGACTAATTATACAATGGATCTTCTTTCCTACCATATTATCCTGCTCCAAAAAGTCCAACAAGTTATAGCTTTGAAAAAATCATTATAACCATGGGAAGAAGTGAAATCGAAAAAATGGATTTTAAGAGCACTTCCGACCAATTTTGCAAAGAATAATACTTTGGATCAAAATAGAATTTTTTTTGAATTTTCGAAATCTTTTCGGGATTCAAGGTGGCTGTAACTTTCGTAACTCTACAGCCACCTTGAATCCCGAAAAGAATTGAAGAATTGAATTGGACACATAACTAACATAGCTATTTGGATTCTTGTGAAAATTAATGGATATTGAAAACGGAACCTCGGTATTCGAGTAGTTAGCGGTCTTGACTGCCAACCCAGAGGTTCCGGGTTCGAATCCGGTCTTGCCATGGTCCTAAGCTTTTACCTTTCTTAAATTCTTTGCTCATATTTAATCAACTGGAATTAAAAATTCATCAAAATATACGATTTTTACTATTTAAAAGTGTAAAAAATGTTCGCCAATCTATGTTAGCTGCATTCGATTCGCCAGTGCTCATCTCGCTTGTGAAAAAAGTCCACTCATTTTGCTTTTATTTTGCAATTTTTCTTATGACACACCACATCAATGAATAAATTTAAATTTTTACCTGCCAATAAATATAGATCGACATAAGATATTTTGAGATATTTTGAAAATAAAACAGTTGACTGCTTGAAGGAATTTAATTTTGTTTTTGTACTCACATCACATTTTGGCAGAATCCATGACATTTTACCATATCTCGTACACAAACCAACTAAAAAATAAGAACTTGGCAACGCAACTTTACTCAACTCAATCGGTAGTTGACTTTCTCTATGCTCAAGTAGGTAGGACTTTGTTGTTGTTTTCTTCATGATAGAATAACTCATGGTTGAATAACAAGGTTGCCTCAAAACTGACTGTGCTCTCTTTCGCTTATCCGAAAGTGTCAAAATCAACTGGCTGTCGAAAAAAAGAACAACAACAACAACAGCTGAAGCAGTTCGCTTTGACATTTGCGGCAGTCGCGCTCTCCGTGTTGCGGCTACCTTATTCAGTGTACCCTGGAATAACTCATAGTACAATAAACAAGGTAGCTGCAGGGCTATCAATCCTCTCTCTCTCAGAGTCGGAATTGTCAAATTCAATACAAATTATTTGATGTCTCGTTTTGTTGCTCTATTTCGTTCAGTATTTTTTGACAGTTCTGACTTTCGGCTCTCAGCCCTGCAGCTACCTTATTTGTTGTACTATGGAATAACTAAACGTAAACTCACTAAAAGAGTCGGTTCACATTGGCCTCACTCAACCGACTCACTTTGACGTCTACAGAAGAGATGAGGAAGTGGGAAGGTGAAAGTTACGTGAGGCAATAGTTCCAAAAATTGTAAAAATTTGGCGACTCACTTCTATTCCTTTGTAGTGACATTCGTCATTGTTTGGTCTATTTGTTGAGTTGCACTATTTTAGCGCAATGTTTATATGTGAAATCAATTAATATAATTAATAAGTATGCCTAGTTGGAATAAAATGCAAATTTTATCATCGATATTACGCTGAAAGTAAAGAATTGTTGGTTGGAGTTTATCAGACTCAAAGTGAGGCAAGTTATGTGTGTGAACATTTGAGAGCGGCCTCACATCAAAGTGAGTCGGTTGAGTGAGGCCAATGTAAACCGACTCAAAGAGAGCCATAGTATAATTAACGAAGTAATATCAGGAGTGAACGTACTCTCTCTGTCAGTACCCTAAATGTCAAAATCGGCCATCTTGGCGAATGCAGACAAAGCAAACAAGCCAAAGCAAACAAACAAATCTAAATTCAATGGAACATCGTGTTGTGTTAAGTGTAAATAACATTTAATATTTTCGTTGTGATATTGTTTTATTATAACAATAAACTAGATAAAATAAATATAATACAATAACTGAGGAATAACAGTGACTTCAAGGTGTTTGCAGCGAATTGTCTGAGCAAGAGGTCTGAGTTTAAGCAGCAGCAACAGTGACTGCAAACAGCATTCAATGAATTGCAGTTTATTCAATTTGCACTTTTAATTTTATTTATGACTTGTTTATTACTTTAACAATAACAATAAAAATAATATACAAAGCGACAAATCACAATTTTCTACAATTATTTAACATAAACACGCGAGAGTTGGTAGTGGATCATTGTTTACATTTTGCCTATTCTTAGCGTTCTACTCGTTCGTAAATTTTGTATGAGCTCTCAACTTCGTTTTGACAATCACGGTAAGCTGCTCTCCTCCCTGATATTACTTCGTTAATTATACTATGAAGAGAGCGCACTGACGCGAATGTCAAAACAAATTTGAAAACTCATATAACATGTCAAAAAAAAAAAAAAAAAAAGACGTGAGAAAGCAAGAATTGCCAAATTGTAAACGAAGTGAAATAGTTGAATCTGTCTTGTTTCTTAAATTAAAAATTGTAAAAAATTGTTCTATTTCATCTTTTTATTGATATTAAAGCAATTCAAAAGTATTGCAAGTCCAACATCAATAAAAATTAAATAAAGAAAATTAACTGCAAGCTACATATTAGCTTCACAGCTGATTATGACATTATCGGCATATCAAAAAGAGAGCACAACGAAATAATACAACCCATAGTACAATAAACAAGGTAGCTGCAGGCCTATCAATCCTCTCTCTCTGAGAGTCGGAATTGTCAAACTCAATACAAATTATTTGATGTCTCTTTTTGTTGCTCTAATTCGTTCAGTACTTTTTGACAATTCTGACTTTCGACTCTCAGCCCTGCAGCTACCTTATTTGTTGTACTATGATTAGTGTCCGACCGAAACCAAAATTTTGGCCGAAACCGAAACCGAAACCGAATTTCGGCCATTTTTGTAATATTCGGCCGAAACCGAAACCGAAACCGAAACTGAAAGTCTACATACAAATTTGTTTTTAAAAAAATTTTATTTTTTTTTTAAATTTTATTAAAAGCTTTCAAAAACAAAACAATTCAAACAGATAATAATAACGTATACATACGATAAATATTCTTTGAATATTAAAGTTCAACTTTAAAATAATAAATAAAGAGATAATTTTTAATACCACTTTAAGGAACTTTTTAGTGTTTAGAGTTATTCGGTTTCGGTTTCGGCCATATTGATGCCGAATAGCCGAAACTGACTAAAAGGGCCGAAACTGGCCGAAACCGAAACCGAATATTCGGTCGGACACTAACTATGATACAACCCATGACAGAATAATAAGGTAGGCTCATATTTTTACGTCTGCTCAAATGTCTAATTTTACACTAACAAAGCTGTGAGGTGCTATAAACGTCAAGCGAAAAGGCAACAACAACAATTAGATAACTTAAATTCGAACAGCTGAGTTTTGACATCTAGCTCACTTTCTCTCCAATATGCGCCTACCTTGTTATTCTATCATGATACAACCAATATACTTAATTTATCCTACTATGCTTTTCTCATACCAATTTTTATATAAGCGACATTATAGCCTAGACACATTGACTGCGGCTGCAGCATTGCGGCAAACGTCAAATTTTTTTTACATGCTTTTCTTATGGAGGTGAATGTGGTGAAAATGTTGCAACGACAATGCGTCATGGCAGCAATGTTGCTGTCGTCGATTTAGAGCTTTTTCTATTTTGACGTGCGACAAGAGTAAGAACATCGGCATTTGTTAATGTTTCGTTTAATTTCGTGCTTCTTTTGTGTTTTTTATTGTTCATTCTCATTGTGTTTGTGTTAAATGTTTGTTTTTAAATGATAATTCGATGTTTACTAATAAAAATATATGAAAATCCGGCTTATCGCGCTGCATCCAAATTAATCAAGTCGTAGACAACATGCCAACATTTTCGTTTTCACCTCGTGTTGTTGTGTTGCAGCCGCAGTCAATGTGTCTAGGCTATTAATTGAGTATCGGCTGGCGAATCGAACACAGCTGTTATATGAACGTTTGTCGTCAATAACGCAACTTTTTAAAAAAATTATTTGTTGTAAACGATGAACTTTGACGAGTTGATAGAACGTTTTGCCACAGTTAAATCGAGAAAAAAAATGTTTGATAGAAATTCAAGAGTTATTGTTTCACTTTAAGACTTATGTAAATGCGTAAAAATTAATATTTTGATTATTAAAAGATCTGAGCTAAATGCACTGTTCTTGAGTAGGTCCCGCGTCGATTTTAGCCCTAGGCCCCGCTATGTATTAAAACGGCGCGGACTTTGACATAAAAAGCATTGATTATAGCATCTAGCAAAGCTTCAAGTATCGCTTCGCTTGTAGCGCTCACTTTGATATCAGCCTTACTCTGAGACGTTTTTTTTGTCGCTGGGTGTACATTTGAATGGTCCCGTATAGTGTCCGACCGAACGTGAATTTTTGCCGAAGCCGAAGCCGATTCTTCGGCATAATGGAAATAATCAGCCGAAGGCCGAAGCCGAAGCCGAATAAGAAAAAAATGTTTTCAAGTAAAAAAAATAATAAAATTGATTCTTTGCTTTTGTTAAGGGCCGATATTGAATCAATTTTCGAAGAAAATCATCTTCAGTGATGAGGCACAGTTTCACCTCAGTGGATTCGTCAATAAGCAGAATTGCCGAATTTGGGCGAATGATAATCCAAGAGTGATTGTCGAAAAACCATTGCACCCATAAAAGGTGACTGTTTGGTTCGGTTTATGGGCTGGTGGCATCATCGGGCCGTATTTATTCCAAAATGAGGCCGGTCAGGCAGTTACTGTGAATGTTGTTCGCTATCGTGAGATGATAACGAACTTTTTAAGGCCCGAATTAGTAGATATAAATGTGGACAATATGTGGTTTTAACAGGACGGTACCACTTGCCACATAGCTAACGAAACAATGACTCTTTTGCGCGTCAAGATCATGTGATTTGACACCGTTGGACTTCTTTCTTTGGGGGTATTTTAAAGAAAAGGTGTACGTCGATAAGCCAGCAACAATTCAAGAGCTAAAGGATGAGATAATTCGGCACATTAACGGCATAGAACCTCAATTATGCCTCAGCGTCATCGAAAATTTGGACCATCGGATGGAGGTGTGCCGCCGAGGTCGCGGCAGCCGTTTGGCCGATATTTTGTTTCATACATAATTTAACCATACCAATATTATCATAATAAAAAGAAATGACAGTAATTTTCTGAATAGTTTGTGTTTTTTTCAAAATCAACATCGGCCCTTTAAAATTAACCACCCTTAAATTCATTTCAATACAAAAAAACTTACTGAAATCATTAAATTCGAGTTAAACGCAAGAGTTTTTCTGCAAAATTCGGATTTTTCTGTTATCAAATTATTGACGTCAGGATAAAATAGAAAAAAATTTAATATATTTTCGATACAGTTGAGAAAAGCTACAGAAATGTAATACTAACTGAAATCTGGCAGATAAATTCTAGCGTTAACTCGGTTTTTATATTTTAGTCCATAACAAAAGCAAAAACGTCACAGTCGGACTCGCTCCATTTATCATTTGAATAAAATTTTCAAGGAGTGAACACCAACTCATGAAAGAACAGAAAAGAAGAGAAACACAAAACGAACAATGAAAATGTTTCAAATGTTTACTGATTAATTCAAAAAAAATTCAAAAAACTTATAACAAAAATTGTTTAGCAAGGCAAAAATATTCGGCAAAAATAATCGGCTATTTCGGCCGAAGCAGAAGCCGAAGCCGAAAATCAAAATATTGGCCGATTATGCCGATTACCGAAGCCGAAGCCGAATAATCGGTCGGACACTAGTCCCGTAGTATTCGCCTCTTTTTTTTCTGTCGGCGCTAAACATTTTTTTTTGTAAAAAAGTTTGGTGCTTAAAAGCAAAAATGCTTTAAAAGTGAATAATAAATTATTCTCGTTTTTGATCAAAAATATTATGTTAAGATAATTTTTTTCTTATTAAGTGAGTTCTAAGAAAGTTCTATAGCATAAAGTGAGTTCTTAAGCAACAAAATTAATCATAAATGAAGACTCTTTTGGAATCTTAATAATAAGCAAAATATTTTGATGCTCTCTTATAAAAATGTATAATTAAATACTATTTGTTAATATTATCAATTTCTGGATAGTAAAAAATTTACTGTTGTTTAAATTAAAGCTTTTAAATAAAACAATATTATTTAATACATTTCAGCTGCTGGTCACAATCCCCTCGACAATATGAACAAGCTAGAGCAGTACTTGCGGGAGATTGTTGCTTCTATTACGTTAGATAAGCAACGTGAAAAGGATTTAATTGAAGACTTCAATTTGATTCGACAATATTTGTTGGAAATATTGAAAAATATAAATCCAGATTTCAAAGATATAATATTAACAAATCCGTCAACTACTGGTAAGTAAATATAAGACATAAATAAAATTTCCAAATTATTTAACGAAACTGTATGATCTATTAATATATTAGAGCTGCAGCTCAATCACGTATTTTGAACTCCACGAAACCATGTTAAGTTTTAGAAATCACAAAATACACGTGTAGTTGCAAAGGATAATTTATTTATTCATCATATAACGCGTACAAGTAGTTCAAAATAGCTCCAATGACTACTCACATCTACGCATATTAGCTAAGATACGTGAAGGTCTTGAAAACGAAAATCCGTGAACCCGTGTACACGTGAACACAAACTTTTGCAAGTACACGTGTATTTCGTGCTTAGCATTCACGTGTAAGATAAATGTACAGAATGCCGTAAGTGAACCTTATCCCGTAAATTTTTTTATTTATTTTTTAATGCCGGAAAATAAGATGCCATTGTTAAATTCAAACATTTTTTTAAACTACTGTCTTGAGAAACATGTCCTTTACAAATTTGCATCACACTCATTTTCGAGATATCGATAGATAATTCATAGTTTCCGAGTTAGAAGACACACATCACCGCATGCGCACTTTGTTCTGTTTCTCTAATCAAAACGTTTAAGCCTTAGAGTATGTTTTCTTAAGCTTATAATTTGAAAATTTACAGAAATTTTGTAACATTTACTTCGAACGGAAAGTAAGCAGTGTTTTAAAAGTGTTTTAAAAGTGTTTGTTGACTTAATAAAGTAGTTATTAAAAAATAGCAGTTATTTTAGTTATTTACGGAATTGAGGACAAACAACTTTTTGCATGAACCTAATGGCGTGATAGTAACGGATTTTTGGAAAGTTATTGCTTTTAAAATTATTAAATTACATATTAATAATTAATACTTGTTATTGTTGTTAAGTTTTGTTAACTATAAATATCCTTTAAGAACTTTTTGAGCCAATTACGTGATAAACAATTACCTTCCAAATCCTTAATATGTACGTTTGTTAATCATTGATTGATCATAGATTAAAAATAAAATTTTTGAAGTATACTTATTTGAAGTCTTTTTGAAAACGTGGTAACAAAATCAGTCAGTTCGCTAGTTTGAATTGAACAAAACATTTTATTTCTTATATTAAATTTTTAATTTTTGGAAAAATCGTTTATCGTATCAATAATATTGCAGAGCGTTTAAAACGAAAAGAAGTTGTGTATTTGCTTGAGCAACGCATTCAATCTAGTCTTAATACCGATATTATCAAAAACCGATAAAAATGCCAAAGAAGTAATTTTTAATGGTATAATCAGTGAATTATCTGTTTTGAAAGGAATGTTTTAGTAAATATGAAGAAGAGAAGTTTCTAGGACAAGTCTCTAATATTTTGTTTATTAATCGGCGCTATGAGGTCAAAACCATGGAACTGACACCAAAATAGATCTGCTTTAAAAAGCCCACCAGAACAAATCAACAAACTTGGCGTGTTCTCCATAAATTACCTTCAATAAAAGATTTTTTTTTATTCTATTAAACATTTTTTTTCAATCCCTGAAATCCATTAAATTTTTACCATTTATTTTTGATTTCAGACATTACCATTCATACCTTATTTTATGTTTCGTTACAAAAATGAATTTTGAAAAAATAAAAATGCATAAAATGTAATCACATTGCTTTAAAAATAAAACTAGAAACGCTTAAACTTATGGTTTAGATTTTTTACGGAATTAGGCTCGTTAACTGATCTCCGAAGTTTAAATTCCTTAACCTCAGATTTCGTAAACAGAGTTTAAATTTTAAACACAGTTAAAATTATTTTCGTAACTTATCTCATTTTTATCGGCAGTTTTCTTAAACTCTGTTTAAAAATTTAAACTGAAATTAATGCCATATTAAGTAAATAATGCCATGTAAAGCTTCTTGAGAACATAAACTTTAGCCGTTCGGAGTCGGCATAAAACATGCAGGTCCAGTTCTCGGTCAATTGTGTGCAAACATTTAATAACACACACAACATAATTGATCATAAGAAGCTCGGTCAAAGTCCTTTCAAGGGCTGAAATGGCCAATTTGTTTTTTTTTTAAGTGAAACTTCTTTGGCGGCGAGTGAAATTTCAAGGTCTCTTATTCGTGACGCTAGGCTAACGTTTTCAATTCATATGAAAATTAAAAAAAAATTACTGCCGCTGCCAAGAATTGAACCCCGAACATCGTTGCTTATAAGACGGAATCCATTCCCTTACGCCACGTAGGCACATGAAAAAAGTCAAACAAAATGTAATTAAAACTGAACACGTAACATAATGAAATTAACATTAACTTTAGATTAACATTAATATTACATTATTAACATAACCGTAACATTAATTTTCATCCTACAAGTATGCACGGAAAAAAAAAATAGAAAAATAGCTAAAACAGGGGCAGAACGCGTTCGTGAATATAGAGAGCGAATTAGAGCTCTTAAGAATACAGCCGCAGCTGGGTCTGCAACTAATGATGAAGGTAAGGTGATTGCAACAACGGCTGAGTTTCAAAATGCATTTTTACTAGTGTCCGACCGATTATTCGGCTTCGGCTTCGGTAATCGTCATAATCGGCCGATATTTTGATCTTCGGCTTCGGCTTCTGCTTCGGCCTAAATAGCCGATTATTTTTGACGAATGTTTTTGCTTTGCTAAACAATTTTTTTATAAGTTTTTTGAGTTTTTTTTAATTATTCAGTAAACATTTGAAACATTTTCATTATTCGATTTGTGTTTCTCTCCTTTTCTGTTCTTTCATGAGTTGGTGTTCATTCTTTGAAAATTTAATTCAAATGATAAATGCATCGAGTCCGACTGTTACGTTTTTGCTCTTGTTATGGACTGAAATAAAAAAGCCGAGTTAACGCAAGAAATGTTCTGCCAGATTTCAGTTAGTTTATATTTCAGTAGCTTTTCTCGACTGGATCGAAAATATATTAAATTTTTTCTACTTTATCCTGGCGTCAATAATTTGATTACAGAAAAATCCGAATTTTGCAGAAAAACTCTTGAGTTTAACTCGAATTTAATGTCCAAATTTAAGTTTTTTTGTACTGAAATGAATATAAAGGGTAAAATTTTAAGGACCGATGTTGATTTTGAATAAAACACAAATTATTAAGAAAATTACTGTCATTTCTTTTTATTATGATAATATTGGTATGGTTCAATTATGTATGAAACAAAATATCGGCCAAATGGCTGCCGCGATCTCGGCGGCACACCTCCATCCGATGGTCCAAATTTTCGATGACGCTGAGATAATTTATAATTGACGTTCTATGCCCTAATGTGCCGAATTATCTCATCCTTTCGCTCTTGAATTGTTGCTGGCTTACCGACGTACACCTTTTCTTTCAAATAAACTCAAAGAAAGAAGTCCAACGGTGTCAAATCACATGATCTTGGCGGCCAATTGATATCGCCACCACGTGAGATAACACGGCCATTGAATTTGTCATGCAAAAGAGTCATTGTTTCGTTAACTGTGTGGCAAGTGGTACCGTCCTGTTGAAACCACATATTGTTCACATTTATATCTACTAATTCGGGGCTTAAAAAGTACATTATCATCACACGATAGCGAACAACATTCACAGCCAGCCCATAAACCGCACCAAACAGTCACTCTTTGTGGGTGCATTGGTTTTTCGACAATCACTCTTGGATTATCATTCGCCCAAATGCGGCAATTCTGCTTATTTACGAATCCACTGAGGTGAAAATGTGAAAAAAAAATCACTGAAGATGGTTGCCATTTTTTGAATAACTCTAACGCGTGGCTCGATTATGTATCTTTCCATGGTTCAAATTGAGTAAGTCTGAAATTGAGAAATGCCAAATGAAATGCAGAAAAAACTTGACATTTAGGTGTTGTGCACATTCAACATCAGCCCTTAACAAAAGCAAAGAATAAATTTTATAATTTTTTTTACTTGAAAACATTTGCTTCTCATTCGGCTTCGGCTTCGGCATTCGGCCGATTATTTCCGTTTTGCCGAAGAATCGGCTTCGGCAAAAATTTACGTTCGGTCGGGCACTAATTTTTACGAAACATCAGTGTATTTTGGTGAATCTACAAAGAACCAATCCCCAAAAAACACACTGATGCATCTCAACAAAATTTTAAAGCCAACCAAGTTGATGCACCCAACAATCAACGTTCGCTGCTTTATGAGGCCCTCTATCAACATAGCAATTATTATGATCAGGAAGCAGGAGGCAATAATGAACAAGATTTGCCTCTGCTTTCGGAGGCTCCTTCAAAGAGTACTATGCAAATGCAATCCAGCATTCAAAAAGTAACAGTGTTGAGAAGACATTCGAAAGCAACTAAAACACCAACTGAACTAAAACAAGTACCGAAAATAACTGTTATTTTACAATTTTCAAATGAAAAAAAATGGTCGAAAGACTTTTTCAAATATACCATTATGTTACAAATGTCCTCAGCCTCACGAATATTAAGTCGCTTTTAAATTTGAAACTGATTCTTTAAAAGTTAATTTCTTGCCTAGTATAATTCGAGGAAAAATAAAGGTTACTTTTGACTTTTATTTTATCGGTCAAAAATAGCAGTTATTTTGTGACTTTCATTTTTTCGGTCAAAAATATCAAGCAATTTGTGTTTTCTTAAAGATCGCTTGACAGATTGAACTGTTGACACCATGTGTAAAATGTCTCACCGATGAGATGAAAATAATAATATCAAAATTTTTTTATCGGTAAAATGACTTCAACAAATATAAATTACCTGATATTTTTGACCGAAAAATAAACGGAAGAAAATAACTGTTATTTTTGCCCCAAAAAAACTATAAGGCACAAAAAACTGTTATTTTTGTCGGAAAAAATAAAAATGAAGAGATAAAAGTTAATATGTGACACTTTCGACAAAAACCATATTCGGTACGGTCCCTGGATGCAAATATTGAATCAACAAATTATTATTCCATTTCGTATTGATTGAATTTCTTTTCAGATACTTTCGCTCTCTATTTCACACTAAAATCTCTCTTATTTCTTACTGTTAAAGAAGTTTCACTTCTGCCACGTGTACGTTGCTACACGCGACTTTTTTTTTTTTTTTAATTTTTTGAATTATGATTTTTTTATTTTTTATTTTTTGTTTATTATAGAGAATATTTCAAATGTTCTCAGAGAATTTTTGACAAAATCTAAGTTTAAATTTTTTAAACCTAGAATTTCTGTGTTTAAATTTAAACTTGCCTCACCAAGTTAAACTTAGATTTTTTGAGATGAGGTATCGGCGTTAAAATTTAAACTGAGGTTAAGGCATTTTAAAATTTGTTTAAGCTAACCTTTGTTTAAAATTGAGATCAGTTAACGGGCCTTAGAGACTTAAATTTACGGAATTAAGCTCAATCAACAAATTTTATCACAGAATTAGAGATAAGAGACATTTGGGTAAATTTGAATATGTACCAAATTTTCTCTTAAAAAACTTTTATGCCTACTTAGTATTTTGTTATTAAAAAAAAACACATGTCCGAATGTTCCAAAAAAGATCTAATGTCAATGTTTCTTTTTATCTCTTTAAAATAATTCATTAAGCAAAAAGTTACCTTACGGAATTCCGTACATTTACCTCAGCTCGAGTTCGTGAATTTTGGAAAATTACTTCAATACAAAAGAAAATCAAATGGTCAAAAATTTCTCATTCAGTTTTTGCCATCAGATTTTCTTAAGATAAAATTAATAAAAATTTCGATTTTTTTAAAATAATTTTTAAACTGTCCATGGCATTGACAAAAAGTGAAATGCTTCCTAAATTTCCAGAGATATATAATACATAGAATATTTTCAAAACTATAAAAGTTATTGCATTTTAGTTAACAAAAAGTTACGCCTAATATTTTTTATGCCATTCCTTTAAAATGCGATTTAAATTGGCTGATCCGTAAAACAGATATAGTCGAATTAATAGAAAAATAACCGTCTTTAACATTTTGTTAATGCCTCCTGATTTGACCTGATAAAAAAAAAAACGGAATGAGGTTCTGAATTTGAAAAAATACATGAAGAACCGATTTCCTCTTCTCAGGTCGAGAACCATGTAAACCTGTGTTATGAGAGAAAGAATTTCTGAAGAATGAATATACCTGAACAACGCGTGCAAATGGGCCCAAAATAATATCACCGTTGATCCCGATTTTCATAAGTGAATTTTGTTTAGCGATGTAGCTCACTTTTGGTTGAATGCCTACGTCAATAAGCAAAACTGCCGTATTTGGAGTTAATATAATCCTCAAGTGTATGTTGAGACACCGTTACATCCAGAAAAACTGACTGTTTGGTGTGCTTTATGGTCTGGTGAAATCATTGGTTCGTACTTCGTTAAAAACGATGCTAGCCAGAACGTTACAGTCAATAGTGACCGCTAAAGAGCCATGATAACTGACTTTTTCGTTCCTAAATTGAACAACCATGATGTGCAGTAGCTGTGGTTTAAACAATACGGCGCAACATGTCACACAGCTTGTGCCACAATTGATTTACTGAAGGAAACTTTTGATAATCGCATAATTTCACGTTGCGGACTCGTGAATTGGACTCCAAGATCGTGCGATTTAACGTCGCTTTTTGGGTATATGTGAGTCTACGCCGATAAGCCCGAAACGATCGACCACTTGAAGGACAACATTCGCCGGTTTATTGCAGATATATGGCCACAAATGTTGGAAAAAGTGATTGATAATTGGACCTCCAGATTAGATTACGCCCAAGCCAGCCGTGGCGGTCATATGCCACAAATCAAATTTAAAGTATTATGTCAAAAAAATAACCTTTGAATAAAGTCAATTTTTTGTCAATTTTAAAAATTCATCTTTGTTTTATTCCATTTCAAAGTTCTATGCCTCTAAAAAAAAACACCCTTTATTTAAAAATCATAAGGTGTGTGTACATAAGACCGCACCACCTCCTATGCAAAAAAAAGTGCACCGTATACCAGCGAATATGACACATTTTTGCAAGACATTTACGAAAAAAATTTTTTTGTTTTTTTAACGGGGTCGCGCATTGACATATTTCTTCATATCTCTGGTGTTTAAAGTTAGGTGTATCAATGTTTTTGTTTCAAGAAGACCAATCTGAACTCTATAGAAGTCATTGACCTCAGGTGCACCGTTCTTTTACTTACCCTCCAGATCTCAGTTCCTACCTATTATCCTACCATCTAATTGTCTTGCAAAAATGCGTCATATTCGCTAGTATAAAAAAAAAACGAATTGGCCATTTCAGCCCTTGAAAGGACTTTGACCGAGCTTCTTATGATCTATTGTGTTGTGTGTGTTATTAAATTTTTGCACACAATTGACCGAGAACTGGGCCTACATGTTTTATGCCGACTTCGAACGGCTAAAGTTCATGTTCTCAAGAAGCTTTGCATGGCATTATTTACTCTCTGAGGTTTGCCATTGTCTGCAGAGAGGTGGTGACCGATCAGAAAAATTTTTTTTATTGAAAAACTTTTCGCCGCGACTGGTAATCGAACTCGGGCTCCGAACATGCTAAGCCACACACTTAACCTGCATGCCACGGTCACCACCATTCGCTGGTATACGGCGCACTTTTTTTTGAGGTACGGTCTCGTGTACATGATACATGATTCAATAACTATTAAAAATTATAAGGATAATAACTCAAGTCGTATTCACATTGTTTTTGTTTTTTATTTGAAAGATAAAACAAACGAAGGAGGTAAACAAACTCTTGTTTTTTCTTTCAAATAGAAAACAAAAACAATATGAATGCGACTTGAATTACAATACGACAGCGTCAACGATACAATTGTGCATTTAAAGTTGTGAAAACCTAATTATTTTACATTTCACAAAAATAATAAGGGGATTCATGTCACTTCGTAAGTCTTCGTGTGTCGTATATCGTATTCTTCGTATATGAAATTGACATGAACGAACTTTTAGGAACTTTCGTACCGCCTTTTGTAAATTGGTTGCGTTTTGTGTGGATGAGCGCTCAGGTAGCGATGTAGCACAAAGCGCAAATTTTTGCCTATAAAAAATTTTATTTTTATTTTAATTTGTCTTTTTGAAATCATATGCTCGGGCCCCCGAAGTGTCGGATGATGAGTTGCTCGTGGATGGAAAGTCAACCGTTACTCCATGGAGCAAGAAACTGCGAATTCCGGGGCCTCATTAAGCAAATTATAGCGACCACACATAAACGCTCAAAAGTATGAGTATGTCGAAAAGACAAAAAAAAAAATAAGGAAGCAATAGGAAAAAGCTAATTTCACCTACAAAATACATGGTAAGATGATAGGCAACAGCACTCCACTAAGGAGGATTGAAGAATCCCGCTCAAGATTGTTGTATATGGAAGCAGGAATTTGTTTAGGCTCAGACCTTTCAACGGTTGCTATCCTAGTTTTTAAAAATAACTTGTCTTTGGCCCGTTAACTGATCTCCGAAGTTTAAATTCCTTAATCTCAGATTTCGTAAACAGAGTTTAAATTTTAAACACAGTTAAAATTATTTTCGTAACTTATCTTATTTTTATCGACAGTTTACTTAAACTGTTTAAAAATTTAAACTGAGATTAAAAGACATTTTTGAGCGGCACTATAGTAAAAATTCTACAACTTTGACGTAGAACATCAAAATATTTCAAAAATTTTTGATAAAATAATGCAAATGTTTTTTCTTTCAAAACTTAAGATATGTTTTTTTTTAATGTTTTGAATTTTTTGAAGTATGATTTTTTTATATATAAATCATGATGTAATAGGTCTGTTTCCGTACTCACACTGTATATCTTGTGTGTTACTATTTTCTGTTTCCATACTTTCTGTGCTTAAAATGTGAGAAGTAGAACAAGCATAAAACGCTCTCTCGAGCACAGAAGTTTACCAGATTGTGCTTGAACTCAAGACT
Source organism: Tetanocera ferruginea (assembly GCA_958299015.1). Lineage (NCBI taxonomy): Eukaryota > Metazoa > Arthropoda > Insecta > Diptera > Sciomyzidae > Tetanocera > Tetanocera ferruginea. The sequence continues at coordinate 54,021,601 of OY282640.1, read as the reverse complement.
GCGAGTAAATTAAGAAGAAGCATCAAGAAGAACAAGCATATTTCAAATTGACGTTTGTTTATGTTTTGCTATAATTAAATTCAAAAGTTGTGCGACGATAAGTTGATTTTCAACTGAAAATTGTCAAATTTTACAAATTTAAAAGAAATATTTTTGCTTTAAACAAACAAACTGACGATAATTTCAATTGGCGCTATTTACGTTTCACACGTCTGCTGTCAGCATCAGCTGTTTTGTGCTCGAAACTTACTAGAAGCTGTTTCCGTACTTTTGCCACTATTCTTAAATTTCATTTTACTCTCGCAGCCCGAACTTTACACATAACTTACAAAGTGTAGAGTACGGAAACACACCTAATGACTCCAAGGTAGTATTGACGTTTGTTGGAAACGGACTTCTGTCAAAAAATATAACAAGAAATACAGCGCTCACAGTCCGTCATTGCATACAATTAATTTTCACTGGTCACATTTAGCGTACTCAACAGTTGGCAACTATTCAGTCAAGACTTGATGCACATAAATATGAAGTTGCGCATTAAAATGCATTTAAAAATATAAAATTTTTTATTTTTTGGTACAATTTCCATTGGTATTTGATACAAATGCTTGACATTTCATAAACTTGATTACTTTTCTGAAACTTCAATATCGATAACAGCGCTCCCCGATGTGTTGCTGTCACAACAGTTGATACAGCTGAATGTGGCCAACGCATATAACAACGAACAGCTTTTTTTGACAAGAGTTCGTTTACTTGTAGCTGAGAAAATCAACACTAGCTAGTAAAGTTATTATATCATGATATAAATATTTCCAATGTTCTCAGAGAATTTTTGACAAAATCTAAGTTTAAATTTTTTAAACATAGAATTTCTGTGTTTAAATTTAAACTTGCCTCACCAAGTTAAACTTCGATTTTTTGAGATATAAATTTTAGCTTATCAACATTGTTTTAGCAAAAACATTTTATTTAAAACATTTTTAACTTGTATGACAGGTATAAAAAACACAATCGACAATTATTTTGATGTCTTTTTCGTATTTGATCTCACAAAATATCTGAACATTCGTATTGGTTTTGACAAAAAAAGACCAGGTTTCTTGCATTTAGAAAAACGAGCAAATGTTGTTGGTGCCAAAAAAGCACCACAAAACCGCTCTGCCAATTTATTTTTGGACACATCTGGATTTGTTCATCGAAAAAACGTGGCTAGCACAGTTCGAGATTATATTGAATATGGCTTAAATGAGTATGGATGCTATATTCGTGGGCATAAAGGTGAAATTTATGTATTGGAGTTGAATCACCAAACAAACAAGGATGCAATACTGTTAAATGCCTTTTCAGAGAATGAGAAATTATCTATTGAATTTAAAATACTCATATGTGAAGACAAGAGAATGAGAAAAGTTCAGCCATTTCCAAGAAATAAAGTCAAAAATGTTTGGTTTGCTGCTCTTGACCGCATCAAACCAACCAGAGGACCAGACACGGCTTGGAGACACCGTGCCTTATCGATAAGCACTCCACTTATAGATTTTAAAGTAGCTGAAAATGTATATCTATGTATGGCGTATCGTTTGCTCAGACATTTATTGCCTGATACTAACGAGATATTAATCAGATCAACGGTATTTGAAGAAATTTTATATCTACAAAATAAAAATGAGCTGCTGCTAATAGACGCCTTAACATTGGTATAGTATTAAGATAAAATAAAAACAAAAATTTATATTTTAATTTTTTCACTAAATTCTAGGTACTGCTGCGCTTGGCGCATTATTTCCGTAAAAATCACTTTCCTTTTTATTTTAATACCGGTATTAATCTGCTGGAGAATTTTAATAAATTTTCGGCACAAAGTATTTATTCAAATGTTAAAAGTATGCTGGAGAAATTGGAATCCATGAGGAATGATCAAAATATTGAATTCGAAGCTGTGGAACAGTTTTTCGGTAAGTTATTTTTTTGTTCGTATTTTTTGTACTTATCGATATTGTTTTTTTAAACATTTTTATGCTCTAATTTTTCGCTGAAATAATTAATGTTCTCTTATTACTTTAGGCGTTCGCGTTGATGTTAATTTAATAAAAATAGATAGTTTTAGCGCTTTTAATTCGTTTTAAACGAAATTTAAATAAATTTTTAAAAATTTTGTTAATCAGTTAGTTAAAAATAAAATTAACTAAATCGCATGAAATGTTTTATTTTAACGAAATTAAAATACATAAATGTTTTAATTTAATTTTTACTCAATATTTATTGTAATGAAATAATGAACAAAATTGTGATGAATTTCATTTGTTTCATAACCTTAACCACAGACTTACAAATGTGTTACGTTACCTTAATAATTTCTAAATATGTTAAACAAATATGTTATAAATAAATAAAATGTATCAAATATGTTTTTTCATATTAATTAAAGCTTGTAAAAAGCACTAAAATATTTAAATGAAAATAATTTGTTTTTATTATTTAAACTTGAATTCTTATGATAGGTATAACATTTTTGTTTAGATTAACACATTTGATATTTGTTTTTAATACTTTTGATATATTTAAGTCTATCTAAAGAGTCAATCGATTTAACTGATCACAATTGTTGCTCGAATAACTTTCCAAATAGAAAATTCAATTTATGTTAAAAAAACACTCAAGAATATATTTAAAAAACAAATAAGGTCTTATTCATAAAAATTATCTTAAAATAGCTTTAAAATTTTCAATCGTTAATAATCTTTTTTGAGCTAAAATACCTTTTAGAATTAAGTTTTTCATGGTTAGAAAAAAATGGTTAGATTCAAAAAGTTTTTTTTATTTACGACAATTTTTAATATTTTGTTTTTTTCTTGTTGGAAAATCGCGAATGTTCAGTTGGTACCATAAAAGGGCGAACCCTGCAAACTAATGATCCATTGATATATGTTCAATTCTCTTCAAAAACATGGAGCGTGCAGTAAACTTCAACCTTTTCAATTATCTGGAGGACAACGAATTGCTCAGTGACCGCCAGTATGGTTTCCACAGGGCCCGCTCTAGTGACCTTATGGCGATCTTCACCGAAAAATGGAACCAATGCATTCACTTATTTGGTAAGAACAAGGTTGTTGCTCTGGATATTTCAAAGGCATTTGATCAAGTGTGCATAAAGCGCTTGTATCGAAACAAGTAGCATTTGGTGTCGGTGATAACTTTGTTCGATGGATTACGTGTTTTCTTAGAGACAGATCGATCCAAGTCGTAGTCAACATCACTTTGTCGATAAAGCACGCCATCAATGCAGAAATGCCATAAGATTCAGTTCGACGACAGCAGTATTTGTCATTCATATTCGTTAAAGAAACGCATGAGTTTTTGGAGATTGAGAGTAAGAGGTTAAGTATGTAACACACTGCTTTATGGCATGAAAAAATCTCCTTCTTGCGGGGTCTGCTTCTATTAGTGGCGTCTTGCTAGTAGAGTAGAGTTTAATGGCAAGTCCAGGCCCAGTGCTGCCTGTTAAACCAAAACGAATGGATACCCTTTTAACTCCCCTTTATATAAATGGTGTAGATCTTGCTAATTCAGCCACTCTGAACCTTCTGGGCAGATCGTTTTAATCTGATCTTCGTTGGAATGATGATATTTTCGATGTGTAGAAAAAAGCGGTCAAGTGCCTATGTTTCCTCAAATGGTGAAAAAAATATTTCACATCAGGTGATCTTCGCACTATCTATACCTCACATATTAAGCTGAAAATTAAGTATAATTCGCACATTTGGGCTTCACCGGGGCTTCAAAATATAATTTGGAGTTATTCGACCGAATTCAACGTCTTACGATATATCCGATAGGGAATGTAAATATTTCATCCTCTCAATTTTCTTGGGAATCAAGGCAATGTTGGGTGCTTCAGTCTTTTAAACAGGTACTACCATGGGAAGTGCACAAGGAATGTATATAATCTGACTCCACCAGCTCAAATATTTCCCTAGTAAACTCGAGCGGCTCATCAAACCGATCCCTATAATATGGCCTCGATACCCATTAGAACCTTGCATTACAGAAATAATTCGTTCTTCGGTCGCACAATTAAATTGTAGAATAATCTCCATGCGAACTTGTTCCCCAGCAGTTTTGATCTATCACTGCTCTAATTTTTCACCCTTCAACTAAACTATTACCCGTCTTCCTAATCAAAACAATCCTTACGCTTTTATAGAGCGTTGGATTGAAACCTCAGCTGAGCGTTGGCTTAAAAAAAAAATTCGAAGAAAAGTTAGGAAAAGAAAACATATTTGGTCCAACAGTGGGAAAGTTCAGTCTCCACACATCTCTGTACGTAGCTAAGAATGCTCGCAATCCTATGCATAGAAAGCAAAACGTCGACAATCTGCAATCTAAACGGTCAGTCGAAGCTACTTCGCTACTCGACTCTCACTCCCGCTTCAAGAAAACACAGAGTTTCGAGAAGATACGCCGCCTGGTCGATGGTTTTAAGACCGGGGCCGCTTCCTGCAAGGACAAAAATTGGAATCTACTACACTCAGAATAATATCAACTGTATTATTAACAGTCGGTCGCTGCTATTTCAAAACACTGTTAGATTGAATGATTTGCCTAACAGTTTTCTTTGTTGAATGAACGTTTGAAATATCTTTTTGTGCTGTTAGAACCATCTGTTGAAATGTGTTTGTTAAAATGTCTGTCTTCTCTAAGCAATAATTTTCAAATGTGTTTTGCAATATTTATTGTATCGTTATTATTTTTTCAGTGAAAGCGTGCTAGACCGTCATGCAGAGCACGTGGGTTCGTATCCTAGCTGTGTATAAACAATTTTAATTGAATAATTGAAATTCTAATTCTGTTTCATTAACTGCTTGGTCAAAAATAACCTTCAAAATAAGTTTGCTTACAAACTTGAAAAAATTTTACATTTTACTTTTTATAAATAAAATTAATACATTTGTATTAATAAAAAACTTTGGTGTTCTTGGCGGTTATTGAACCTAGGTCAGTCGAGTACTAGACGCGAACGCCAGCACACTCGGCTAAACTTGAACTTCTAAATCAGTGATTAAATTCCAATAAATATATACGTACTAATGATTGTACCGTGTTCGTTAGACCAACAGTCAGCCGACTGTTGATTTGAAAGCTTCACTGGTTGGATGGAATTTAACAGTGAAATATGTTATTTCAACCCGTGATTTGTTTGATATAACAACATTTTGTTCCTGAATGTAGTGACAGATATCCAGAGCACACTGATATTGTGGATAGTATACTTCTCTACTCTTATAAATGGACCGGCCGACAACAATCCTGCCAATAGAGATAATCACTCGGAAATCCTACTTATAGATGACAGCGTTGAAATTCCGCTGCCGGACTTGAACGAGGTCTTAACAGATATAGCTCGGCTTCAAAACCAACAAAGCCGTAGGAGCCGTTGCCTACTTGCTGAGCTGTTTTCGAACGGAGACGAAGCTCTGTTTAAATGCATTCATGAACTTCTCTGTGGTCCAGAATGTGGTCCAAAATGTGGTCGGATGATTGCATTCCAGACGTTTGGGACCTCAGTGTGGTCTTCCCAATCCACAAGACAGGCAATCCCACTATTTGCACCAATTACCGTGGGATTAGTCTTCTGAATATCCCATACAAGGTCTTGTAGAGCGCATTATGTGAAAGACGGAAGCCCATTTTTAACTAACTGAGTGGACCTTACCAGTGTGAAAGACCTTCAGACCTGAAAAATCTAACATCAACCAGATATTTACACTACGACAAATCTTGGAGAAGACCATAGAGAAACAAATTGATTAGGGATTTCAGTCCCGGGATCCCGAAAACCTGGGATACCGGACTTTTTCCACTCCCGAAAGTCCCGGGATTATAAGTCCTGAAATCCCGGGATTTTCTGGATCCTGGAATTGAATTTAAATTTCCGGATTTGGTTGATTCTTCCGAACTTTTCCATAAATTTAGATAAAATAAAATAATTATACAACTGTTAATTTCAAATAATCAAAAGTATTTATAAATATTGCTTGCAACTCTTTTGCGAGTATGGCAATTAAAAATAGTAGTACAAATATGCAACACTTAGTTTGACGCTCGAGTAACACCTGTTTACAAGACTGTTTGCTTGTATCTGCTGGCTGGTTAAAAAGGGATTGTTTGCTGTTTTGAAAAATGACTGGTAACTATGAATATATTTTGTTCAATACGATGATTCTTTACGATGCCTGTAGTGGAATTCTGTAACACATTTCGGCCGATATTCGGTGTCGTAAAGTTCTGTTTGCGATAATTTGCGGAAAGTGGTATTCAGTAAACACTTTTCCCGAATTTGTCGGTGAAATTATCGGAAGTTTGTCGGAAACTTGCGACGAATATTTTGTTGACGAAAAGTCAACCGAACAAATTTGTAGGCTACCGAATTTCGTCGCAAAGTACGAGTTAGTGAATACCGTTTTCGGTTTGACAACCAAAAAGATTCGTAAATTGATTCGATTGCGACTTCGATCGCAAGTTGAGAATAAGTTACAGAATATATTCTGCACAAAAGCATTTTTTTATTACTTTGATCAATTTGTTTTTTGAAAATAATATCTTAACTTTCCAATCAAACATATGAGTTTCTTAATTTATTAAAAACTTGGTTCTTTTCTCTGTTTTCCAAATCCCTGGACTAATCCCGGGATCCCGGGATTCCTAACTATAAATCCCGAAATTTGAAATCAGTCCCGCGACTGGAATTCCTAAAATTGATACATACCATATTTTTAACGCCCCCTTCGAAAGCCCAATTGGGAGTGACCTTTGCACTACCATGTCTAAATTTGGTATTCCTGCAAAGCTAATTTTTCTCTGCAGGATGACACTGAGCAACGTTAAGGACTCTCCCTTTAAAAATCGTTAAAATTTAGCTTAGAACTTATTAACTTTGAATTATAATAATAAAGTTAGTAGGAGTAAATATTAACTTAATTGTACCTATTAATTAATTATATGCAACATTTTTTTAAGCCCTATTATTTGTCAAAACTATTACATCACCATTTTAAAATTTAACATTAAATTTTATCATGAATCTTATGTTAATTTATCAGGCATATATTTGAAATTCTAATTTCGAAAAGTTCTCGTAGTTCTCCGAGATTTTGCTTTGAACTTAAATAGTTTCTACCATAGAAGTGTCGATCATTTTCAACTGATTTTTTATTGTCATCTGTTGAAATTGTAATTGTATTAGAATGATGACATAGTTAGCAATTCCATTAAGTAGCTGCAAAATTTGACATTGAAAGTATCACATAATTCCTTTGATAATACTCACAAGTATACCCACCATATAAAAAACCATAAAGTTGGCTTTAATGCAATGACCGATTGTAAGATCGTATTTGTTGTGCCTTTGCCAATGTAAAAATTGACTCAGTGATTCACGTATTGCTGCATTTTTTGGAAAAAACTGCTCACATAGCAAAATTTTATGCAGGCAAGTAGCTCTCTGTTGTAAAAAAAAAAAGTTATTAAAACTAAATACGAAAAGATATCAACTTCTCTAAATATGTACCTCTCTAGAGACTAAATATCCATAGGCTGTAGTCATCATTATCTTATAGATACGCAAAGTCAATAGAACCAACATAAATGCATACTCCTTAGGTGTTGTTTCGGACTCAGTAGCTTTCTGGCACAATAGAAAAACCATGCTCGTTAGTATGCCGAAATCGTAGAATATACCAACGGCAATCACAAAACTAAAGACAGCATTAATGTCCAATATGAGTGCAGTAAAGTTTTGAAAACTGCTTATAAGAATCAATACTCTAGCCACTAAATAATCATTAGCATGTCCGGCAGCAGCGTTACTTTGAGCTATACTGTAGTGTTGAACGAAAAGTTTCCAACAGAGTCGATAACGAATGCGCAAAAAATCCATTAATCCTGTATGCAGAAATCCCAGACATGCAGGTCCGACAGTTAGACATGCATAGGTGGCAGCAATCGTTATGGTACTCATAAAGTTACAGCTGCAGTTGGCCATGTTGAAGACGTATACCAGAGAAATAGCCAAGTAAGTAGTGCACACACCTGTGGTTAGTGGCGTATATTTGCGTGTAGTTTTATAGTAATTCCAGTCGACTTGAGGAAAAACATCTTGCATACGGCGATCTAGTCTCTTGAATTTATCAGCCAGATTCATGTGACTCTGCTTTTGAGTATCCATTATGATGAATACTAGCAAATAACTACCAGTACTTAAAGTACTCTCAAGCACTAGTACAAAACATAGAACTGGTGATAACTGTCCAAACATAGCTTTTGAACTTTCGGCATCACCTAGTTTAATGGAAATACTTCCAAAAAAACCCACAAGCAATGCAATTCGTATGGCAACAGTATAAATTATGTTCCAACGCGAGTAATATAGCTGATTCTTACTTATTCGAAAGCTCAGAGTACCAGTATAAAAGACCACACGGTACATCCAACGAAAGCATTGATAAATATTGCCACCACTGCTTCTGGATGCATTAAACAATTTAAATTTGAACATAGCGCGAATGTTTCTTTGTTGAAACGTGTAACAACCGTTAGAGTTAGCTGTTATAAAGAACGTTGTAAGCTATGTTTGCTTTAGGTAATAGCCTAGACGATTAATAAGATAACATCTCTTGAGTCAATTAAAAGTACTGCATCTAGATGACCTTTTTCTTCAGTAATAAACTGGGCAGTATTAAAAACAAAAAAATATTCATGTTATTTTTTATTGGTTTATGGTATATAATTGGTAATAATATAACCAAACAAACATCCAAGTCAAGTCGATATCAATTAATTTTTACAGCTCGAGCTGATTACTAGGTCAGAATTTAATAATTAAATTGATTTCTACAAACAAAGGAGTTAAATGGTCGGAAAAATTATTATAACCGCCGCTGCTAAATAGTGTTTTATTCAAGCCATTACTTACTTTGCATACAATTTCGTACACATGCCCACGACGGCTGGATCTGAACGTAATGCGAGAGACAAAGTTTTTGTGATCAAAGATTTCTTGAAAATCTTTCGCAGAAATCAATTGTCAAAGTAATGGAGTGGTCCAGAATGCTCTAAAACGCTGTGCCAAAACTGGATCTCATAAAAACAAACCGAAAACAGTTGGACCGCCAGTTGGTGCTATCGTCTTTAAGAAATAGGAAATAACATCTTCTCAGCTAGCTGCTGAACTACAAAACAGTTCAGGATAGAAAATAAGCTCTCAGATATATCAGACCAGATATATCTGAAAGATATATGAGAAATTATTTCTAAATCTAAAAAATTTTTTAGAGCGTAATTTCCTGCTCTTTTTTAACTGTTCGCTGAACTTTATTCTTTTTTGAGTGTTTTTTTACTGTTTTTCTATATATTTAAATGTGCAAACATTCAGAACAAATGATCGCACAAGTACAGTGTTGCCCCGACGGCCTGCAGCAACCTGCATCTTGATAGAGAAATCAAAAAGAAATTTTTTAAAAAATAAATTATTTTTTAAAAAAAAAATTTTGAAGTGAAATTCCGGCTGACAAATTATTTTCTGAGACACATTTTTGTTTCAATTTTGATTGGTTGATTTTGAAAAATATGAAAATTCAGTACTTCCGCAGCGCAGTTGCGATGAACATCAAAATTCAGATATTTACATTAATTTTTCCTCATTTATTTTTCTGCTCAGAGAATATTAAATATTATTTTTAATGTCGACCAATCAGAATGATGAACACTCTCAAAATTATTTTCTTATTCTCAAACTTGCCCGAAAATGTTCTTCTCTTTTGAAACAGACTATACCATCTTTTATTCGAAATTTTGGTGATACCAACATGGAAAACACTTTTGAAAAAAACATCGTATGGCACCGTTTAAAAGCAACATTTTTTGTGCAGCCTACTCTAACATCAAAAAAGCAAAATTTCGTGTACATAATCTACACTTTCGTGATCTGATTCTACACAAAAAACTACTTCAGAATCGACTCTCAGCTGCCCAAGGACGATTACAATAATTTTTTCACATAACAGTGTTTTTATTTTTGTAGCTTAAATATTAGCCTCTTTACTGAGTTTTGAATTTTGAGGTTGTATGGGATTGTATGGGAGGTAGGTGTGGTTTTCATCCGATTTAGTTCATTTTCGCACTTGATCTCTGATTTTTAGAACGAAGCTCAAATATAAGATTTCATTACGATAGCTTGAAAATTACGGCTGTAATCATGTCGACGGATGGATATGGCTAAATCAACACAGGCAGTTATCTGGCCAAGAATATATATACTTTTATATACTGACCACACCTGCTTTTGGGCGTTACACACGTCGCACGTTGGGGAAAAAAAGATTAAATTTGAAATTTTGACACCTGAAGAAGAATTGCTGAAAGAGTAGCCTGGCATACTTTTATTTTTCATTACATAATAAACCAACTTTATAAACATTATTAGATACTAGATCTCAATCCTAGTAGCTCTAATATGGCATGCTCTATTCAAGAATAAGTTAACATAGTTAAGTTAAATATATTTGTACTCTACTTAAACCTAACGGAAGCAACATTAAAACTACGGATGAAACTAATCGACTTTTATTAAGGATGTACTTCCCGGGATGTGAGTTTTCAAGAGACTGATCACCAACTGCAGAGTCTTATCACTCAGTACTTGGTGGCAGCAGATTTCTTTCTGGCAAACTCTTTACTTCCAAAAGAGGAAGCGATGGGCTGCATATAAATTCAGTCCATACAAATCACCAGAACTCGATGGAATCTACCAGCCAGCCGTGCCAACCTTTCTCTTAATTACATTCCAACCAAATGGACAAAGGTAAGAGTTGTGTTTATACCAAAGGTGAGTAAAAAGCCCGAACAATAACCTTAACCCTATAGGCCAATCAGTTCTTTCCTTCAAAAAATAATTTAAAGAACAATGGTCCTAACTGAAAGGAAGACTAGTTTGCAAAGTATCCCTTTCAGGATGTTTCAATTTGCTTATCAGACAGGCAAATCAACAGTGACTACAATCCATAGCCTAACCGGTATTATCGAAAAGGCTTTTGAGTCGAAACAAACAGTGTTATCAAACAACTTCATTGAAACAAGGTCTTTTCTACTAGAGAATATTCGGTAGGATTGGTTATCGGAAATCTGTGCTGTCATGAGTCAAACGATATTGAACAGAAAACGCAAAGAGCCTTACGCATGACAAACAGATGGTGACAGGACAAAGTCTGAACTGAAAAAGTCGTACTAGTACCTTATTCTAGAATCTAGATTGAGGCTTTTACATATTACAAAGTCCACACTAGACGGAAAGTTGATTGATTTTCACTTGGTTGAAACTTATTTGGAACACTCTCTTGACAAACACTGTAGACAAAGCTACACGTGCTTTTTTCGTATGCATGGCAAAACTTAGAGCAAAGATAACATAGTTATCTTTGCTTAGAGCCTCAAGCCAGAAATTGTATATTGGACATTCTAAATTATTTTCAGACCTATGGTTATTTATGCAGCATTTACATGGTGTCCTTAGGTTCAACAACGATGGAAATTACCATCAAACCATCAATGAGAAAATACCCACAAACCCAGTTAGTGTCATAATTTTTTGGTTAAACTGGAAAAAATGGCAATGAAAATCACAGGACGCAATGAGACCGTGCCCCACTGAAGCCCTCGGTGCAATACTTGGACGGCGATCTTTAACAGAGCAGATTTTAAAAAGTCATATGAAGATTTTAAAAACCTTCGAAAAATACCCGACAGGATGTTACCATAGCTTAATTTCTCGAAATGCTACAAGATAGCTATACCTAACAGGCAAATTGTGAAGCAATTATAGGTTCCTACCGGAATCAGGCTAACAGTTAAGGTATACTTATAGTTTCAAACTAGAAAATGGAGAAACACGGGCAGGGGTGTATAGTTCAAATTTCCAATATCTCTTGCAATGGGCTTTACTCCAACCATATGATCCGGGAATGTCATCGAGTTTGATTCAAAACTAGTTTTTTATTGAGTCAAATCACTAAATGCATTGAAATGCAAATGAAAAGGCAGGTCTTGCCAAAAGAGGGGCATATCGGTCTCTCATTGAACTATTTTATATCCTGTCAAAAAGCTACCTTTGGAAAAGGTAAAAACCTGCGAAAACAAAGTTTCTGTGTCACTGGACAAATTGTTATGAACAGAGGCATGCAAAGAAATTTATAACTCAGTAGAGCTAAATCGAATATCCTGCTCAAGCTAACTTGATCAAACCTTCAACTTCTAACAGGCTGTTACAGCTAACTGTGCTCTCAGATACCACAGTCAAAATGATTTTTAGTCACTCCACCTAGTCTTTATTGAGCCTTAAATTAAATAGAATACTTTTGAAACTGGTGTAGGGTTTATCACGACTCCAAAGTACTGGCTAGGTATAATAAATATTTAGTTTTTATCAGTATTCTGCAATTTGAAAGCATGAAACCATACAAAATTAATTGATTTAAAAAATGTTTTAATAATAAAAATGCACTGTACGCATAAATAAATATTCTATGCTTTCTTTATATATTAAAATTATTTTTATCACACACTTAAATTGACGCACCCAGTTCAAAAATCGAAATATGTACTTCGTTTCTTTTTGTTAATACAGATATTAGAGGTAAAATAGTATGCGTTTTTCGGTGTAATGAAACTATCTTGACTTTGAGGTAAAAACAAGCAGAGGAGTTCTATCTGATTATAAAACGCAGCAAGAAAAGGACAACTCCTGGTGTTGTGATGTTTTTCCATCGTACTACAAAGGCTTATCGTATGCAAACAAACGTTGCTTTTACCCAGCAAAAAAAGTGCTTCCAAAAGAAGGTAAAGTGGAAGGGAAAGTCGTGAATTCCAACCCTTCTACTTTCATACCCAGAGGACATTCCCTTAACTTATGCATGTCATTGAGAGGAATGCTTTCCTTAGTCTTCTCTAGAAGTGCTTCTAGATTTTTTCACTGGAAGTTTGTTTAAGGCCTTCAATGAAATGATTCTAGTAGGTTTTTTCCAGGTAAACTTTAAGAAGGCATTCCTTGAATATATATAAGCATTGCCTCGCCCAAGCCATGCCATGAAGCATTCTTGGAAACTATTCAAATAGCCTTTGAGTAGTTTATAAGAATGCATCCTGAAAGCACTTTTCATTAAGGATGAGGAGAAGCACAATTGAATTTTTAGAATGTCTTCTGCAAGTAGTGTATCTAAGAATGCATATCAAGTTGGTATCAAAAATGCATACAATTAAATTTTTGTTTTGTTCAAACTTATTGTCAGTCTTCGCTTCAAGCCAAAAAGTATGAGGATGCCATTACTTTGGCAAAAGTATTTTGCTTCAGCGGATATACACTTTAATAATTATTTTCCATGGTGTACAAATTGGTTAATACCAAAACTTCATAATTATTTCCCTTTTATTATTATTTTATTTTTCTCAAAATAAAGTGTAGATATCCGGATGTTGCTCTTGGTGCGTCAAATATTACGGTCAAAAAATTAAATAAAAATTTTTACATACGCAAAAAATTAACAGACTTTTTTTAAAAAACATCTGTATCATCTTGAGCAAATAATTTTAAATGAAGAAATAAAATAAAAAACAATGTGAGCTTATATAGCTCCTGAACTATTTTCACAAGCCTTATCTTAAATGAAATGCTAAAAAACTGAATGAAAAAGATACTGGCAAGGCTATCATGCAAGCTGACCCCTTGTGCCAACAGTATTTTCAATTGAAAGCCCTTCACGGGCGTCTTGTTTTGTGGCAAAGCTTTGAAGGACGACCGGACATTTTGTTTATATTTGCGATAGTGTATACAATTTTTGAGATACAGCGGGCAGCAACAATTGTTTTTTTTTGTGAACAAATTTTCAACCTTCAACGTTCTTGATGGCTTTCGTATTATTGATTTAAAAAAGGAGCCCAAATGCGGACGAATATTTATAATTTTTGATCATTGATACTCCTATTATAGGATGATAATAATCGTGTTACATCCTCCACAAATCTAATCTGGTTTTAACAAAAAACTTCGACTTCATGTTGGATTTATAACAAATGTTTAAGTTTATTTTTGCTCGCTTTCTAGTCGGAGTGCGTGGTACGCCTGCGTATGAGTTCGTTTATTAATTCTCTAGTTGCTATATGTAATTTTTTTATAAGAATTTTTTCATGATGGACACCGCAGTTGTTATGAACAGCTAATTAGGCTTTCTTTTCTTTCTTGTCCGCTTGCCCATTAGACAAGGCGTGGTCAATGTGGTTGTTGGTGTTGTTTATCTTACGCAGAGTTTTCTGCAGCACATGTGCATCCGCTGGCTCAATTCGTTTATAATAAAGCTCTTTCGTCTCGACTATTTCGAAACCGAATTTCTTATAAAAAGCTATGGCGCCCTCATTATTCACCTGCACGTGTCTGGGAAAATTAAAACCATCAGATAAGCACAGTATCAAATATAAATTGGTGAAACTCACAGAAAAATGCTATCAAAGTTTCCATCCTTCTCCACATAGTTTAAGATGTGTTGGAACATAACGGTGCCGATGCCAAGACGTCGATATGGATAAAGGCATCCTAGCGTCATTATGTATAGTCGTCGCTGGTTTTCGGTGGTATCAATGCGGCAACAAACAGCGCCGACTACGATATCGTTGTAGTAGGCTAATTTGGCCAACTCCCCAGCGTCCAAGACATCTACATAGAACTTGTCATTATATGAAACCGGAAAGACAACAGTATTTAGCTTCTTTAATTGCTTGATGTTGTGTGGGGTAACGTCGCCGAGCTCAATGCTGGTTCTATAAGATTTATTTTATACAGTAAAAAAAGCACCTTCAAAAGTTCACATCCAAGTCAACCCAATTTGTAGGTTATCCGATTGCTAAAAGAGCGCATAAAACAAACTCACAAACCTTGTCATTTTTATGAAAATCTCGTAAACTTCTTAGCCAAATAGATAGCACCGAAGTTCGCAGGTTTCAATGTTCAATTGTATTTTCACAGTTTCATATATTAAGTTGTTAAAATTTAAAAAATATACAGACTACTTTTCACAAAAAATTAATCGAGGAATGAGGAGGCAATGACAGTTCGAAGCATTTTACATCAGCACTGTTGTAGTTGCCAGATCATATAAGTTTGTATCAAGGTTGCATAAGTACGTACTTTCGTACCATTTTGTATACCTTTTAATAATTTAGATACGAAGTACCAACTTTTGCGTACTAGTACAACTTTATTTTTCCCTTTTCCTATGTATTTTTCTTTTGGTGTTGCCAAACAATTTCAGTTTTACTTTCAATATAGTAATGTGGCAGCACTTTAAAGCTATTACAAGATTGTTTACGTATTGGATGTAGAGAATTCCCAATGAAAATTTTTCAAAGAGGAAAGTGCGATGCAGCACTAAAATGAAGGAAGTACCAATAAAGGAAAGTACTTCGTACCATCCAGCTTGTATGAAATTTTCATACAAATCAGATGGTACGAAGTACGTCCGTTCTTGGTACTTCCTTCATTATTCGTTTATCATCACACTTTGGTATTTGCTTGGAGTTTGTTTACAAATATTGGTGGTAGATACATGAAAATAAGCAAATTTTTCGTATTTCATCACACTTTGGTCTTTGCTGTGAGTTTGTTTACAAATATTGGTGGTAGATACATGAAAATAAGCAATGTTGCCGTATGGAGCAATTTTATTGAATATTTATTTAAGCGATGTTTACATTAGCGATCTTGAAAGACACTAAAATTTCAACACTTTTGAGTGATTATTCGTAGTGACTGAATTATCATTCATGATCAAGCTGAAACCGTCATTCAACATATGAAATTTGAGCAATAAACATTAGTGTCCGACCGAATATTCGGTTTCGGTTTCGGCCAGTTTCGGCCCTTTTAATCAGTTTCGGCTATTCGGCATCAATATGGCCGAAACCGAAACCGAAACCGAATATTTGATCGGACACTACTAATTCGGTTTTTACATATATTTCAATGGTAGATGTGAGTTCGCTTTCATCAAAATTTTTAATGGTGTTAAGTGGAACAAAACCGTGAAATTCAGTCATTTGATTGACCGTGTGAGTTGAGTCCAGCAGAAAACGATAAATGTAGTTTTTTTAGATTCTAATATTAAGTTATTTAACTTTAAATACTAAAAAGTTCCTTAACGTGGTATTAAAATGATCGCCATATTTATTATTTTAAAGTTGAACATTAATATTCAAACGGTCATATTCATAAAAATATCTTGAAATAGATTTAAAGTGCTCAATAGTCAAAAAGCTTTTTAGAGATAAAATGTTTTTTAAAATTTTGTTATTCATAAAAATATTGTCTCAGCTTATTTGTTAAAATAGGAACACTCTCAATTTTAAATGGGAACAGTGTCAAGAATGGTTCGTGAATTTGATAAATTCAATAATTTTTTGTTTATTTGTCACAATTTTATCAATACTTTGACATGCAAACAGTCAAAAAATTGTTTAATCTATGTTCTTCTGTGAAAAAATTGTCACTTATAATTTTTATTTTCAATATTTTGAAATGTTTTGCCATGTTTTCATATTTTTTGAAACAGTTTGAAGTATTTTTGACAATATTTGTGCTCACATTAGAGTAAAAATTTTAAAAAGGCTTTATCAAGGGTTTATTGAAGGTTACTCATTTAAGAAGCCTTTATAAGAGATTTTTGTCGTTATTGGACGTTTATGGATACTGTTTTTGAAATTTTTTTTTGTAAAGGCTTTATAAGTGGTTCGTAAATTTTTATGAATAAAGGCAAAAGAATATTTATCGAATGTATACGTTATTATAATCTGTTTCAATTGTTATGTTTTTGAAAGCTTTTAACTAAAAAATTAAAAAAAATAAATTGTTTTTAAAACAATTTTCATGTAGACATTCAGTTTCGGTTTCGGTTTCGGTTTCGGCCGAATATTACAAAAATGGCCGAAATTCGGTTTCGGTTTCGGTTTCGGCCAAAATTTTGGTTTCGGTCGGACACTAATAAACATTGAAATAAGAAATGTGGTTGCGCAACTCAAAAGAAGGAATCCATTTAAAAAAAGGAAATGCGATGGTATGCCCTAAAGAAAAAATATTTACGTGTATTTAAATTAAAATAATGAAATAATTAATAATGATAATTCTTATTGTTACTATTGTTTTGTATTTTTATTATTTTCAGTTGATTAGACATTTAGAAAGAATTAAAGAGAGGTTTAAGCGTGGAAGCACTGGTTGGACAGGATTCGAATGTGGAACCTCTGGGTTGGCAGCTTAGCACGCTTACATAGAATCAAAAGTAAATTTTTTGTTGATTAAAACGTATACATTTAATAATGTCGTTATTATTGTAAAATTAAAAATATAAAAATAAAAAAAAAAATGGCCATACGATTGATTGTCATAATGAATGACATGTCATTAAAAAAAGGACATTTTCATAAAGTCAAGGATGTATATTGATTTGATTATCCGTTCTTATTGGAGGACCTTTTTTTTTTTTTTTTTTTTGCTTGGATATATTGTACCTCTTTATCGCATACGGAAAAATTTTTATTATCTGCACACACCTTTTTATTTTTTGCATATATATTTTATTATTTTAGGAGTACTTTTTTATTTTTGTCGGATGCAACCCTGGTTTGTATTGGTGTAAATGTGCTCTGAACGTTAGTGCAGTTTTAGACTGTTTCCATTATTTGCTCAGACATGGTTACATGCCATGATACACAAATACAGTAGAGATGTATCGTTCCGAACCTATATAGTTCCCGGAACTATTTTCCCAGTCGGACATAGTTCTAATCGTTCCCTTTATTCGAAATCAAACAACTTTTTGCATGCTTTTTTTTGTCAGATTTCCCAAAACATCTGTCAGGTCATAGCATTTTCTTATAATTATGTTCACACTATTAGAGACTTTCTAGAAGAGACAAATTAATTTTGAAAAACAGAACTAAATAACTGTATAATACATGCAAGTGACTTATTTAACCAATTTCATTGCCTATTTCATGTAATTTTTCTTCATTTTAAAGCGTTCGCAATAAAAAATTACAAATTTTGGTTTGATTTCTCTGATGGAAAAGAAACAATCCTACCGTCAAAAAAATAGTTTGCTTTGTTGTTTTAGAACTCTAACAACAGATAAAAATGTGTTCACATTATCTGAGCTTCATTGTTTGACAGATCATATGAAAATTTGTATGATTTATCAGATAGTCTGAAGCGCCTTTTACATATTAAGTCTTAAACGAATTTTGTTAACAACTACATGTGCAATGATGATGTTTGTGAGCGAACGAAGGGACTTATGTATGAAATGGAATTATGACAACTCGTCGTTTTTGTTGTGCGCAACGCTCTGTTTATTTCATTTTGAACATGTTTTCATTCAATCAAATGAAACTAGTGAACTAAATAGTTCCGCGGACATGTAAAATCTGATTAAAAGATATAATAAAAGAACGAAGATATATCGTCGTTCTTGTTATGAGCATTGTTTTCTTCATTTGGTTGAACATTCGAACGGCAGAACTAGATAGTTTCAGGACATGTTTCGAGACAATGCTTTCGAGGCAATTGCTGCATATGAACATGTTTAAATAATGAAAATATGTGGCATGAAATTGTAAATAAGGAAGGTAGAATTAGGTTTGTTATATTATGCATAGAAGTATGGCGTTTATGAAGAGCTCATTTAATAATATTAATTCATATCTTAGCAGATTTTCTTCTAAATTGAATACACAAACATTCTGAAAAAGGACAAAGGAACTACATAGTTCCGGAACTCTGGAGGCTCTTGAACAGTTTAGCACAAGCCTAAAATATAGGTACCATTGACAGCAACTTATTTTCTCATGAGAGAAAACTTGCTGCTGTTAAAAAAATGCAATATGCGTTGGCCACATTCATCTGTGTCAACTATTGTGATAACGATACATCGGGTAGCGATGTTATCGCCACGGAAGTGTCAGAAAAGTTGCCAAATTAATGATATGTAAAGCCTTGTAACAAATACCAGTGAAAACTTTACTGACAAATAAAAAAATTTCCTTCTTTGAAATGCATTTTTATGCGGAACTACATTTTTATGTGCATCACCTTTTGATTTGATTTTAAAATCCATCTCAGTTTATATAGACAAATTAAAATATTTTGTTTTTGTTTACATATGTATTTTGACACAAAATAAATGAAAAGCTAGTTAAATGAGAGCGATAAGAGCGAGTAAAAAAGCTTAACTCCCCAATATGTACGAGATAAATATTTCTGGGGCTAAGCTATCTCGCCGCTATTTCTATCTCCCGCTCAGGAGCTAAAAGTCTTAACTCTCTGTGAACAAATGAAAAAATGAAATTATCTCGGAGATCAATTTATCCCTCTGTAAACAAAACGGCCGTAAAAGGTATGTTTCCATGTTAAGCTTTTTCTTCTACTATATACAAGGCTAAATCTTGGGCTTATTATAGGTTTACTCAATGTCCTACATGGTCTACAATGATCTACATCGCTTATAAAGGATGCTTTAACGGATCCTCATTTAAGATCAGGAAAGAATGCTTTTCATTCTATGAATGGAATGGAATGATGTTTATCCAGAACAAAACGAATATAGAAAGAACAAATATGTATACTAATAATGACACATAATACTTTATTTATGTTTTAAACACAAACACATTGAAAAAACTCACAAACGAAAACAGAATATTATTTTTATTCCACCTCAGTTGATGGTATAAAAAGAATACGTTCGGAATATACTGATATAATAAAAGAATAGAAAACGGATTATTCAGAACATACGAAATGAATAGGTTAGATCGACCGAAGATTCTCAGAGACCGTCTAGGTCATGTTACCTAAGAAAAGGTGGAAAAGAAGTTTTTGGCCAGCTCTAGGCATGATCAAAAAATATGTGTTGTGGATTCGTCACCGTCTGCAGAAATCGTTATAGGGGATTTTTACTCTTCGGACAAAAACAATTATATTATCTAATGATATTTTACCCTACCTCCATATGTTTTCTAACAAGTATAATTTTCTTAGTACAGCCATCTTTTTTATTTTTAGAGATATGTTTATGTTTTAAGTAGTGTCCGACCGAATATTCGGTTTCGGTTTCGGTTTCGGCCAGTTTCGGCCCTTTTAGTCAGTTTCGGCTATTCGGCATCAATATGGCCGAAACCGAAACCGAAACCGAAACCGAATAACTCTAAACACTAAAAAGTTCCTTAAAGTGGTATTAAAAATTATCTCTTTATTTATTATTTTAAAGTTGAACTTTAATATTCAAAGAATATTTATCGTATGTATACGTTATTATTATCTGTTTGAATTGTTTTGTTTTTGAAAGCTTTTAATAAAATTAAAAAAAAAATAAAATGTTTTTAAAAACGAATTTGTATGTAGACTTTCAGTTTCGGTTTCGGTTTCGGTTTCGGCCGAATATTACAAAAATGGCCGAAATTCGGTTTCGGTTTCGGCCAAAATTTTGGTTTCGGTCGGACACTAGTTTTAAGTGTCATTGAAAAGAGAATTGAATGAATTACAAGATTTATTATGAAAAATAATTTAATTTATTACGTGAAATTCTGAGAAATCCAAATTTCAAATTTGAAATTTAAAAGTTTCCACCGATTGATTTCATCTTCAGACGAGCACAGCTCAGGAACGGTTAAGTCGGTGGGGTGGTTTGTTGATGTTCCGGTAGAGCCTGTATAGATTCGACATTGAAATTCCGCATTTCCATGCCCTTCGTGTCCACACGTGAGCATAGGCATTCATGTTTCTTTTTTTATAATAAGAAGTAAAACTATGAAATGAAACATTTTTAAAGAACTCGTAGACAAGGGAAACCAATTTAAAAAACAAAAACATGAAAATGTAAAGTATTGTTTACTTTCAGCTAAGCGCTAGCTACATTTTTTTTTAAATGATGCCCTTGAAAACCTTTGGTTTTAAAGTAGTAGAAGTTTTTAAAGTTTAAAGTTAAATTGTGTTTTATTGCTTGAATTTAGGAGAACACTTAATTATTTGCTTGAATTAAGGAGAAATACGTATTAACTTCATTGTATAACACAAAATATATAAAACAAAACGCGCACAACGAAGTAGAAATAACATACTTAATTCATGACCAAAGCCTTATGTTCGCAATTCGTCCCACCCAAGGCCGTAGCCAGGATTTTAATTCGGGGGGGTTCAACTTTAAAAAATAAATATTCATATAATCTCATGTGTAGAAAATTTTATTTATGTATAGGTACGTATACAATATTTTTATAATATTAAATTTAGCCGACGGGTTTTTTGGGCAGCAAATAAATCAATGACTTCTTCAGTCGGCACATTTATTCGGCGATGAACCGACATTAATGCCAATCCATTGAGTCTACTCTCGCTAGTCGAATTTCTAAGATACGTCTTTAATCTCTTCATTGTTGAAAATGAACGTTCGGATGAGCACGTAGTAACTGGCAAAGTGACCAAAATTTTTAAAAGAATATGCACGTTTGGAAATATCTCTTTATTGCACTCTCCAAGTGCTTCCATCGCTGAATTAGGCGAGTTCTTTTCGCAGGTTTTGCGCCACTTCGTTTGCCAAAGCGACAATTCAGATTTATTATTATTTTCTTGTAAAAATCTGCTATTTGCTTCAAATTTTGTTTCAGGCTTTACACATTCTGTCGGACTTAATTTATAAAGATCAGTGAGTGTTTTATTGTGTTTTTCAAACCGCAGTGTTAACTGATGTATGAAATCTTCTAAAAGTGGAATTATTATAGTAATGCGGAAGTATTTTTTCGGATCGTGCTCACTAACATTCGCGCGGTGTTGCTGACGTCCAGTTATGCGAGGCATTGCAATTTTTTCACCTAAGAATTCGAGCAGGTTGTCAGCATCCAAATATATGTCTGCAAATTCTGTTTCTGAGTTTTCACGCATATTTTTGAAATGGTTAATAATAAGTTCAACATGTTGAACAGCAGCCGCTAAGCCGCATGAAGTGGACTGTAACATCTTGCATAGTGGTAATGTAGAAGCAAATTAACTATTTAAGCAGCACAAGCTCACAGCGAATTGGCTATTTGATATTGATTTTACAAAAGACGATGCTTTTGATGATGTATCACAATCTCTATCACCAATTAATTCTTTATTATTTATATTCTATGATTTGTGCAAGTTTTATAGGTAAGCGTTTTCAAAATAAAACCTCCAGCTTTTCTTCAACATCTTTCGATAAGATTTTTCTATGCTGCTAAAAATATATATTTATTTATATAAAAAAATTCATTAATTTCGGGGGGGTTTGGACCCCTCATCCCCCCCTGAATACGGCCTTGGTCCCACCGCTAGCAATTTGGATGATCTTGAGCGTTGTTTAAAGCTTTTCGGCTTTTCGGTACCAGACAACCGAAGAAAATAATTTCCAGCTGCAGTTTTGCTAATATTACCGCTGTATTTTAATTAATGATGCGCGCCCGTTCTTGCTGATATTTTCAATTAATTTATACACAAAAATTTGACGAACGATTTTTTTTTGTTTATTTTTTAATTTGTCAAACTGAAACGAAATGAAATTGAAACCTTCATGGAATTTCCAATTTTTAAGTTTGTGGACTTCATTTCGGCTCAAAATCTTTCGTCTCATTTTAACCACCCAATTCTTATCCGTTCTCGCTCACACTTTTTATCATGGGCTGTCATATCGGCTCAAAATCCTTCGTCTCATTTTAACTACCCAATTCTTATCCGTTCTTGCTCACACTTTTTGTCGTAGGCATGACGGTCTAAACAGGCACTTAGAAAGGTGATTTTATTACCTTGACAATGAGCTCTCAAAATAAGTTTTCTGTGAGTTAGTTTTTGTGCTAGAAACAATAATATGAATCAAAATCGTGAAATACTAATTAACCCTGTAGCTCCTCAGAATGTGAAAATAGAAATTTATTGCTCAACTCGACATCACCTTTCACCTCCGTAAATAGTTGCACTCAGTTGCAGGACACCCTGTATATTCAGAATTTTGAGACAATACATTTTCTGCTACTTTTGTATTTTGAAGCATCCATCAGATCGCACATTAAATACAAAACAGTCAAAACTAAAAAAACCTAAATTTTCAGGAGAAGCAAAAAATAAAACTCTTTGGTTGAAACTGCAGAAGAAAAGCAATTTTTATTTAAACAGACAAACTTCATTCTTCCAGTTAATGAAGAAAATAATGAAAATCGAGACATGTGTTTTGTGAATTGATTTTTAACAAAAAGTAGTTATCGAAAAATTTCGAGTTGAGTTTGAATTATTAAATCATGAGATGAGATTAATTATCTACACAAAAACCAATCTTTGCATAGCATGTTGTTAACGTTTCTGGCAGCTTGCTACGTGTGGGCTATGCTCAATCTTTTTGGGCTATAAGGTAGAGCATAGTGCCGAGTGTGTCTGTAGGAGTGATTATCAGTGGCCCGCTAATGCACAGATCAGCTCAGCTCTGAACTTTGCGAAGTATATTGAGATATGTTTGTTCGTTCAATGCAAGCCATAAGCCTATAGAATAATACTACACCATATTTATATACGAAACTAATAAAGTAACAGAAAGTTTTAGAATGAATAAAGTAATCTTGACATTAACTCAACGATTTATCTCATTTAATTAAAGAAGCAGTACAAATTAAAATGTTGGTTTGACGTAAGAGCGAGAGAAATTTAATTTTTGTATTAACAAAAAGACTCAATAGGTCTGTTCCCGTACTTTTGTAGTAGAAATTCTCAAGTTGATAAATTTGAGAGAGTAAATTTGTGTGAAAAATTGCAAAAAGTACGGAAACAGATTTTTTGCAAAAAGTTGCAACTTTTGATGAAACTGCAACAAACTGTTGGTGTCAGAATTATAATTCATATCTAAAGAAGAAAATACGCTATTTTTCTTAATGTGTTCAAATTCTGCTTAATGTGTCTGTCGAACAATTAATTTCTACTTTTCTCGACATGTTGCTTTAATGGCTGCCTTTCTAATTTGACTTTATTTAATTTTTTTATCAGCTGACATTGGCTGACGCAACATAAGCTGTCAAAATATGGCACTTGCTAATTGCTGCGAATTGTGCAACTCCAAATTTGTGTAGCTGGAAATAGCAACATTTGACAAGGACTGGATATCAAATTTTCGCTCTGTTTTGAAATTTTTTTGAGTACGGGAACAGGAAATCGTAGAAAATAGCACGAATTCGTGCGAATTCGTACGAATGTTCAAGTACTGGAACAGACCTAATAATAATCGTGCTGTAAAATCGTTACAAAAATATCCATATGTTACAGTTCTGTGGAAAAGCGTGTGTGCTGGCCCTTCGGGTTACTTAGCTGTGACAGCTTATTAGGTTGTAGTCTTCGCTAAGGTACTGCAATCAAAATCAATTCAAGTTTTGTTTATTTTTTATCTTCATACAAAGTGCTGAAGATCTTGTTATTTTGATGGCTATATAATTTAAGGATATAAAACAAGAGTACAATCCTATCTGCAGAAAAGTTAGTTTGGTTCACAATGATTATTAACATCAATATTGGCCTTTTGGGCCATGTGGATTCGGGCAAAACTACTCTGGCTCGTGCTCTAAGCTCAGTAGCCAGCACCGCAGCGTTTGATAAGAACCCACAATCGCGTGAACGTGGTATAACATTGGATCTTGGATTTAGCGCCCTTCAAGTGCCAGCACCGCCTCAAATACTTGCAGAAAATGACAAAGTGGAACAGCTGCAGTTTACATTCGTCGATTGTCCGGGTCACGCTAGCCTCATACGTACAATTATTGGAGGCAAGTATACGAGTTTGAGGTCTGCTCTTTGGTATTAATCCACTATCGGACTATGTAGGCGCACATATCATAGACATGATGATTCTTGTTATTGATGCTCAGAAAGGAATGCAAACCCAGACCGCCGAGTGTCTAGTTATTGGGGAGCTACTGTGTCGCAAATTAATTGTTGTGGTAAATAAAATAGATTTATTGGAGGAGCAAAAACGTGAGGCGGCTTTAAATAAGCTTAGCAAGAGGCTGAAGACGACATTGGCAGGCACATGTTTTGGCGCCGATGTGCCCATATACAATATATCAGCTCTGAGTGAACTTAACCTGCAAGTGAGTGATACAATTATCATATCTAATACAGAAGTGTTTTGAATAAATCGTACTAATATACTTAGGAACTCCTCAATGGCATCTGTACTCAAGTCGATTTGCCCAAACGCAATATTGGTCTGCCACTGTTGCTGTACGTGGATCATTGCTTTAGCGTCAAAGGTCAGGGCACGGTTTGCACGGGCACTGTTATACAGGGCACCATCAACGTCAACGATACTGTTGAAATTCCTTCAATAGGTGAGCAGCGTAAGATTAAATCCTTACAAATGTTTCGCCGGCCAGTACATAGTGCCGCAGTGGGTGATCGCATAGGTCTCTGCGTTACACAATTCAATGCAAAACTTTTGGAACGTGGACTTGTATCGCAACCGGGTTATCTTAAGCCCATTTATGCGGCTTGCATCTGCCTCAAACGAATACCTTATTTTAAACGAGCCATGAAGTCCAAAAGTAAATTTCATGTAACACTAGGACATGATACTGTTATAGCCAGGGTGACGTTCTTTCAGCAAGCATCTGAAGTGACATCAATTGAGCATTTCGATATGAGCCAAGAGTATGAATACATCGATGAAATTGAGCCTAACATGGAGAGTGGCTCTGGCATACATTATGCGCTGTTGGAGTTTGAAACAAGTATTTTGGCCAGAGACGATGCTATACTTATTGCTTCAAAATTGGACATGGATGTGCATACAAATTGCTGTCGTTTAGCATTTTGGGGCAACATGCAATGGTCCACTCATTTAAGTTCCTATGCGACCGAAAGTCTCGCCTCACTTAAGGTGTATAAAAGAAAACTAAAACAGGGCCACATACAGCGCGTAGTAAATGATCATGAAGTTATTGTCCGCAACTTATTTACAAAAGCAGGAAATCGCGATGCTTACGTGGGAAAAAAGATTACCTTATCTACGGGAGAAATGGGAATGATTGAAAGTACCTTCGGCACAACATCGAAAGTTAAGATAAGGTTTCCGAATGGTATTAAATCTGATACCATGAAAATGCTCCAGCATGGGAAACTAAATGAAGTAACTGTCGAGTTGAGATTTAAAAAATATATATTTAATAAAAAACTCGAAATAATACAGTAATAATAAGCGGATAAAATTTAATTTGATTCATTTGCTTGCGCATTTTATTAATTTTGAAAACTGAATTCTGGAAAATTGTTTATTAAATTAGTTATACGGTACAACGAAATCATCCTTTAAAGATTTTTTTAAATTTAAAATGTAATGAAACTGAAATGTAGAAATTAATTTTACTTTAAAAAGCAGTAAGAAGTTATCTTTCAGTCGAAGTGAAAATACCTCCCAAGCCGTGATGGGGTTTGCAAAACGCCAAAATGGTGTGCAAAAAAACTTTTTACCACAATATTTTTGATTTTTTTAATAATAAATAATGATAAATGACTGCGGTTCTATGTTTTGAATATCAAGAGGGTGCAAAAGTGAATGCAAAAATTGTGTACCATCACCAGGACTTCGTTTTAATTAAAACAAAGCTTAACTTTACATTCAATTTTTTTTCAATATAAACGCTCATACATACTAAAACCCAAGTCAATTCGGTATTAAATTTTTCATTGGTTAGGGGTGCAATTGTCAAACAAATTAAATTCAAATTTGCATGACAGTAAGGAAAATGTAAAAAGATTTTCTTACATTCCATAAAATTTTACAAAAAACCACTTTTTTACTTTATATATATTCAGGTTAAGAAGTGTTCAAACATTAGACATTTCTATAAACATTATGTTCCGAAAACCAGCGTGATTTTTAGTTATTTTATAAGCAATACATCTCCAGAACTTTTCAGAAAAACGTGTTCATGTCATAAATGTCAAAAATAAGAATATACTTTATGATTTTGTGATTACTAACTTCTGAGACTATACATCACGAAACAAACCTTATTTACAGGAGCCTTACTCTGTAACGCGGTTCGAAAGTTAAATTATTCGAATTCGGAAATTTGATACTCTGCAATTCGACTTTCGCATTAAATATTTTGACATTTCTTCTGCTTCTTTACACTAATTTTCGCATTTTTAACGTTTAAAATTCAGTTATGCTATCTTTAACTGAATATTTAATGAAACGATTAGTAAAGTCACTGTCACTTATGCGAAAGAGTTACATATTGAGATTTTACTTTTGAATCGCATATAATTTTCGAATTGCATTGCCTTTCGAATCGCGTTACAGAGTAAGGCCCCATCCTTTACCCTGCTAGAACGTAATTTTGAATACTAATATGTTTTTGGGTATCCTGTTACATAAAACTACTAATTTAAAAATCATTAATCAACTTATAACTTGCTTAAAAAATTTCTAAAAAAATTAAATTAATTTAAATTCATTAAAAGCTAGGTTCTGCATTTCATTTTCACTCGAATTTGGCAATGAAATCCTTGCAAAACGAAACTTGGTGTTCCACATTTAATTTTTTCGGTTTCAATTTCACTTTTCTTTCGAAGTTACAATTGAGTGAAGTGGTGTGTTCCACAAATCACTTTTACCGATTTTAAAGTGATTCAAACCGACTAGTTTAAGATGTGTGAATTATAAAAGAAAAGTTGATTTTGTGCAAAAATTCAGAAGCGATTATTAACAATCGATAAGTTAACTATTCAAATATAACCTGCTTTGATTTTCATACTGATAAAATTAACTGCTACATACGGATATGTGAGTATAAAATATTGAATAAATTTGAATTGAAAAAATGTTTATATCTGATTTTTTTAATGCCCAGAATTCTGCTCAGGATAATATATTTTTATCCTTTATGGAAAATCATAAAGACCTTGCCAGAAGTTTTATGAAAGGTGATCGAGTGGCATCAGATGCTGTATGGAACACTTTGGCAAAGGACTTAAATAGTCACGGTCCACCTCAAAAGGATGCCACAGGGTGGAAGAAAGTAAATTTCAAACATATCAAATTTATTATTTTTTGCTTTACCAAACATAATTTTAAGGTTTGGATAGATTGGAAAGCAGAAAGAATTTGTACTGAGAAGAAGAAAAATTGAAATTGAAGAAATGAGGCTGTTCTATGGACCAAAATAGAGATAAATGTTTAAATAAAAGTGACATAATAAGTTTCAATAATGTTCCTCCAATTATAATAAATGAATTTTTTGGAAAAATGGTCGCAAAAATTACAATTGATTGTGACAAAATTTGCAATTATTAATGGTATACGAGAATATCAACAATTTAATTTAATGAAATGGAAGCCTTAGACCAAAACTTAACTTTTACTTACTGTAAAAATGTTTCATTAAGGACAGTAGTTTATTGTAAGGTGATATAAGGAAATATGGAGTTAGAAAGTAGAAAAACTTATGTAAATATGCTTAATATAATAACGTTCCGTACAAGGGTAAATCATTTCATCATAAAAAAAGAAACAGTTTCGAGAGTATCGTAAGTGTAGACGTAGAATTTCGTTTAAGTATGTAGTAACCTTTTCTACTTTATCTCTTTGGTCCAATTGTTTCGACCATTTAAGACAACTCAAGCTATAAACTTCTCATCGAGACCAAAACACAGAAAAAGTTAAGAGTAATAGTACGTTCATACCTAAGCCAAATGAGCAATTATTAAAATAAATTTGAATTTGTCATTAAAAAGTGTTCACACTTATTTGATTTAATTTTTTTTGGCAGTTATTTTTATTTTTATTTTTGTGTTTGTTTTTATTCGCATTTTGCTTTGCATCGTATGTTCATGAAGCATTTTAATTTTTTAGAGCTGTGTTTAGCATGAATTGCTTCAAATTTATCTCAATTGCTACTCATTTCGCCAAAATGAGCTGGATATTCAAATGAGAACTTGTATGGAAAATGAGCTTATTACATTTGTGATATTTGGCCGAAATGAGCAAATTAGCTTAGGTGTGAACGTAGTAAAAGCATAATATATAAAGTAAGCAAAAAGAAACTAGAAAAATGTCCAATTCTTTCGATCATTTCGTTAAGTTTGAGTTCATTGTTTTAAGCCCTAACCAAAATAGACGAAACGAGACGATTGCAACTCGACAAGCGTTTACAGTCGTTACGTCTGTTTTGACATTTAACCCAAAATGAAACGTTCTTGAACTCGTCTATTAATTCATTAAAATATTGTTTCTTGCACTAATTGATAAAAATGCAACAAAACTTGATGTAAAAATTCTCTGCACTGTTGTTGCTGACGAGTTGAGACGCTAAGAGTTCGGTTCTTACGGAACAGAACATCTCGTCAAACCGTTTCGTTCAGTTTCGATGTGTTTACGTTTGCTTATTTTGGGCAACAACATTGAATTGCATTTAAGCGAACATTTTCGTCTTCGCTCGTTACGGAGCAAATCGTCTATTTTGGTTAGGGCTTTAATTGAAAAGAAGGCTAAGCGAATGCCCTTTCCATTGGGGCTACTTTTGTCTCTGTCCGATGTATAGTTGGCGAACTATACTCAAATGAGTATATAGCTGTTGTTTCAGTTCGTACAAAGCAACAACAACTCAAACAAAAATAAAGAAAGCAGCAGGAACAACATAAGCAGCTAATGATTGATTTTCTCATATAAAGAATAAAATTTTTCTTCTTAGATTTTCCTATTTTGTGACTTTAATATATTAGTGACCAAATCCAAAATTAGATATTCGTTCAGCGCATGATATAACTGGTATTTAAGCATATTTATTATCTTTTATCTATGTGTATTAAATGCTTTAGGCATACCCTAAAATATTACTCAAAAAGTTTCATGGTCTTGAAAAAAACTTGTTAAAACGACCCCATAAAAACCGCACTGTAAGACATAATTCTACGTCAAAATATCATCAAAAATTAAAAAGTCATATATATTGTATATCAAATGAAAGATAAATTATCAGGTTTTTATAATTTACTTTTCATAATTCATAGTTAATTCATAGTAACGCCGGTTTTTGAGAATATAACGGTTAAATGTAAATAAATATTTAACTTTTACATTTAAATGGAAATAAAATGTGGAACACTAAATGAAATGTGGAATATTTGATTCATTGGACATTTTTTAAATGCTTATAATATCTCCATTTTGACCATTACCGCTAATATCGATTGAATAATAAGAAAAATATAACCAGTTTTCCAAATAGATCTTATAAAAAGAAAATTATTTTCTAAAATTTGAAAATCGATTACTCGAAAACAAAGAGATAAATCGATTTTTCCTTCGACTATTCTTATTTATATTTAAAAGAATCCATTCTCAAATCGCAGCGCCCAGGAAATCATAAATTCTCCGACTTTGGTCATCCATATGTATTCATTTGCGCGCTAACCCGAATTTGAATATTCCTACTTGCCAGTTGATGAGCTCTTTACGCAATATGTATATGTACGCATCATACCATTCTGATGTTATTAAAAAGCAAACACATCGTTGATATCGCGCTGATAAAAACAAGAAGAGTTGGCAACTCTTGTATGTTGACAACTTGTGACAGCTGTTCTAGAAATAGTTGGCATTTCTATGTTTTGTTTATATTTGCTCTTCATATGGATAAGATTAGGAAGTGTAACAACTTATATAGTTTCTAATACTTAAATCAACTTTAATTAAGGAATAAAATAATGTACAATATAGTTTGGCAAAGCATCATCTCAGTTCTATTACTATGCATCAATCTAACGCATCAGGTGAGCTACGATTGCAATGAGTTGCTGATGGGCCAGTATCTGTGTCCCGATCCCAGCAGAAATCACATAGATCCGAAAACACAGCAGCTGCGAGGCTGCACAAAAGAAAACAAAGCCACCAGTAAGCAAACATATATATATATAGAGTTGAAATATAAGAAATACTTTTATTGTTGTATTTGCATTTTAGTTTGGTGCATAGCCGTGGACGGCATCAATTGCTCCGAGACGGGTAACAATACATTTACACGTCAACTACCATGCAAGTGGACGTAAGTTTCTTGATTTTTTTCCAAACAAAAAACATTTCCTTATACTAAGGATAGCACATTAACCTATTAAATAGCTGCTGGTTTATATTTTTAAGACATCCTATGGGCTGTTGTGCTTGTTATTATTAAAAGTTTGATCTTAGCTTTTTATAACTCAAAACTTGCTTCCATCTTAATTGTTGCAATTTAAAATTCTCTTAAATATTGCAGTAATGGTTACCATCTGGACACAACACTGTTGCTGTCTATATTTCTAGGCATGTTCGGTGTGGATCGCTTCTATCTAGGCTATCCAGCTATTGGTCTTATGAAGTTTTGCACGCTAGGTGGCATGTTCCTTGGACAATTAGTAGACATAATTCTTATAGCGACACAAGTAGTCGGTCCAGCAGATGGCTCTGCATACATTATTCCTTATTATGGAGCTGGAGTGACGATTATTCGCAGTGATAATGTAACATATAGATTACCACGAGATGATTGGTGATTTAATTTAATAGCTTATCAAAGCTTAGCGGAATCTACGGACTTTATATAATATTATTTATACAACATTAGTCTATTTATTGTAAATTATGTTAAAGTTTTTATATATCTCTTCAATCGTATAAGTTTGTAAATACAATTTTTTGAAATAACATATAAATTGTATAGATATTAAAATTTGAATTTGTAAATTAGGCCAAGATAAATTTTAAATTGGTTATTTATAAACTTTTAAAAGGTTTTAATAAAATAAATAATTTTTTCTTTAAAAAATGATTATAAATGATTTATAAAAATTTAAGCTTTATTCGTTCACTTAACTATTATGCTTTCTCAGAATATATATGAATTCATCAAAATTTGATAAATTTTGAGGAAAAAATAATATTTTAAAGTAGTAACATACATTTTAAATAATGCAGAACTTTATCTTTAAATCAGCCCAAAATTTCATATCTAAATTTAGGCTCTTTAGATTTTATAATATTTTAATTGTTATGTCTCACATCATCATTCAAATAATATATGTGCTAGCTGTCAGAAAGTCATACTTAATGATTTGAAAGATTAATAAAAATACACTTATTTTTTTTATCGCCTAAAATAAAAATGTGCAAAAATAGACCACAAGCAAATAATACTGTGTATCCGCATAAGAAACCGACAAACTCACAGCAAAAAGACCAGCTGCAGCAGTCAAATGGCGACATAATTGAATCTCCTGTCAACAGCAAATGAGAAGATCTTATCACAAACTAATCACCGAATAGACACATGTTCTTGCGTTCATGCATAAATAGACACGTAAAACCGATTAAAAGCGCTATATCATATTAAATAGAAAAAAAAAAAACACTTTTCATTATGTATTTAATTCAAACGTACCGAAGGATTGGGTTTGTTGTGGACATTTCGTAACGTTGAAAAATATTTATTAAAAAAATGAATTAAAAATAATGTACCCAGTGTAACGCCAATCTTAAAATAACAAAATTAAAGTTTTGAACGCCAATCTTAAAATTACAAAATTAAAGTTTTGAAAAACTATTAGACGCCAATCTTAAAATTACAAAATTAAAGTTTTGAAAAACTATTAGATTTATTAATATTGATTGGGCTGCTTTTGAAAAGCGTTTTTGGAAAGTTTGTGCAACTTGGTTATGTCTAAGATTTTTGGTCAATGGTAATATCGATTTAATGTTGATCTGCTTTTGAAAAGTGGATATAAAAATGTTGTTAATTTTGATTATATCTTGGGATGAAACTATTTTTTTATTATATCTAGCTGTATCTATTTTATAAAATACTGGGTATGTTAAATTCATACGTTCAACACGACATATAGTTAAAGACTTTTCAAACTTGCTTTGAAAACACTTATCTCTTATGTTGTTTTTCATTATTGCCAAAGACCTAACAATTTTGATCAAGAAAATATTTTAAATTTATTTTTATATCTGATAAACAACTAGTAAGGTATATCTTAGACTTAGCCGAATTTAAAATACCCCCACGGCCGATTCGTTATGTTACAAAATCTTAAATTTTAGCTCTTTTTGATGAGACTTAAAAAAAATTTTACTATTTTGATGACGTCTAAAATACATTATATAAAATTATTTTCCTACAAAGTAAAGACAAAGCTCTTTATAAAGTTTTCAATTTGGTGTTGTATGGGAGGTGGGCGTGTTCTTGAGTGGTTGACGCCAATTTTTCTAACATGCCTCAGTTTTGATATAAAATACACAAATACCCAATTTCCGTTCCTTAGCTTAAATATTTGCCTATTTATAGAGTTTTCACAGGCGGATGACGCCCACTTTTATTCCACAATTTAGTTTTGATTTAAAATACAAACGTTCCAAATGTTTCTCCTGTAGCTTAAAGAGAAGCCTCTTCTCTTTTTTCTTAAACTCTATAAGGTGGGCGTGTCAATTTAGGTAAAATTGAAAAAAAAAATCTCACAAGTATCTTTAAAAATAAATTACAAAATAAACCTATCAATTGAACTCAATAAAAAATCTTTTATTACTATTTTTAACAATATTAATAGAACATATAAATAAATTTATGAATGTTGGTATCTAGTCGTGGCTTGCAAAATGTTATCATGTATTGAAGTAATTAATTTATCTTAATTATCCTTCTTTTTAGATGGGCTTATTCCACGATTTCCTTTAATTGTATTTGAAAATTTCAAAAAGCTTGGCATCGGTTTCGAAGGAAGTTTATGACATTTTCAAAACCTAACTATTTCAATTGCAGGCCATTTTATGGACTGAAGGATGAATGTTGGGAAACCGGACATATTATTTAATTAAATTTCAAGCTCTTTTCAATTTTTTGTGAACATTTTATTTTTATAAAATTTATTTTATTTTTTAATTTTGTTGTTGTGGAGAATTTATATCTGAGGTATGATTTAAGACGAATTGAGCAAAAATTTGGGCTGAAGATTTTGAGAAGTAACAAAAGGCAGCAGTTCAACCTATTTATAAGTAATAAGTTTAGAAATAGGGGAAAGTTTTGTAGTGAATGTATTGGTATTTTAAGGGAGTATTTCAAGTTTTTTGTTTTTATTACTTGTTTTTTAGGGATAAACAATACTCCTGGGAATAAAGTTTTGAAATAATACGAATTTTTTTGTCGATTCATTTTACTTTGAAGCTTCACCGGCTGAGATCGTTAACTGCATCTAATAACTGTTCGAAAAATAAGCATCACGTGGCTGTGTAGGAGTTACTCGTGTGTGCCTTGTCTTAACTCATCTATGAAGCTGTCAAAGCTATTTGAACTATCTGAAAGAGCTGTCTGGCTTAAATTTAAGCGTTGTTACAAACAAACATGCTAACCTTCAGCTTTATATGGATGGTCGATAATAGCTGTGGCCAATTTAACGAGACACATGTATGTTTGGCCTATTAAATAGTATATAAGAAACTCGGTGTCATACTAGCGCATTGTGCAGATAATTGAGAATATTTTTCAACAAAAAAATAACTATCAGTTCTTTCGGATAGCTGACCTTATACGATGAGAACATAAAAAATAACGTAGAAATTTGTAAATTAATAGTAAAATTAAACTTGAACACAACCCATTCAAGAGCCTGCAATGTATAATTAAGGGAGTCGGGCCGAAAAGAATAAATAAATGAGTCAATAAATTGTCAATTAAAAAAAAAAATACATATCATGCTCAGTAACTACAAATTAGTTTCGAACGTTTTGTTCGCATAATGTTTCAAGAAATCGAATATAGTGTGGTTCTGAAAATAACCAAGTTTTATTCAGATTGAAATATAATAATTTGAACTAAGTCACAATTTTGAATTATAACAACCGCCGACAGTGCTATATAGCATCATCTATAATGAATGTTAGCGGATTGTTAAAAAAACAATCCTCGGTACTGCTAAAGGAAATTCGGGCATCCTTCTCGCCGTTGACCTCCGCTGGGTAAGGAATCGAATAATTTTTCGTAATCGTTGTCTTCCATTCGTTCAACAACGAAGCCGCTCAATTTTTATGGTCTTGACTATGTCAATGTCAGCGTACAACTCTCACAGTACATCATTCCATCGAATTCGGTACTCGTCATTGACGCAGATTTTACCAAAGATCTTACGAAGGGTTTTCCTCCGGAACGCTTACAAATTTCTTTCATCGGAGCTGCTTAACGTCCAAGCTTGTGATGCATATAGCAGGACGGGCATGATTACCACATAGATCGTATTGATATTGGTAATAGAACTTGAATTTTGTTCGTCGAGAGAGCGCTCTGCTTCTCAACTGCCCATTGATCTCAAAGTAACAACCATTGGCAAATGTTATCCTACGTTAAATCTCAATCATTAGAGGATCATTTGAGGAGTTAATGCTGAATCCCAGCTCAACGAAGACTTTAACAACCTCAAAGAAGGTGTTATCAATAGTGACATGGTTTCCAAGACGTTGGAGTTGTTTGTTTGTTTACTCAAGATACTTCGTTTTATCTGCGTTCACTGCAAGACCCATTCGACAACCATTTGTGTTCGAGATACTATTCTTAATTTTGAATTAATCTTAATTCTCTAAATTTTTCGCAAACCATGATCTCTGTCTGTTTGTGCATATCTGCTATTGGTTCGTACCCACATTTATGTATGTGCAAATGGAACGCAGTCTTATTTTTGCACTGCATATATTTTAAGTATCTAATTCAATATTGAACCTCGTTTAGGATGAGACAATGTTTATCTAAAAAAAAAAAATAAAAAAGCAAAAATGAATAAAATGTTTATTCTGTTCTGCGTCTTATTCCAAAAATAAATGTTGCACAATGTCAACACTTTACAATTAATATTTGTGAACTGAAATAGCACTTGAAAATAACTGAAAGTGGATTATTGTGTTTGCCCTAAGCTTACAATTCAAATGTTACTTACGCAGTTTATTATCGCCCCAG
Organism: Tetanocera ferruginea; assembly: GCA_958299015.1. Lineage (NCBI taxonomy): Eukaryota > Metazoa > Arthropoda > Insecta > Diptera > Sciomyzidae > Tetanocera > Tetanocera ferruginea. The sequence continues at coordinate 53,985,481 of OY282640.1, read as the reverse complement.
GTAAGGTGTTTGTGTATCGGAACTCTTTATCTACGTATGAAAATTTAGCACTGCAAATTAGGCGGAAAATTTTGTGAAATTTGTTTTGATACCATCTACGTATGTTGTGTCTAATAATAACGTTTTTCCGTAATACTTAAAAAAAAAACAGTGCTAAAAATAGACAATTTTTCTGACGTGGGTAAAAAGTTGTTTAAATCTTTTACGTTTAACCCAGCTGACTGAGCAGAATTTATTAACGTTCGAGGCGAACACTATATGCGAAGTGAAAATTATTTTGCAAACTTATTTTTTTATGATTAACAGCCTTATTATGGTTCACAACACAACAGTCATTTCTGTCTTCAATGTGAAAATTGCTATTACGATTGACAACAATACTACTGAATACATTCCACTGTTGTCCGTCAATGATGATGTGTCTTCAATACACTTATTATGATACACAACAGTTGTGTTGGATTGTCTTGGTATCTGTCAAAATTTTAAGATAGCTAATTTGGTGTTGTGTTGAAGTAGCAAGATGGATCCATCGAAGTCTTGACGAAATCTAGCGCTTCTCATAATAAACCTGAAACTGAACTTAGCCTATCCAACCCATAAATCATTGTCGTGCACTTTTGATAGCTAATAGCCATCGGCAAAGAAGCACAGCGTAGCGGTAAGCTTCAGTATTCGTGGGATTGTAGTTTATTTTGTTTTTTTTTGAGCTTGTCTGGAACCGCATCCTACAGAAAATTGAAAATATCTGTACTTGAAAGAACAAATGGGACTAACAAGAGCCAATTCAGTAGTATATCCAAGTAACGTTCTTCAATGGATTCGAGTGGTCCCGAAGCCGTTTCTTATCTCTACCGGTCGTCACATCGTGTTCACCGTCACCTCATAATAAATATAAGAATAGTATCCATCGCGTTCTAACTTTTTTCAAATTAAACCGAAAATTGTTTGTTTATTATAATTTTTTTTTGATAGTGAACAGCCAAAGTAACAAATTCTACATTCGTTCCACAATCAAGAATAACAACAATGTATTGTTGTGAATCATAATAGCTCGAAACTGTTGCGTCTTCTTGACTGTTGTGTCTACTCTATAGAAGACACATCAGTTTATTGCTGTGAACCGTAATAGGCCTATAAATGAAGGATTAAGCATAGCAAATATGAATTTGAACGTGTTATAGTAGTAAAAATATGACTATAATTAAGTTTTTTAATACTCTTGGATTAATTAAGTTGTCTTTAAAGGAACTTTTTGGTTTAATGTACATATATACTTTGATTGTGCAAAAATATATTCTAATATAAAATTCGACTTGAAAACTGAACAAGTTCTTTTAATACAAGTTCTTTAAATAGATAAAAATGTTTAAAAAAAATTATGTGTTACATAGAATTAGAAATTTTGTAGAAGAACAGCTAGTTATATAAAGCATCACAGACATTAAATTTAAAAAAAAATTTCAGTTCACAGCTCAACTTTCCAATTAACAAGGAAACTTCTAACAAGTACCGTTGCCGGGATTCTCAGAAGCTTCCGCCTTAATATAATTTCTAAGAAACTTGCGAATAAAGCTTCGTTAAGCCTTTTTGCTTGTGAAGGCAAGTGGAATATTTCGGTGAACAAGCTTGATTGCGTATTTCACTTCAAGGTCTTATCGAAGTCTTGAGAAACTGTTCTGAACTTATGCGCGAAAGTATTATTCCTCCTTAATAACGCTTCGAAAGTACTTGTGGAGCCAAGTTTGAATTTCACTTTGGAACACATTCTGGTTAGCAAAAGTTAGGTCGATTCTAAGAGCGAGGGGTGAAAATAGAGGCTAAATTAGAAGACCTGTATCGGGGCGTTTGTTTATTTTAGTTCGAATTTTTTTTTAATTGACCTTCAAACTTAGCAGTCAAATGCAAAATTAAAATTTTCGTTAAAAATCCCATAACCATTAAAATTTTCTAAATCAATTTTTTAAAAAATTTTTATTGTTGCACAGGTCTCTAGCAATAATTTGGCTTTTACAGATTGAAAATATATCAATTAGTCGACGTGTTATAACCAAAAAACCATATAAACACTATGTTGAATATCGGCATTTGACTGCAGAGTTCGAAGGTCGATTAAAAAAAAGTTCGAACATAAGCAAACGCCGCCATACGGTTCTTCTAATTTAACCTCTATTTTAACCCCTCATTCTTAGAATCGACCTAACTTTTGCTAACCAGAATTTGTTCTATAGTGTTTTTGCTCGTTTTGTTTTAACTCTTTAAATTAAATCCTCGAAGTAATTTTTAAAAATTTGGAAATTATAGTCTCGTGAAGGCTCATTATTTTTTTTTGAGACGAAACTGAGACGAGAAACCTATCTGAACTTGTGCCCAAAGGTATTATTCTACTTACTTACTTACTTAGATGGCGCTTACAATCGTTGGTCGGTTTTTGCCTCGTCTAAGAATTTGCGCCAGCCTCTTTTGTCGTGCGATTGCTGGCGCCAGTTGGAAACTCCAAGCGTTGTCAGGTTATCCAATGCCTGGTCTTTCCAACGGAGATGCGGTCTTCCTCGTCTGCGTTGGCCACCGCTGGGTACCGAATCCAATATTTTTTCGCTGGAGCTTCGTCGTTCATTCTCTCGACATGACCTAGCCAGCGACCATTCTCTCGACATGACCTATTTTAATACGCTTGACTATATCGATGTCGGCATATAGCTCTTACAGCTCGTGGTTCCATCGTATTCGGTACTCGGTATTATTCTACCTTGATGATATTTCGATCGATGGGAGTCAAAGGGCAACTTGGCGAGGCCAGCATTGTTCATGTCGAAATCGTCTCAAGTCGACTCAAAATCTCCAAGTGGTGTCTCCTGGAAACGGCAAAGTAACACCCGTTTTACTGTCGGCTAATTTGAGCGGCGATGTCTCCTCTAGTCTATAAACTTGAGGGGTCACTACAAGACTTAAAAATGGAATGTGCTTAGGGTTTGGGTCCCAACCACATTATAACTTCCCAATGAAAACTAAATCAGCCTCGGATACGAACCCCCACTACGTTGACGACCACAGCAAACGAAAAACGGATAATGATTTACGGATATGCACCTGGAATGTCCGGACTCTTTATAGGGAAGGTGCCACTGTCCAACTGGGGGAATGCTTCGAAAAAATAAAGGCTGACATCACCGCCATCCACGAGATGCGATGGAAAGGACAATGGCGACAATCCGCATCAAGGCAAAATTCTTCCACATAAGCCTAATTTGCGCACATGCCCCGACGGAGGAAAAGGACGATGCTGTCAAGGACACCTTCTAGGCGAGCCTAGAGTACGTATATAATCGCTGCCCGGCCCATAACGTGAAAATAGTTCTCGGCGATTTTAACGCGAAGGTCAGAAATTAAGGCATCTTTGGCTCCACTGTCGGTCAGTTCAGTCTCCACGAGACCACTTCGAGCAACGGTCTAAGACTGATTGACTTCGCTGCGGCGCGAAACATGGTAGTAAATAGCACCAGATTCGAACACCGCATTAACCAACCTGGCAGTCCCCGGGTCAAAAACCGCGAAACCAAATTGATCATGTTGTGATCGACGGAAGGCACGCTTCAAGTGTACTGGTTGTGCGCACATTTCGGGGGGTCAATATTGACTCCGACCATTATCATGTTGCAGCCAAGATCCGAATGCGATTGTGCAATGCGAAGAATGTGCGCACAGGTATGCAACAAAAGCTTGATGTCGATAAGCTGCTATCACAACAGACAGCCGAGACCTACTCCGCTCAACTCTTGGTTAAGCTCAACCAACCTTACTCTTACCTCGACGACGCTGGCGGACCTTGGGCGCATATGTATATCTCACTCCATGCACACTGCTGCTGGAGAAATCATTGGTTTTCGGCGCCCGCAACCTCACAACCAATGGTATGACCAGGAGTGTCGCGACGAGACAGCAGCAAAATACGCCGCATATAAAAAGACGCTGCAGTCAGCTGCATCGCGAGCCATGCACAAAAACTATCGCGATAAGAGGAAGGAAGAGAGATGCCTTTTCAGACGTAAAAAAAGAGAGCAACAAAAGCGTGAGTGAGAAAAAATTGAGGTGTACCATGGCAAGAAGGATGCTTGAAAATTCTACCAGCAGGTAACCAAAGCGTCTAACCTCAGATTTGAAGACCGGAGCATCCACTTGTAGAGATGAGAATGGTGATCTGGTTACAGATACGCAGTACGCATTGAGATTATGGAGACAGTATTTTTCCAATCTGCTTGCGGTCCGACGCCACCAATCGACAATGATGGAGTGGAAATTCTACCACCTAGCCATGACGAGGTTAAAGTTGCTATCCAGCGACTCAAAAACAACAAAGCCGCAGGAGCTGACGGCCTGGCTGCTGAATTGTTTAAAACCGGCGGCGGTGATTTGATCAGGTGCATGCTTCAACTCTTCAGCAAAATATGGCTAGCGGAAAGCATGCCCGACGATTGGAATCTCAGTGTGCTTTGTCCTATGTTTAAGAAAAAAAAACCTGACAATCTGCGCCAACTACTGAGGTACCAGTCTTATTTTCATCGTATACAAGGTTTGTTCGAGCGTATTGTGTGAAAAATTGAAGCCGCAAACTAAAACACTGATTAGACATTATCAGTGTGGTTTTCGTCCTGTCCACGATAAGTTCACCATAGACTAGATTTTAACACTACGCCAAATCCTGGAGAAAACCCACGAAAATCAAATTGATACCCACCATCTCCTTGATGATTATAAAGCTGCGTTCCATAGCCCGATTCGGGATTGACTTGACGCAGCAATGTCTGAGTTCAGTATACCTGCAAAGTTAATAAGGCTCTGCAGGATGACGTTGAGCAATACATGCAGCTCCGTCAATGGAGGAAACGACCTCTCCGAAACCTTTAATACCGAACGAGGTTTCAGAAAAGGCGACCCGCTATCATGCGATTTCTTCAATTTCATCATGGAGGGGATCCTACGAAAGGCAGGTGTACATCGAAATGGTACCATTTTCTACAAAGGTGTCCAGCTCCTTGCGTATGCTGATGATATCGATATCATCGGCAGAACCAAGAGAGATGTAACTGCTGCTTTTGCCGTTATAGAAAAGGAATCAGCCAAAGTGGGTTTGACGGTGAACGAGGGCAAAACAAAGTATATGCTGTATTCAAATAGGGAAGCAAGGCGTCTAGGCTTCCATGTTATAGCAGGCAAATATAACTTTGAAGTTGTCAAGAGGTTTACATACCTTCGCACCACCGTTAACAGCAACAACAATGTCAGCCTGGAGATAAAGCGAAGAATAAAAATTGCTAATAGGTGCTATTACGGGCTTAGTTAGCAATTAGTTTCCAGCGCCCTCTCTCGATCGACAAAACTAACACTCTACACGACGCTCATCATACCTGTGCTTCTCTATGGCGCTGAGGCATGGGTGGTATTGAAAAAAGATGCAGCCGTTCTTTGGGTGTTTGAGAGGAAAGTTCTTCGCAAAATCTTTGGTCCTGTTGGAGTTTGGCGACGACTATCGCATTCGAATGAACCACGAACTGTTTGAGCTCTACGACAACATTGACTTAGTCCAGCGTGTAACAATTCAGCGACTACGTTGGCTGGGTCAAGTCTTTCGTATGGATGAAGAAGCTCCAGCGAAAAAGGGTGGTTGAGGCGAAAGCCGAGGGTGCTTAATGAAAGAGATTGGAGACGGCGCGGGCCGTAACCCAACAACGGGTTGTCATAGCCTAAGTTAAGTTATTAAGTTAAGTTATGTTATTATATTAAGTTATAGAAGTTACAAAAATTATATCGCTTGGCGGTAACGAGATATACCACTTTGTTCAATTTAAGGGGGTTTTTGGCCCTCTTGTGTGCATATTAAAGGGGAAATATAGTTTCCAAAATTTATTCTTACTAAAGGCAAGAAGTTAACAGAACATTGCATTGTTTAGGATTTGAAGGAAATTTATTACGTCCCCATAGTATAAAATGTGATAAAAAATCGAGTATTTGAGCTAACCCGGAAAAATCATTTGTTCGATATGTTCTATAGGCCAATGGCTATCAGAAACCATTGAAGTTCTTGCAGTTATTCCAAAAGACCATCAAATTGCCGCACAGTGTTAATAGACTTATTTTAATAAAAATCTGTGTGTCTGCTCTCAAAAACTGTATTTTTTACAGTTGGTTGAGTTAAGCAAAAAATTCATAATTTCAATACAATAAAGGAGTCAGAAAAAGGAGTTTTAAATAGGCATCTTTCTCTTGAGAAAATAAAACGTCAGAACGCCATTAAATTAATTTAAATTTAAATTAATAATTATAATTAATTACATTTCTTTTTGATTCATTAAGCAAGTTATAAGTTAAATAATAATTTTTAAACTAGCATTTTTGAATAACAGGATTCTCACAAAAATATTAAAATTATGTTTTCGCTGATTTAAAGCTAAAAATATGGGTTGTTTCATGATTAGGGTTACCAGATCAAAATTTGGCTTAAGAGGACAACAGATGACAAAAAGAGGACATTTATTCTTGTTAAGATAAAAATGGATGACACAAAGGTACACTTTATATATCAATAACCAGAAATTTATTCAACATAAAAAATAATTCATGTTTATTTCCTACAAACACTTGGAAGACGATTGGAAGAGAAGTTTATGTTGTGATGCATTAGCGATTCGCCTAAGTTATCTTTGGAAAATAGATCGCTTTTGAATTACCCGATGAAAGCGATGAATGCGCTTTTCACGAAAAAGTTTTAAAATCATCCTCATTCCGGCAATTGTTGGAAGGTGGATCGCTTTTCAATCTACCAAGCGATGAATGCGCGTTTCACGAAAAATTTTCAAAATCTTTTCTCGCTTATTCCAGCGATCTTAAGAAGAAGGATTGCTTTTTGTTTGAGCAAGAAATGAATGCACGATTTCCAAAAAATTTTCAAAGTCTTCTTAAGCTAATTCTGTTGATCATTGAAAGATGAATCGCTTTTCGATTGCCCAAGGGTTGAATGCGTGATTCAAATAAATTTTCTAAAGCTTCTTTTGCTCATTACGACGATCGTTTGATGATGGTTTCTTGGAAAATTATCAATACTTATCGTTGGAAAATAAATAAGGCTTTGAGAAACTGTTAAAATTAATCAGAGTTTTACCAGTAAAAAATTACTTGAATTGGGATAGGAAAACGTCTGTCGAGTCTGCTTGTTTAAACTTACACCAAATTGTAACTTTCAACAACGATGCTTCGCAACAAATCGCTGAGGATCTCTAAAGCGATTTGTTTTCCACTCTTGTTTGTGAGTTGCTAAAGATCCCTTCTGCCGATTTGGGTGTGGCTCTTCCTGAAGAATCGCTTAAGACTCCTCACGGCGATTTGTTGGTGAATCTTCCCGGTGAATCGCTTACAACTCCTCTCCACGATACGTTCGCGACTCTGCCTAGCGAATCGTTTATGACTGACTCGACAATTCATTCGCGACTCTTCTCAGTAAATCGCTTAAGACCCCTCACGCCAGAGTCTTCCTGGTAAATCGCTTATAACCCCTGTCAGAAATTTGTTCCTAACTTTTCCCAGCGAATCCCTTAAGACCCCAATCTGTGATTCTTCGGACAATTGCTCATATGACCTCAGCTGTTTGCTGCTGTTTGAATTTGATTTAAAGCTCACAGTGCTTAATAATGAAAATGAAATCTGAAAAACCAAAGAGAAGTAGAAAAATAAGTTTTTCCCATAGTAATAGATTACAAAATTACAAGAGATATTTGAAATGTGAAAAAGGAGGACAATTAAAACCCAAAAGGAGGACACTTCATTCTTAATGAAAAAGCAGGACATGTTCTCCCTTGGATACTATCTGGCAACCCTATCCATGATGTAAGGTTTCAGAACTAGGTTATCACAAAATTGTAAAGTTTCCTTTGTTTTTCTGTTATGTCTACATACATCCTAGAAGAACTTAAAATGAACATTCATTAAAATTTAAATTTAATATGTTTAGCATGTGCATCCTTAACCCTAATCATAATTTTATATTCAATGAGTGAATCAGAATTCTTTTTATGCACCTCAATTAATTGTTCGCTTCTAGTTTTTTCTATGCAATTTATTACCATAAAAAATTGTTTTCTGCAACTTCGGTCCATGTGGTCAAATCAAGTTTTGTAATCGATCTGACTTGAGTACATTTCGCTACTTAATCTTAACTGTCATATTAACCAGGAGCCGTTTCAGACAACCTGGTGCAATAAGTGTTAATAGTATATGGCTTATGTCTATCGTGTAGATGAAGACAATCATTTGTCAGCCTCTAAGTGAGTTGAATTGAGCTAAGCTCTCTGGCAGATAATGTCTGTCTAGTGCTGATCTGTTGGAGTTTGTAACAGATGCCTACACTTGGTGTTAGCTGCACAAGACGACTCACCTTGACTGCCAGGTCTTCAGCGAATCGTGATTAGCTGCTATATTTGTAATTATTATTAATGATTTAATGGTCGAGGAATTGCTGGTAGATTTTTATCAGCTCAAAAAAAGCAAATCTTAAATTAATACAGCAGCTTGTCAAAATATATATTTTTTAATTTATCTTATCTAATAAATAAAATAAATTTTCTCACTTTTTTCAGTGAATAACGCGAAATGCGAGACGCTTCTTTTGTGTTAGAAGCGGGTCGGGTCGGGTCAGATTGTGCTTGCTTGTGTTTGCATAAGGCTGGATGACAAAAAAAAAATTATTTATATAGGCGATTACAAGCCAAGATGTTCCCACGATCAACGATCTATGTGACAGAGTTATGGCATCATGTTTCGTGCCATGGTGACCTGAAATATATTGCCATTTGGCTATAATTGAGGGAACGATACCTTGAGATGATGACTTATGGTGTTGTCGTGTGTATGGAAAAGCGAAGAAAAGCTGCTGCGCGCCTTGCCGATGAGCTTCAAGCCATTCTTAACTATGGTGTGGGTAAATATGCTGCTGCAGCATGTCGTGATGGGAATTATTTTTGAATCTTCTGCCATACAATTGCCGAATATATGTGCATCATGTGTATTACATAGATGTGTATTACAATATTACATAGATACGTTTTAATGGCGCGTTTCTTCATGGCCATTGAAAATGTTTAACTGCTTAATTCTAATGAGCATCATTTAAGAATTTATAGAAAAATATTCACGAACAATTGAAAAAGAAACTAAATCATTGCTGGCAATCAAAAAGTTGTGGTTTTACACCATCAGGTGGTCTTTACTTTATCGCAGTTTAGGCGGGTTAAACAAATATATAGCCGAAAGTTCAACAAGGCGAACTAGCTATTGATCTGACACGAGATAACAGTCGTGCCCACGAAAATTAATAATTGAGGTCTTAATCCGTTTTTAAATGAAACCCACATATGCAGCCCTATCATGAATTAATTTCCCCCTCTGGGATTGGAAAAGGGAGTTACTGTAAAAGTCTCAAGAACTTTCTAAAAATTTGTAATGCATTTGTTCACCAATCGTCAATATTTATGAGTGTAACAAAATGTCTTTAAATGCTATCTTTAAATTAAAACTCCCCTTTCCAATTCCGTTAGTTAACCCATTTTGGTCAGCTGGTCGATTTTCGACCACTAACTTTGAAATTTATTTCTGGAAAAATTATTCAAAATTTTTTCGAACTCTTTCCGCATAAACACAATTTGGTTAAATGGAAATTCAGAAAAAAATAACAATTTACAAATTTTCCATTTTACCTACTAAGGTAAGCGTTTAAAAAACACCTTTTTTGACCAATTTTTGAAAAAATAAAAAAAATCTATAAATGTAATGAATAATAGAATAAATAGTTCTAAGCCTAATTTATGAGAATCAGTCGGTTTTGAACATCTCAGGTTAATTTACCTACTTGCTTCTTTTATTGGAATATTGGTGGTCGATTTTTCGACCACTGGCCTAATATGTATACTTTATTTAAACATTTTCACATGTAATAAATTGAATGGCATTTTTAAGCGCGCTTTGTTAATTGACTAACAAATGGTACCCAACTTTGGGAAACATTCATGTAAAATGTTTATAGAAAAATCAATCCATTTTAAATTCAAATACTGGTGCTCAAGCGATGGGTACATGTTTTTCTTTATACCGTAGACTGGTACAGTTGAAGCTTACAACATGGGCATTGGACTTGGCACATATGTTGTTTTGAGACTTCTTCATAACGTTGACCATCCAGAAAGATACACTGTTTTCTTCGACAACTTTTTTACCTCTTGCCAATTGCTCTGTTTGCTAAATGATAGAAAATTTTATGCAACTGGTACAAACATTTGGTTGCAATCGGCAACGTTCAAATCGTTAAAAAAAAGAAGTACGTCGTCATAACTCAAACGAATATAACTTTTATATCAATACTAGTGTAAAAGCTCGTCCTACGACGGGAAGGAACCATTAAGAGTACAAAATGCGACAAAAAATTTATTGGATTTATATATAAAGGTTTTTATTTGAAAACATGTTTATTAAATTATTTTTATAAAACTTCCTTACATACAACATTTCTAGTAAAAAAATTCTTAAAATTTTAACCAATTAACCTTGTCCCTTGCCACCTATAATGCTTAGTTTTGCATCATCAGCCCGCTAAAACTGCCCATGACTAAATACCAGTTCTTTTAGAAAAACTCCTACTTTTTGCAAGGTTAAATTGCAATTTATTTATTGTATAAATTGTCGCCTCCGGAGAGTGAAAGGCAAATCTGTGTTTGTCGGGGCCAAATCAATTGTAGGTATGAAAACTATTTAATGTTCGCCAGTGCACCTGTCAATACTTGTGCGATGATTAATAAAGTTTTTAGGTTTTTCAAAACTAACAACCTTCCATTACAGATATCTCTTTTGGTATTGAAATTTCGAAGAAGTATTATAATACTTCCAATTTTGAGGTTTAACTTATGCAGTGGCATTCCTGAAGGATAAAATTCATTCAAAAACTCGGCAGGGTAATTTTGTTTATCGTTATCACCACTGTCTTCAATTTAATCCGTGCTCAAATCTCTCACTGTGTCACCAACTAAAATATTTAGAACTTGCTCGTTGACTTCGTGCACATCGGCATTTTTTAGGTACAGGATAGCAATTTTGGAATAACGGTTGATGTTATTCGGACTCAAAGTATCGCCAAAAATCTATTTAACCCTTTCAATGGACTTGTCCATTATATTGGACACTTCGGAAAATTTTTTTTTTTTTATTTTCCAAAGTTTTTTTCTAAAATCAAATAGGTTTGTGCTATGAAGTGAAGTTGTGCCAACATGACAAAAATAATTTTAGGGAGATATATAACGTTTAACTTAGTTAGATTTTCGATTTTATGCCCAACAGTAGCCTTCAATTTTTTTATGTCGCGTGTTAATAAATTTTGCAAATAAAGTGAGTATTGTGATTGGTGAGCAAAGTATAATTTTTTTTTATAATAAAAAAAAAAAAAACAAATTGGCCATTTCAGCCCTTGAAAGGACTTTGACCTAGCTTCTTATCATCAATTGTGTTAAGAACACACAATTAACCGAGAACTGGACCTACACGTTTTATGCCGACTCCGATTGGCTAAAGTTCATGTTCTCAAGAAGCTTTACATGGCATTATTTACTCTCTGAGGTTTGCCATTGTCAGCAGAGAAGTGGTGACCGATCTGAAAAATTTTTTATTGAAAAAACTTTTCGCCGCTACTGGGGATCGAACTCGGGCTCCGAGCGTACTAAGCCACACACTTAAACTGCACGCCACGATCACCATAATTTTTTTTTTATAATAACATTTGCATAAATAACGCATTTGTCTCCGGTTGTTTTAGTTGAACTAAAATATTATAATACAACGTTATCGTGGTTTTGTCCATTATATTAGACAGCCTGCCAAAAGCAAAGCAGCTCATGTAAAAATCAGAGGGATGTTTTTTAATCTTTTTATTGCTTAAATGATGGGAGTATAAGCTCAAAAAAATTGTCCACGATTATTCTAGGCAAGCCATTGAAAGGGTTAATGAGCGAACCTTTACAAACAAAATAATCTGGAATTTCTATGATATCTTCATCTCCATTTCCTTATTTGAGTAGCCAATCGCTAAAACTTGGATCAGAAAACTGAACATTGTGATTTAATTCTAGCAATTCCAATTGATTCCAATTGACACCAACGTCACTGAATGTAATAATTGCTGTTCAGTTTATACAGACCGAATAGGTTGCGGTTTTGTTAATTAAGAAGCACTGTAATAGCAAGACATGATGTTTGATGTATAGTAGTTTAGGAAAATGACGATAGTCTTCAAGTATAAAGATTTGTAATACATAATTTAATAACAGGTTCTGGTCCATTCTGAACAGGTTTTAAAAGGTTTAGTAAGTGCAAACATTTCAAATGGATTTCAAAACATTTCAAAATTTTACAACAGGTTCTGGTCCAGGCTGAACAGGTTCTAAAAAGTATAGTACGTACAAAGATTTCAAATAGATAATTTTACAACAGATTCTGGTCCAGGCTGAACAGGTTTTACGATATAGAGCAAAAGGTTTAGTAAGTACAAACATTTCATGTGGATAATTTTACAACAGGTTCTGGTCCAGGCTGAACATGTTTTACGATATAAGGCTCGGAGCAGGACGCTTGTCTTTTATATATTAAGATGGGTGGAGTCAATTTACACTTCAATGGGGTCGCAAATTATCGCGTTGACATTCACAGTAGGAAATGGTGTTGGTCATTGTGGGTAAACGCTATCAGCAATTCTAAAGTGAATTCATGGAAATTACAATGCCTTGTGGCTAAAATAAATAAACACTAGCCAATAGCACAGTTACAGTTTAGATCGAAAGAAACTTATAAGTGGCGAATCCAGAAGTGGACTCAGATATAGATGAATAGGAAAGACTGGCCGGTTTGCCTCAAGTTAACAAACTTGAGCACGTCATTGATATCAACTAGAGAATAAGCCTCGAAGATGCGTTGTATGCCACAAGCATACCATTTAGATATACTTATATGCAAAAAAATGCAATTTACATTTGCACACAAAATGTTTTATCAAATATCATAATATGAATATCAAAGTCATTAAAAGTATGTCCAATAAATAAATAAATAAATGTAAATAATAACTTATTTATTTTCTACTAGCGATACGCTACGCGCGTTACTACTCCTCCACATCCTATTTTCTTATGCCTGTGTCAATTTTCTGATAGAAGATATGACCAATAAGTATCTTTGTCCTATATTTAGCATGATGCCAAAAAAATAACTTTTTTTAACTTTAAGATACAAAGGTGTAACTACACTCATTAAAGAAAGTATTTATTGAGCTTCATTTCGTAGTACTTCAAAATATCCTTGCATACAGGGTGCCTGATAACTAGATGTTTGAAAAAATCTCTTTTTTTTTGAGGTGTTGTGTTTTTAATCTTTTTATCCATTTTCCTCGTAGAAAATCAAACATTTAATAATTTTGTATTATTAAAAAAGATATCTTCTTTACAGAATTATGCTCTACGCTCTAAGTTTTGAAATACAAATTATAAAAATAGCTGTTTAAAAAAATGCAAGAAAATTGCACTTTTATATTTAAAATGCCATGAATATATGCTGGAATCAGAAAGAGTCGTCTAAGCAACATTTGTTTAGCTAATGGATATCTAAATTTTCACCGAGTGGCTTTACGATATTTGCCATGGTTTTGCAGAAAAATGAGCTACAAAAAAAGTTCAGTACAAAAAAAGTCTGTTTTTGACCCCTTTTCTGCATCAAATGCCAACATAGCCGCTCCATGCCTACAAAAATTAATCATAAATAAATTTTTATTGATAGATTTTTAAAAAATTCACCGAGTGGCTTAAAGTTGTTCTTTACCATTGTTGAGAAATTAGCCTTAATATGAAGTAAGGTTTGGAAAAAAAAAATTAAAAACAACTAGAAAAACAATTTTTTTGCTCAACATTAGGCATAGAGTAGAATCAAAGTTAGATTAAATGTTGTTTTAGGCCCATGGGAACAACGCTCAATGTGTATATTTATGTATAAGTGATCAAATAAAATCTTATGTGGAATTTAAATTTTTTATATTGTATGTTTTTACCTTCAGTTTTTAAACCGTTTAAATACAGTTACGTAAGTTATATAAAGATGCTTCAATTTTGGCTTAAGATTCAACAATAAAAATATATTTAAGTAGACTATTTGATGATGTCTATTCATTTTTTAATAACATAAACTGAAAAGATATTTTTGCAATGACAAAAAGAAATGAGGATATGTCTTATTACAAGGAAATGTATACTAGGTGTCAACAAACCAAGTGACGTTCAAATAAATTTACACAAAATATCTTCGATTTGGTAGAAAATAACTTAACAAATATTAAATAGGGCACAAAATTGGTGAGAAAATACTTTGACTGCAATGCAAAATGGAATGTACTGGAATGCATGAAATGTTTAGCTGAAAATGAAGATGCAACTCTTAAAAAATATGTGTGAAAGCAAGAAATTATTTTTAAAGCTTTTAATGTGCGGAATCATAGCGTATAAAATGACTTATAAAAAAACTTATAAATTTTTTTTGTTATACATAGATTTTTTTTTAAAAAAACACCTACCTTAAACAGTTTTTCTTAAATATCTCTTTTGTTTAAAAATCATTTTTAACAAAAAAAACGTTGTTGAAAAGGTGATGAAATCTTCTTTTTGTTCAGCAAATAAATTTAGTAGAAACAGCTTCAGAAGATGTCGCTTTTCTTATTTTTTAAAAAGGAACAGCATTTTTGACATCCAAAAGTCAGAATTGACATTTAAAATGTCTTACCAAAATATGGGCTTAACAGTCATTTTTCAACTTTTAGAATTTTTTTATACAAATTGGTTAGTTTAAATATTTAAAATGAGCTCTATCGGAAGTGACCTTTAAAAAGCTTCTAAATTACCACGAATAAAAATGACAGCCAAGTCCCTGAACAAACATTGCTACAACTATATATCTTCACCATCTTCAACAGTAAAAAAAAACTTTTTCTAAAAATCGCTGTTTTGGCATCATGCTACCTATATTACGCTGAATTGTAGAATTCCAAGCGAGGTTTCTTTTCTAATGACGCTCATAGTTATGATACAGTTTTTGAAAAATACTTTACCTTATAAACATAAAAAAGGGCCTCGGTAGTCAAGTAGTATGCGTGCTTGACTGCTAACCCAGAGGTTCCGGGTTCGAATCCCAGTCTAGCCATGGTCCTACGCATTTACCTTTCTTTAATTCTTTCCTCATTTCTAATCAACTGAAATTAATAATTCATCAATATATACAACTTTCGAAGTTGATGTTGGTGGTAGAGATGTTTGGGGAATGAGATTGCTTAATAACTCGAATTGACTGAGGTAAAGGCATAACACTTGCCTCAGATTCAAATTCGCATGTTGATATAGTGCTCCGTCACACATACAACATTATATACTTGTTTCTTTTGATTTCCCTTTCTCTCCTTTCTCTCCTACGTATCTATCTCCACATTTTCGAACCAAGGCAGATTTGACTGAATAGGTTTGACACCTGAAATCCTTGGTTTAAAGCTAAAAAAAAGGGAGGAAGAAATGGTTTTTTTTTAACCGACTTCAAAAAGGAGGAGGTTCTCAAGTTGGTTGGTTTCTCTGTTTTTTTTTTAACGTATGTACATCGATTACTCCTAAAGTACTTGCCCGATTACCGTAATTTTTTGTCAACATATAGAGACTATCAACAAGGAGGTGCCCGTCTATAAAAAAGGGGCCGTATTCGACAAAGGGGCTTGTCGCTATAAGAAAAACATTGTAACTCAGAAAATAGTGACAAAAGAGTAATAAAATTCACAGTAAAATTACAAGGACAGTCACAAATATCAAAAATTACGATCACTTAAGTGGGCGTCATTCGACAAAAGGGTGTGGCAATATTAGAAAAACTCTGTTTCTCGAATAAAATTGACACTAGGTTACTGAAATTTAGTATAGACGTAGGCACAATTATTGAAAATTACTATCAAGAAAAATGGGCGTTATTCAACAAAGGGGTGTGGCAATATAAGACAATTACTGTATCTCGAATAATATTGACTTTTTGGTGCAGAAATTTATTACAGCGGTAGGCACAATTACTACAAATTTTTGTTAAGAAATGGGCGTTGTTCGATAAGGGGTGTGGTAGTATTAAAAAACACTGTATCTCGAATACTATTGACACTAAGATTCTAAAATTTAGTACAGAGGTATGCACAAGTATAACAAATTACTGTTAATAATGTGGGCGGTATTCGATAAAGGGGCGTGTCACTTTAATAAAAACACTATCTGAGTAAATATTGACACTAGGGTACTGACATTTACAGCAAAAATGCAAGGGTAGGTACAATTATATAAAAATTACGGTCAATTAAGTGGGCGTTATTCGACAAAGAGGTGTGGCAATATTAGAAAAGCTCTGTATCTCGAATAAAATTGACACTAGAGTACTACAGTTTACTATAGAGGTAGGGCACAAGTATAAAAAAAAAATTTCAATAAAGTTGGCGTTGTTTGATAAAGGGGTGTGGCAATATTTGAAATACACTTTATCTCGAATAATATTGACACTAGAATACTGATATTTAGTACAGAGATAGACACACTTATTACGAATTAGTGTCAATAAAGTGGGCGTCATTTAGGGGTGTGGCAATGTTAGAAAACACTATATAATATACGAATACTATATACTACACGAATATACGAATACTATTGATACTAGGGTACTGAAATGGAGTACAGAGGTAGGAACAATTATTATAAATTAATACCGAGGAAGTGGGCGTTATTCGACTAAGGGGTGTGGCAGTTTTTGAAACAAATTGTATAATATACAAGGGTGATAAAATTCATTGTAAGAATGGGTAGAATTATTGAAAACACTATGACAAAGTGGGCGAAAATTCGACATCGAGGCGTGTCACTATTAGAAAAAACACTATATCTCAGTCAATATTGACACTAGGGTATTGAAATTAATACCAGAATAGGTAGAGTTATAACAAAACACAATTAAGAAAGTAGATTAGATTCAACGAAGAGGCGTGAAAAAGGAAAAATTAAAATAATAAGATTTCCAATACAATAATGACTATAAATAAATTATCAGATTTTACCGTGATTAATAGGAAAAGTAATTTAAAATTATTTATTACTTTGTAGTGATTTTGAAGTAGGTTTTTTTTTTGTTAAAAGATTTTTATTAACAGAAACAGTAGGTTGTCCCAAAGAAAAACTTCTAAGCTTCTTCCAAAAAATTAAAGGTTCTTACTGAAGGCAAGAACCACACTGAACTAAATTTTACAAATGATTTTTCTTCTTTTTTTAATTCGATTTTTGACCAAAAACTTGACATTAAAAAACCAATTTAAAGAAAAATTGTGACGTTATAGAGTTTAAAAGAATGTAAGTTTGGAAATTGTTTTGGCTTACGACCAAAAATGTATGTTTTCCTGTTTTATTATGTATGGCAAGACAAAAATTAAATGGCTCATTTACACTGTAGGGAATATTTAATTCGTCTTGGCCTAATGTTACACATTAACCAACGTGTTTGCTTGTTTTGTTGTTCTTTTCTGAAGAGTGCAAAGTTCTTGAAATTTAATGCCAGACTTGTGGTGACAAGACCATTACGGTATTTAAAGCTTGGGAATAATTATAGAAATATGCAATTCGAAGCAATGCTTGCGAAACGAGAAACAATATTAATTGTATCTTGTAAGCAATGTACGATGGCTAGATATCTGATCGTTGTTAAAATTCTTCAAATTTTTACTTTGGCGGGCTTATCAAAGTTGCTGCTCTTCACGATAAATTGAACCCGATTGGGTTGTTTTATTTTTATTACACAGACATTCCGGCCATTCGAATGATAGTTATTTATTCATGGAATTATGATAAGGTTGTTGGAAAAGATTTCAAAAATTCCAATCTACATGCGCATCAGATAATTATTTGCGGGAATGAATGATTTTCGACGCAGTCGCCTGTGGTTTATAGAGTTCTATGGGCGTGAGTAAGAAGATGAAGGGAGGCAGGGTTCCTGAAAAGACTTAAGCAAAAAAAGAAACAACAACTAATATTTTGGTGAATTGGAGTGAAGATTTTAAATATTAAATCGATAATTTTTCAATGATGTCATTTTGTCATATTTGCCTATTTCTTGGAATCTGAAATAATTTCCCTGAAAACTTTTGTCTCAGTTCCTCTTGAGAAAATACTACAGATGCCCTTGTATTGTTACGATAAATTCCGTAGTCATCGATTGCAAAGAGAGTTGATATTGAATATTTAAATACACGTAGCTTTTAAAATAAGATCACATATTTCTACCATACCATATTTCGATTTGAGTTTAAAGTAATAACAAAAGTTTATTAATTCGACAATATAAAGCTGTATAAAATCTAGTAACCGTACAAACTCGCACTTGCGGTTGATGTGTGAACTATTTAAACACCAAATTAAATGTAAACAAACAATTTTCCGATAACACCGCAATCTCTGAATTGCTTGCTCCGAAAGATGCAATCAATCTTTGGCGTTGAAGCTGATTTTTCGAAATAATACTTTGAAATTAACCAGCTGCATCTTTTTTATATGTCAACTAAATCATAAAAACCGCTCTCTGTAAATATGTCAACCGACTTATTAATGCAAATAATTTTTATTATTATTGTGCAAAGCTAAAGAAAACACAAACAACAACATTCTTCTATTTTGAATCAAGAATTGTTATCAAAATAATATTTATATACAGTGCGACCTCGGTTAACATAACCCTTGATAAAGGCAAGTCAACGATTATTGCAACACCTTAATTATTTTCATTGTTGACTACAACATTTTAATTAAAAAAAAAACACCTTGTAATCGGATCCTTAGCTATTTTTCAAATTTATATTAATCTTGGTTGAACCAACAAACAGGGGCGTACGCAGTGGGTGGAAGGGAGGGCACAAACCAATACAAAAGAGGAAGAGTACAAAATGTTTGAGACCTTATAATGTGGTAGCAGACATAATTTAATTTTCCCAAAAATTTTGTTAAATTGAGCAAACAACTAAGTTCTAAGCTTAAAAGATTTTATTTCTGTGTCAGAAAGTGTCGAACCTCAACAAGCAGGTTACAGATTTAATGGCAAAGTGATCGCCAAAATCGGTTTAAAAGCTTAAATTTTGCTCATTCACTCATTCATTCAGCACTTTTTTCAAATTTACAATAAACAAATTATGGAATTTTTCGATCAAAATCTGTGGTTTTGACATTTTCAGGATGTCCCACCTTTCCCAAGGAGGGAAGGGGGGAGGCTACACTCACTGACCTACAGAAGCTTGGAGAGTAGTTCGAACTCTTTCAGACCTATCAGCCCTTTGTCCTTCATACTGAAAGGCATGAGAAAATCATTGTCAAATATATAAGAGAGAATTCCCTGTCAATGTATCCCCTATGCGAGGCCTACCAGACGGGTAAATCTGCAGGATTAACCTCTAAATGACCGTTTAAGCACAATTGAAAAATCTATCGATTGCAAGAAAAAAATTGAAAGTCATTTTACTTCATATCGAAGGAGCTTTTTACAATGCGTCCTGTGAGTCCACTAGAAACGCTCTTAACAACCTTAATATGCCACCAGCCATAATTACGTGAACTATGACAAAACTTGTGGTGACCGTGGCATGCAGGTTAAGTGTGTGGCTTAGCATGCTTGGAGCCCGGGTTTTATCCCCAGCCGCGGCGAAAAGTTTTTTTCAATAAAAAATTTTTCTGATCGGTCACCACCTCTCTGCAGACAATGGCAAACCTCAGAGAGTAAATAATGCCATGTAAAGCTTCTTGAGAACATGAACTTCAGCCGTTCGGAGTCGGCATAAAACATGTAGGTCCAGTTCTCGGTCAATTGTGTGCAAACATTTAATAACACACACAACACAATTGATCATAAGAAGCTCGGTCAAAGTCCTTTCAAGGGCTGAAATGGCCAATTTGTTTTGTTTTTGTTTTTTTTTTTTATGACAAAACTTAGTAGTAGAGTCATCCAGACCTGTTTGGATAAAAGTGCCCTCAAAGCAGCTACAACCAGGATGCACGCAAGGAGGCGTCTTATAGGCGTCTGCTTTAGTCCATAGTTGTAGAAAGACTCCTAGTTAAACTCAAAGAAACTGGGGTACATGTGGTTGGGGATGCTGGTGACGTAGCAGTCATCATACGGGGGAAGCTTGGAAATTACAGTGTCTGACGTTTTGCAAGTAGAACTGAACACGGTGCAGAGATGGTGCTTAAACAAAGACCTCTCTGTAAACTCAAAACACAGTTACTGCGCCCATTACAAAGCAGCGTTATCTCAATCTTATTATCATACGGGGAAAGCTTGGAAAGTAC
Source organism: Tetanocera ferruginea (assembly GCA_958299015.1). Classification (NCBI taxonomy): domain Eukaryota; kingdom Metazoa; phylum Arthropoda; class Insecta; order Diptera; family Sciomyzidae; genus Tetanocera; species Tetanocera ferruginea. The sequence continues at coordinate 53,965,028 of OY282640.1, read as the reverse complement.
AGTGTCTGACGTTTTGCAAGTAGAACTGAACACGGTGCAGAGATGGTGCTTAAACAAAGACCTCTCTGTAAACTCAAAACACAGTTACTGCGCCCATTACAAAACAGCGTTATCTCAATCTTATTCACCCTGAACTCTTTGGGGTGAAAGTAGCGTTTTCCAACTCAACAATATCGCAATGTGGTCCTGAACCAAAAACTATCCTGGAACCTGCACATAGACAGCATAATAAGCAAATCCACAGCCTTTTTGTAAACCTGTAGATGAATTAGAGGCAAAAACTGGGGAATAAGCTCTAATATGATGAACAATCTCTTTATGTTAATCGTTAAACCCACAATATTATATGTGTCTGTATTGTGGTGGTCGAATATCCCAGAAAGACCAACCATCAAGCGTTTAGAACGAGTTCAAGGAACTGCAGGGATATGTATGAGAGGCTGTATGAGGTCCACCCCAAGAGTGACCCTTAATGCCATTTTAGGACTTACACCAATTCACACACCTTTCCAGATGAAGGTGAAGCTCAGCCTACACAAACTTATCCAATTGTTAAAATTGAATTTTTACCAATTGGGTAAAATTGTTCCCAACCAACCCTTAAAGGGATACCTCTCCTTAATCATAAATCTAAAGCGGTAAAGATATTTCTGCATGACTTTAGATGACATGCTTCCCAAAAGCTGCATTAAGAAAAACTTCATTCAACTAAGTCCATCTCCAACTACCTTGTGTGGTATACGGATGATTCTTAAATGGAGGACAGAAGCTGGAATCTATGGAGGATACTCCGATGAGAGCCACTTCTATAGCATCCATCAATATACCACAACCTTTTAAGAGGAAATTTTTCCGATTAACAGACTTACAGACTGAACAGTCTGAATAATGTTAGAGGCAAAACCATGTTCGTTGTTTTTGATAGTCCAATTGCTCAGACCTTGATATTCAAGCTCTGAAATCTTACTTACTTATTTAGGTGACCATGACAACCCGTGGTCGGCTTACGGCTGACTTCATCAGCTTTCGCCAGGCGTCTCTGCTTCGCGCGTGCCGTCTCCAACCTCTTTCAACAAGTGCGGTTAGGGTTTCCTCGGCCTGGTCAATCCATCGGAGGCATGGTCTTCATCTTCGTCATCGACCCTTGGCTTTCACCTCAAACATATTTTTCACTGGAGCTTCTTCATCCATACAAAAGACATGACCCAGCCAACGTAGACGCTGAATTGTTATACGCTGGACTAAGTCAATGTCATAGTTGAGCTCGTACAGTTCGTGGTTCATTCAAATGAGGAAGTTGTTGCCAGCTCTAAGAGGAGCAAAGACTTTGCGAAGAACTTTCCTCTCGAACACCCCAAGAGCGACTGCATCTATTTGCGATACCACCCATGCCTCAGCGCGATAGAGAAGCTCAGGTATGATGAACGTCTTGTAAAGTGTTAGTTTTGTCGATCGAGAGAGGGCTCTGGAACCTAATTGTTTACTTAGCCCGAAGCAGCACCTATTAGCAATTGTCATTCTTCGCTTTATCTCCAGGCTGACATTGTTGTTGCTGTTTACGGCGGTGCCAAGTTATGTAAGCTCCTTGACAACTTCAAAGTTATATTTGCCTGCTGTAGCATGGGGGCCTAGACGACGCGCTTTCCTAATTACAGACAGCATATATTTCGTTTTGCCCTCGTTCACCTTCAAACCCACTTTGGCTGTTTCCTTTTCGATAGCGGCGAAAGAAGCAGTAACATCTCTCTTGGTTCTGCTAATAATATCGATATCATCAGCATACGCAAGGAGCTGGACATCTTTGTAGAAAATGATACCATTTCGATGCACACCTGCCTTTCGTAGGATCCCCTCCATGATCAAATTAAAGGGATTGCATGATAGCGGGTTGCCTTATCTGAAACCTTATTCTGTATTAAAGGTTTCACAGAGGTCGTTTCTTACCTTGACGGAGCTGCATGTATGCTGCAGAGTCTTATCAACTTTTCTGGTGTACCGAACTCAGACATTGTTGCGTACATTCGATCCCGAATCGGGCTATCGAACGCAGCTTTATAATGATTTAATTATAAAGATGGTGGGTGATGGTGAAATTTTCTTAAGTTTTTCAGCATTTGACGCAGGAAGAAAGCCACACTGATAAGGTCCAATCTATGCTTTGGTATGCGGCTTCAATCTTTCACACAATACGCTCTAAAGATCCTTGTACGCGATGTAAATAAGACTGATATGTTGGTAGTTGGCGCAGATTGTCGGATCTACTTTCTTAAGTATAGGACAAAGCACACTTAGGTTACAATCATCGGGTATGCTTCCCGCTAGCCATATTTTGCTGAAGAGTTGAAGCATGCACCTGATCAATTCACCGCCGACGATTTTAAGCAATTCAGCAGCCAGGCCATCAGCACCTGCTGTTTTGTTGTTTTTGTTTTTGTAATCTCGTCAGGGTTAGGTGTTGGAATTTCCACTCCATCATCGTCGATTGGTGGCGTCGGACCGCATTCTTCAAGGGCGCAATTGTTGGGATTGTCACCCACAAGCAGATTGGAAAAATGCTGTCTCCATAATCTCAATGCGTACTGCGTATCTGAAACGAGATCACCATTTTCATCTCTGCAATTGGATGCTCCGGGCTTGAAACCTTGGGTTAAACGCTCAACCTGTTGGTAGAATTTTTGAGCATTCTTCTTACCCTGATACACCTCAATTTTTTCACGCTCACGCTTTTTCTGCTCTCTTTTTTTGCGTCTGAAAAGGCATTACTCTTCCTTCCTCTTTTTGCGATATTTTTCGCGTCTTTTTATATGCGTCGTATTTTGCAGCTGTCGCATTGCGACACTCCTGATCATACCATTGGTTACGAGGTTGCATGCGCCGAAAACCAATTATTTCCTCAGCAGCAGTGCGCATGGAGTAGGATATATGCGTCCAAAGTCCGCCAGCGTCGTCGAGGCAAGAGTAAGGTTGGTTGAGCTTAAGAGAGTTGTGCGGTGTAGGCCTCGGCAGTCCATTATGTATTCTTTGCATTGCACAATCGCATGCGGATCTTGGCTGCAGCAAGATAATGATTGGAGTTAATATTGACACCCCGAAATGTGCGCACATCCAGTACGCTTGAAGCGTGCCTTCCGTCGATCACAACATGATCAATCTGGTTTCGCGTTTTTTTATCTGGGGACAGCTAGGTGGCCTTTTGGATATCGAGGTGTTCGAATCTGGTGCTACTAACAACCAGGTTTCGTTGCTCGAAGTGATCTCGTGGAGACTTCTTTTCCGAACTTCGCGTTGAAACCACTGAGAACTATTTTCTCGTCATGAGTCGGGCAGTGATCATACACGTCCTCTAGGCTCGCGTAAAAGGCGCCCTTAAAAGCATCGTCCTATTCTTTCGTCGGGGTGTGCGAGCAAACTAGGCTTATGTGGAAGAATCTCGCCTTGAGAAACAAGGTGGCATAGTTTTCAGCTTACGATGAATCCGCATCCAAATTTGCGTTACTCCGCATGGCAGCTGAAGAAGATATCGCACTCTGCTCTCTTAGAGCAGCCTTGTCCTCTCCATCGCATCTCCTGTATGGCGTTGATGTTAGCCTTTATTTTTACGAGAGCTTCCGCCAATTGAACGTAGGCACCTTCCTTATAAAGTGTCCAGATATTCCAGGTGCATATCTGTAAATCATTGTACGCTTTTCGTTTGCAGTGATCGTCAACGTAGTGTGGGTTCATATCCGAGGTTTGCTTTTCATTGGGAATTTATAATTTGGTGGGGACCACAATCCAAAGCCAATCCATTTTTAAGGTCTGGTCTGTTTTAAGGTCAAGTTTTGAGTCTAGAGGAGACAGGGAGTTTTGTACAAGTTGTGAAATAACCCATTAATAAATCCAATTATTAACTTACTTACTTACTTAGATGGCGCTTACAACCGTTGGTCGGTTTTGGCCTGGTCTAAGAATTTTCGCCAGCCTCTTTTGTCGTGCGCTTGCTGGCGCCAGTTGGAAACTCCAAGCGTTGTCAGGTTATCCAATGCCTGGTCTTTCCAACGGAGATGCGGTCTTCCTCGTCTGCGTTGGCCACCGCTGGGTACCGAATCCAATATTTTTTTCGCTGGAGCTTCGTCGTTCATTCTCTCGACATGACCTAGCCAGCGAAGCCGCTCAATTTTAATACGCTTGACTATATCGATGTCGGCATATAGCTCATACAGCTCATGGTTCCATCGTATTCGGTACTCGGCATTGACGCAGATTGGACCATAGATCTTGCGAAGGATTTTTCTCTCGAACGCTCCCAAAGTCCTTTCATCAGAGCTGCTCAACGTCCAGGTTTGTGATGCGTATAGTAGGACGGGCATGATTATTGACTTATAGAGCGTCAGTTTTGTTCGTCGAGAGAGAGCTCTGCTTCTCAATTGCCTACTGAGCCCAAAGTAACACCTGTTGGCAAGAGTTATCCTTCGTTTAATCTCAATACTGATATCGTTGGAGGAGTTTATACTGGATCCCAGGTAAACAAAGTCCTTCACTACCTCAAAGGAGGTGTTGTCAACAGTGACGTGGTTTCCAAGACGCTGGGACTGTTTGTTTGTTGACACAAGATACTTCGTTTTATCTGCGTTCACTGCAAGACCCATTCGACTCGACTCTTTTTCTAGCCTGGAGAATGCTGCACTGACTTCGCGCGTATTTTGACCAATGATGTCAATATCATCAGCATACGCCAGCAGCATAACACTCTTATAGAAAATTGTGCCGCTGCGTCTCAGGTCAGCAGCTCGGATGATCTGCTCCATGACTATATTAAAAAAGTCGCACGATAAGGAATCACCTTGTCTGAAACCTCGCTTGGTATCGAAAGGAAGGGAGAGGTCCTTCCCGATTTTCACTGCACTGCTGGTATTGTTCAGTGTCATCCTGCAAAGACGTATTAGCTTCGCAGGAATACCAAATTCAGACATGATGGCATATAGGTGACTCCTTATTGGACTGTCGAAGGCGGCTTTGAAATTGACAAAAAGATGGTGTGTATCGATTTGTTTTTCGAGGGTCTTTTCCAAGATTTGTCGGAGCGTGAAGATCTGGTCGATGGTGGACTTTCCAGGTCTGAAGCCACACTGATAAGGTCCAATCAGTTGGTTAACGATGGGCTTCAGTCTTTCACACAATACGCTCGACAGGACCTTATATGCGATATTAAGAAGGCTAATCCCACGGTAGTTGGCGCAAATGGTGGGATCGCCTTTTTTGTGGATTGGGCAGAGCACACTGAGGTTCCAATCATCTGGAATGCATTCTTCCGACCATATTCTGCATAGAAGTCTGTGAATGCATTTAAACAGAGCTTCGCCACCGGTCTTAAACAGCTCAGCCGGTAGGCCATCGGCTCCTGCGGCTTTGTTGTTTTTAAGCCGAGCTATAGCTGTTAAGACCTCATTATAGTCGGGCAGCGGAACTTCAACGCTGTCATCCATAATTGGGGTTTCCGGGATATCATCTCCACTGGCGGGATTGTTGACAGCGTCGCCATTTAAAAGTCTAGAGAAGTGCTCCCTCCATAACATCAGTGTACTCTGGATATCTGTCACTAGATTCCCATTCTCGTCCTTGCAGGAAGAGGCTCCGGTCTTAAAACCATCGGCCAGGCGTCTTAATTTTTCGAAAAATTTTCGAGTCTCATTCCTGTCGCCATGCATCTCAATTTTCTCGCACTCACGCATTTCCGCCTCTCGTTTTTTTCGCCTGAAAATGCGTCTCTCTTCCCTCCTCTTCTCTCGGTATCGCTCCTTAACAGCACGCGTTACAACCGACTGCAGGGTGGCTTTGTAGGCAGCGTCCTTCTCTGCAGTGGCGTCGCGACACTCCTGGTCGTGCCACTGGTTTCGGCGAGGGCGGTGGTAACCTATCACCTCTTCGGCAGCCGTACGCATAGAGTGGGATATGTGCGTCCACTGTCCGCATATATCGTCGATCGGAGGAGTGCTTTCTTGAAGCAGGAGTGAGAGTCGAGTAGCGAAGGCTTCGGCCGTCCGTTTTGACTGCAGCTTATCGACGTCTAGCTTTCTTTGTGTAGGATTGCGAGCATTCTTAGCTGCGCACAGACGTGTGCGGATCTTGGCTGCGACAAGATAATGATCCGAGTCTATGTTAGCACCACGGATCGTGCGTACGTCTAGTACACTGGAAGAGTGCCTTCCGTCAATCAAAACGTGATCAATTTGGTTGCATGTTTTTTGATCAGGGGACAGCCAGGTGGCCTTATGAATATTGAGATGCTTGAATCTAGTGCTACTAACAACCATGTTTCGCTCCGCGGCAAAGTCGATCATTCTTAGACCGTTGTTCGAAGTGATCTCGTGGAGACTTCTTTTTCGAACTTCGCGTTGAAACCACTGAGAACTATTTTCTCGTCATGAGTCGGGCAGTGATCATACACGTCCTCTAGGCGCCCTTAACAGCATCGTCCTATTCTTCCGTCGGGGTGTGCGAGCAAACTAGGCTTATGTGGAAGAATCTCGCCTTGAGAAACAAGGTGGCATAGTTTTCAGCTTACGACGAATCCGCATCCAAATTTGCGTTACTCCGCATGGCAGCTGAAGAAGATATCGCACTCTGCTCTCTTAGAGCAGCCTTGTCCTCTCCATCGCATCTCCTGTATGGCGGTGATGTTAGCCTTTATTTTTACGAGAGCTTCCGCCAATTGAACATAGGCACCTTCCTTATAAAGTGTCCAGATATTCCAGGTGCATATCTGTAAATCATTGTACGCTTTTCGTTTGCAGTGATCGTCAACGTAGTGTGGGTTCATATCCGAGGTTTGCTTTTCATTGGGAATTTATAATTTGGTGGGGACCACAATCCAAAGCCAATCCATTTTTAAGGTCTGGTCTGCTTTAAGGTCAAGTTTTGAGTCTAGAGGAGACAGGGAGTTTTGTACAAGTTGTGAAATAACCCATTAATAAATCCAATTATTAAAAGATGTTATATTATGTTAGAGGATGTCACTGTTCTCAGCGACCTGGCTTCACATAATAACAAAATTAACCTACCATGGGATTGAGAAAGCGGATTCTATAGCCAAACAGGAAGCAGAATCACCATACGCAGAACCGGAACCGTTCTGTGGTGTTGGTAAGAATCTCTTGAAGCAGTACATCAAAACAATCTCATTTCGGACATTCTTAGAAGAACTCATTTGAGCAGATTTGCAGATTGCGCTAATATTTCTAGAACTATAACCTAAGAAATCGATTAGAAGTTCTTTATTAACATAGGGAAAACGATCTAAGGGCGATGACTGTAATTATACCTGGACACTGTAAACTAACTAAACATCACCAAAAATGTGTCCCTCAACTGATTAATTATCAACTTCGTTGCAGAAACCTCCAGACATATTCTCACTGAATGTTCAGCTCTTCTCTAAGTAAGGAAGAGAAACCTCGGTAGCGAATAAGACACTTTATTTTCTTCAAAGTACTATAAATATACCTATAAAGTTTTGAGTACTTATATTTTTGCATTTTTCGAAAACATTCACGAATATTGCCTATTCTTTGGCCTATCTAATCAGACTTTAATTACACTGTTCAATTCCAAAAAATTACAAGTTTCTAACAACGGACTCTGGTAGAGAGAACAAAAAAAAATATACGTGTATCAGCGTTTTAACAGTTTCCGTCTGAGTTTTATTTTAATGTGTTTTTAATTTTTCCCCCTCCTTAAAATTCTTATAGTGAATCGTATTAGAAAACCATGTCATCCTTACATTTTAGCCAAAAGATATGTTGAAGAGATTTATATAAAAAACTCCGGGAAACATTTTTGCAAAATATTTTAACCTTCTAGTTCTTCAGTGTATGGGTGCTTTTATTCGTTTTTCACAAAAAAGCAAAAAGACCTATTAAACAGCGCTGTAGAGGGTTAACATGTTCCAAATTGTTTTCAGTGACGAAGCTCATATTTTGCTCAATGGGTACGTCAACCAACTAAATTGCCGAATTTGGTTAATTAAAGAAAGAAGCTCTTTAGGTGCTGCCATGCACCCCGAAATATGCCCTGTTTGGTGCGGTTTGTGGGTCGGCGGCATCATTGAACCGTTCGCTTTCAAAAATAATGAAGAAAGAGCAAGGCACCATTCGATGGCTACCGATTTTTTTTTTGCACCCAAAATTAAAGAGTTGGATTTATGGTTAGTTGACATGTGGTTTCAATAAATTAATCTCACTTTTTTGAACAGTCCAATGGCCGCCAAGTTCGTGCGATTTTACCCCACTAGACTTTTTTGATTGGGCTACGTGAAGTCTCTTCTATACAGAGAAAAACCAGCCACAATTGCAGCCCTGGAAGACAACATTATAGATGCCATTTGTGAGATACCTGCCGAAATGCTGGAAAAAGTATGCCAAAATTACATTACGTATAGGCTGAAATGGTGAACATAACTAACATGATGGACAGATACATGAAATTATCTTTCGAAAGTAAATTTAAGACATAACGGTATCGCTCCAATAAAAAAATATTTTACTAGCTATGCAAATTTTCTGTTTGTTTTTTTCTATTTTTAAAAACCAAACTCTTAAAAAATCACCCTGCAATATTTCGGTAAATATGGAATAACCGAATCTTGTCCGTTGTCAAAATTTGATCTCTCCCCGAATAAAAAAAACAAAATATTTTTTAAACCCCGAAGTCACCCTTTGGTTGCGCTAATGTTCAACAGGAGTTTATTGCATGAGGGTTAAACAAGGCTATAGTTCATGTGCTGGTTCCCTATAACCATTAATATTGACAATTAGTCACCATAACAATAAATTTTCTAACGGACAGGCACAAACTTTAGACTTGAGAAAATATTTACAACTTTGCGGTTTGTTGCCTTTTACGCGTTACTGTGAAAATATTAACAAATAATATTTAATTACAAACACAAACTTAGAAGCCGTATCAATTATTTCAATAAAATCTTTTAGCATTTTGATAAGGTTAGAAAATATCAGTTCTTACATTAGCGCAATCAAAGGGGGGGTTTCGGGGTTTAACCCCCCCAAAAATTATTGTAGTACCAAGCAAAATAGTATTCAATCAAAGTGAGTCACTTGAAAAGCAGTCACACGTTTTATGAAATGAGTCAAAACCCCAAATGTATATTTCAAATCGATTCTGGTTGATGCATAATCTACTAAATTAGTCATATTTTATTCCTTCAGATTGCACATTAAGCCGGATCGATTTTGTATGGAGAAAAAAAAGTGAGCCGGACACCGACTCAAAAGTAAGAAGTACTCTTAAAAACTAGAAAATACTTTTTTAAACACCTATAAAAAATTTATTCTTCTTGATATTCAAATGCATTTAAGATTATTGGAAAAGTACTGAGCTCTTCTTTCTTTTGGTATATCGTATGGTGTTGTTTAATCAAAACTGAGTACTATGTAAAATGCCTTTTTTATAAGTGTTAAAAAAATATAAATATTCGATAATCATGAATTTTGTGCTGGAGCGCTATCTGGCGCACATTTAACTAAAAACTGGTTAAAAAGAATCGATTTGCGTACCTAAAAACTCATATGTACCCACTGATATATATATACCCACCAAGGTATATATTATTTGCCAAAATCGAACAGTTATTATGGCAATAAAATAATAATTGAGCTGAAGGAAGCTTTTGAATATCAATTTCTCACATTTTATTTAATTGTGGCACTTAGTTTTGGTTAAACCGCATCATACGATATATATTTCATATTCCATATTATGAAATGACGAAATATGGACTTTTTAGGGTCTCAAAAGAGGTTGTAAACGCAAAAAATTTCAAAATTTTTGAAGTGAAACTTCTTTGGCGGCGAGTGAAATTTCAAGGTCCTTTTTCGTGACGCTAGGCTAACGTTTTCAATTCAAATGAAAATAAAAAAAGAATTTCTGCCGCTGCCGAGAATTGAACTCCGAACATCGTTGCTTAAGAGTCGGAATCTATATCATTATGCCATGTAGGCACGTGAAAATAATCAAAGAAAATGTAATTAAAACTAAACGCGTAACAAACTGAAAATAACATAATAAAGATTAACATTGCATTAACATTAACATTACATTATTAACATAATCGTAACATTAATTTTCATCCTACAAGTATGCACGGGAAAAAAATGAGAAAAATAGCTAAAACAGGAGCAGAACGCGTTCGTGAATATAGAGAGCGAATTAGAGCGAATCTTAAAAATACAGTCGCAGCTGGGTCTGCAACTAATGATAAAGGTAAGGTGATTGCAACAATGGTTGAATTTCAAAATGCATTTTTACGAAACATCAGTGTATTTTGGTGAATCTACCAAGAACCAATCCCCAAAAAACACACTGATGCATCTCAACAAAATTTTAAAGCCAACCAACTTGATGCACTCAACAATCAACGTTCGCTGCTTTATGAGGCCCTCTATCAACATAGCAATTATTATGATCAGGAAGCAGGAGGTAATAATGAACAAGAAATGAAAATGCAATCCAGCATTCAAAAAGTAACAATGTTGAGAATACATTCGAAAGCGACTAAAACACCAACTGAACTAAAACAAGTACCGAAAATAACTGTTATTTTACAATTTTCAAATGAAAAAATGAAAAAATGAAAAAAGACTTTTTCAAATATACCATTATGTTATAAATGTCCTCAGCCTCACGAATATAAAGTCGCTTTTAAATTTGAAACTGATTCTTTAAAAGTTAATTTCTGGCCTAGTATATTTCGAGGAAAAATAAAGGTTACTTTTGACTTTAATTTTTTCGGTCAAAAATATATTTCGGCCGCTTGACAGATTGAACTTATGACACCATGTGTAAAATGTCTCACCGATGAGATGAAAATAATAATATCGAAATTTATCAACAAATATAAATTACCTGATATTTTTGACCTAAAAAATAAACGGCAGAAAATAACTGTTATTTTTGCCCAAAAAAACTATAAGGCACAAAAAACTGTTATTTTTGTCGGAAAAAATACAAATTAAGAGATTAAAGTTAATATGTGACACTTTCGACAAAAACCATAGCCGGTACGGTCCCTGGATGCAAATATTGAATCAACAAATTATTATTCCATTTCGTATTGATTGAATTTCTTTTCAGATACTTTCTCTCTCTATTTCACACTAAAATCTCTCTTATTTCTTGCTGTTAAAGAAGTTTCTCTTCTGCCACGTGTACGTTGCTACACGCGAGTTTTTTTTTTAAATAAATATGTGTGTACCATACAAACTTTAGTTTTTTGCTTATGTTGGGTATGCATTTTGAAGAAAAAAAAGTTTTACACAAAAAATCGTTTTCTGCAGAAAAGACGTCCAGAAGAACCAAAACCGCTCCATGGAGATTTCTCCGATACAAACAAAATTATACAGAAATTGTCATTAAGAGTGCCTTTAGCTTTTAAGTCGGTGTCTAGTGAAATTTAAATTTCGATCCGACTTACTACGCATGTTTGATTTTTGTTATGTTCTGATACTGACCACTTGAGGAGTTGTTGGCAAAACTTCGATTTGAGTTATGTTTTCAACTTCTAGCATGGAGCCCACTAAGAAACTTGAAATATTTGTCAAATATTTATTTATCAAATTTGAGGAAAATCGGTTGAGTCACTCGCCACTTTTAAACATCGATAACACAAACTCTGCAGAATTAAGTTTAAAGTGAAGTCATGTGATTCATTACAAAAATAATTCCGATTGACTTCCGAAACTGGAGGAAAAAATTCACAATTTCTAATTTTCCATCATATTTTCCAAAATCCGTTTCATAAAAATGTATCTAAATTGTTAAATATCCGATATTAAGAAATAATGTCTTATTAGTTAAAAGATGTTGGTTTGCTTTTTCTTATGTACGCCCATCTTGTGACATATTATAGTTATACGGTATTACTTATCCAATGAGCAAATGCTGACTTAAATCGAAATAACATATGTTTAACGATAGCTCTTTACTTCACCTTTTAACGATAGGACTTTTCTACATTTTTCCAAAATCGGATAATATTTGCGCAATTTTGAGGGATTTTTATGAAAATGATTTTGAAAATCCAATGGAAGACTTTGAATTAGGCTATAAAAGTCGATATTAGAGGTAATTTCATAGGCTATTTTGGTAGCGAGGGACTCAAACGATTTTTTCATATTCAGACTCTTTGTTTTTCATCCCAAGGTGTCAGAAATTTAGCGTTTTTTACTTTCGGAATTGAGCATAGTTAGTACTCAGTAAAGGACGAATTTTAAAGCTAGTGCCAGCCAATTGGGTATTTTTACAACAAAGTGAAGTATGGATGAAAAATTTTTACTCAAAATGGGATACTAAAAATTCCCTAAAAATAATAAAAAATTTCCATAAAAAAGAGAAATATATAAAAATATATCGTTTTTAGAGAATAAGACTTTTTATTTTTGAGAAAAGATTTATTTTTATTGAAGAAAATACTTCGCATAGTGAATTTTCAAAATCAAAATATAGGAACACTTTTTAATTTTCCATAAATTCTTCTCTATAAATGAGAATTTTTTGCGCGAGAAAAATACTCATCATTATAAGAGACGTTCAAATATTTCCATTTCCCACAAGCAGTGTTGCCGCGACGGTTCTAAAAAAAGTATCCATAAAAAGATCAGAAATGGATCCAAATGTATCCACTTAAAAAAAAATAAGTATCCAGGTATCAAATTGCAAAAAACTATATTATATTCACTTTTTAAACACAGAAAAGTAGTTTTTGATTCTTATCTCAATCAATTTTCATAAAAAGTATTTAATTAGAAGCGGCAGATACTGTGTTTATATGCAGAGTTAACTCGGAGCTTACTGGTAGTGAGCTCTGCATGTAAACAAGGGTTGAGTTGAGTTTCGTTAAACCCAAGAAAACTCCCCAATACTTGTTGGATTTAGCTGAGTATTATCTGTTAAAATCTTTTATCGTATTTTTCACTTAAAAATAGTAGCTGCAAGAGTCTGTTGATCAAGAGTCTATTGAGCTGCCAACAAACAATTTGCTCTAAACAAACTTGACAAATCTAACTCAATTCGACGTCGTGCTTGTAACCCTAACCACGGGTTTACAAAATTACAAAAATACACAATAATGGCAATGCTAACAATAAAAAGCATATTTTCCCAGCAAACATTATGATTCTTAAAAGACTCTTTCAAGACTCATATAAATGAGGGTTCATCATCATAATGCGCTCAAAAAAAGACTCTTTTATGAGTACATTTTCATATGTTGTGGGCTCCAAAATATGATTCATATTTTTGACTGTTTTATGAGTCGTTTTGCACTCATAGTGATAACGGTTTTTAGACTCATATTTAAAACTCTTTTAAGACTCATATTGAGTACTCTTTCATTACTCAAATTGAATACTCATTTAAGACTCATATTGAGTACTCTTTTAATACTCATATTGAATACTCTTTTAGGACTCATATAAGAAGTCATTTTAAAACGAACATTTGTTCTAGTTCACTTCCAATGCATATATATCGCCACAAATAATTCTCCGAAAAGCGACGTCAGGATAGCATGTGTCCATAACGGACAGTTACAAAGTTTTAAACAATTAAAATAAATATTCTCGATTAAGTTCTTATTTATTTATTAGATATGGTGCTTTTAAAATAATCCGATTCTATTCTCTCATACAACACTCCCATAGAAGACTCTTTTATGAGTCTTCTTTCTGATTACGCATATATAAATCAATATATGATCCTTTTATGAGTCTTTTTTATGAACAATCATGTTACCGTCATATTTAGGACTCTTTTATGAGTGTCTTTTATGAGTACTCATAAATCAGATACAATAATGACTGTTTTAAGAGTCTTATTTTTGAACAATCATTTCACAGTCATATTAAAGACTCTTTCATGAGTCCTTTTAATGAGTCATCAAAAAACATGCATAAAAAACACTCCTTTTAGAGTCATATTTTGGAGAGCCTCAGCAAATTCTTGCAGGGGGTTCATATAAAATCAAAAAATTCCTATCTATCATTTGAAAAATTTTTCAGAAGAACCAAAAAACTTTCTAAACTAAAAACAAAACCATATTTTTTCAGGATAATTTTGTTAATAAAATCGTTGATTTTAGTAGTAGGAGTGTATCATTTTGCATTAAAATATATTTGGATACTATATAAATCAATCAAAAACTCGATTTTGAATTTTTGGTAATTTAGGGCATTTTTGATTTCATATGACTATATTTTCATATAAAACTGATTTTTCAATAAAAGTATCCAAATTTCCACTAAGGCTTATTAATAAGTATTCATCAATTTTTGAAAAAAAAAGTATCCAAATGGATCCATTTGCATCCAAACGGCAACACTGCCCACAAGTGAAGAAATATTTATTTGAAAATGTAAAAATTTATTCTAATTGAAAAAAATTTTATTTGAAAAAGAGAAAATTGCTATAATCGTAAATAGAGAAATTTTTTATAGGAGAAAGATAGGTATTTGTTTCTGAATGTGTGGGGAGAAAAATATTGAATTTTTGCTGACCCTATTGGGACACGAGTAAAAATGAAAATATTTTAGCTCACTAGCCTTACAACCTTCGTACAACTGCCGAACAAGAAAAAAATCCATAAAACGGCGTACAACTGGTGCTTGCAAAATATGTTGGCCGAACAGATCCTAAACAATGCTGAAGCAAGTTTATTTTAAAACGACTGCTACCACTGCTGTTTACCTTCTGTACGGACAAAACGTCCTGTCATTTTTTTTGTTTTTGGAAAAAAAATATGGTGCTGTCCTTGCCTGAAGTTTGAACAAGGAACCATAAGTGCAAAAATTGAACGCACTAACCATAACAACACAGCCGCTATAATTACGTAAAATCGTTTTTATATATAAGTTCTACATTTGATAAAACGTACCCCCCAAAAAAAATTCCTGGTTGCGCCCGTGAGTTCTTAGATAGATGGATTTATGTTTCTTTCTCTCAAACTTTTACTAAAATACGATTGTACAATTTTTTTTTTTTTTAAATTTGGAAATTGCTATTTTCTTCATAAAAACATAAACAATTGTTTTATGGCTTGTTTTTTGCTAAAAACATGACACACAAGTGCCTACAAAAGCCAGCAATCAACACATGTTGCTGCATTTTTGACAACATTTAATGGTTATTTTGGATTTATGTATTACATTTTTTTGCTATGCTCACTACAACTCAGAATTCGCAGAAAATTGCTATACTTTAAAATAACTAATTAATTAAAAATTTCAAACAAACTTTCTATGGAATTGCATTACTCACCAACACTGACAACAGACAGCGGCTAGTCAAGCAAACAACCAACCAAGCAACCAACAACATGTTATAACAATAACATAACATTAGATATGTACTCAAATTGTTAATGAAACACTTCGTTTAAATTTGAACAAATTGCTGCCTTTTGTGAAGATAGACGACGGCACGAAGAGAGTCTCTACGACGACGACAAAGACGACCTTCCGAAACGGCAGCATCAACAGCAACATCAACGTTACCAACATCATCATCATCATCATCATCATCATCATCATTGTTGCTAACATCATAAGCAGCAACGTCTTCATCATCTTTAGCTTCGTTATCATCACAACTGTTAACTTAACAGCCTGTATTAGCCATTGTATTGACATGAATGTGTGTGTGAGTGTGTGTTTCTGTCTGACTGCAACGACTGGCTCAACCTCTGTGGGCCGTGCCGCTGTTAATTCAGTATAACTTGAACCGTGCTGCCGAACGGTTTAACAGCGATATAACTATACTTAGAGTAATCCGTGTATTATTGAGTAAATCGTGTTGCTAGTTAGAGAGTGGCTTATTTAACTTATTAAAAATAATGCAAGAAATAATATAAAAAAAAGGCAACAAAACCTACAACATTTAAATAGTATAAACAAACGTAACAGCAACAGCAGCAAAATTGTTATCGTCATATTCGTCGGCTCAGTGAATCCATTGAGAAAATTCTCAAATTGGCGCGCAATTCTTGCAAATAAATTTTCCACTTTTTTCAAGCGGTTGTGATTGTGATTTTCCAACTGCTTATTTCTATTTAAATTCGTAACAAAACAAGCAGCTGCCACAGTGTCTTGGTGGCAGCGTGGCGTATACGTAACTCTTAACCCTATTCCCTTCCTTAACTCATTCCACTCTTATTAAACAAGGCTCAAAGTTGAAGCGGCATTTGAAGCAGTGAGGCACCACCCCACGCCATACCATACCACACCACACCACAATCCCTTGGACAAACAAAATAGTGCTGGCTCTTCGGCACAACTGTCGCGTGTGCGTTTCACCGTTTCATGTTTCCGTGTTTATCTTCTTCCGTCGGCTATTAATTCCCGCATACAATTTTATTCGTTCACTCAGTGTTTGCAACACAGCACAAGCGCCACATTAAAAAAGTGAGCAAAATATATAAATATGTAATAATACATAAAGAAAGCATATTAAGAAAAGAAAATAAAATAATAAATATAAATAAAATATTTAAATATTGTTTTAATACAGAATAAAAGTGAAGTTAGTGTTCATTGTTGTTGGCGTTGTGCCGTTTATATTGCTGGTGCTAAGTACAAGTGTAGCGCTGCGCTTGCTGCCACACATGCCGAGCATAATAAATTAATTTTCAATTGTTTGAAATGTGCGTCGATTCGTTAATTACTGCCCATCGTCGTCGTCGTTGTTGAGGAACTTCTACAACAAAAACAACAACAACCAACCAACTCAAGCACTCCATAACTTCAGCAGTCATGGCTTGTTATTGTTTCTCTCTCCTTGTTAACATGTAAGAATTTATTTAATTTTATTTTTTCTTTCTGTTGTTTTGTTTTGGTAACAATAAATATTACAATTTCAAAAAAAAAAAAAAAAAAAATATATATAAAAAAAATTAGTTCCTGCAAAGCATGTTTATTTTGTAAGAAACCCAAGCTAGAAATGAAAGAGCAAAAAAAAAAACAATCAACGTATACTACAGCCTGTTAATCAGGCTATGCCGGAAACTATTTAACTTAATACAAATATAGCAGTTGAGTTGATTTGGCAGCTTATATAGCTATAAATTTTTTTTAATTATTTTTTTTTTCTATTAAAATTGTAGGAGAAAAAAAAGAAAGCGTTACTTTAGCTTTATTATTATTGAACTGATTTTGTTGATTTAGCTCTTAATCGATTCTGTCACGATGACCAACTTTGATGTGTGTGAAATAAATGCAGCTAATTTTTCACTGATAACGTGCTAACAAAATTGCAGCAAGTTTTGAAATAGTTCTAGAGCAATTGCTACATGTGGTGTAACAGTTGTTTTCTTCATCATTAAAATCGGCAGCATGTTTTTGCTTGAAAAAAAATTATACAAAGTAAAAACATTACAACCATCTGATGGAACAGATTTTTAACTTACAATTAGATTCAACCCTTAAACCTCAAGTCATGCCAAAGGAACAATTTCAACTGGACATGAAAATCAATAAAATTTAAACCACTTGCTAAGCTTTAATTCGTACACAACCAGTGTCTGTTTTGCAATTTGCAATTTTCGTTAAGTTTATTTAACTCAGCTTTTTACGGTTTGTCTTAATAAATTAATTATTCTTAATAAGATTACTAAAAATAAAATTAAGAACTAGAGTAACCCGAACAGACGACGTATTTCAAAAAATGTGTGCAAAAAAATTCTGCTCATTCTTATCCCATTTTCGGTCGAGGTAAAATTTTTTCTTCGACAAAATTTAAATACTTAACTGAAAATATCATTATGATCCTGATCAAGGATTTTTATTTTTAAGAAAATTTTCTGAATTTCGGCTGACTGCTTCTGGGTGTTCGAAATTTTTGACAGTAGGCCGAAAATGATAACAAAGTTATTGAATTTGAAAATTTATGGAAATTATGAAAATTTATCTCACAAAAAAGCAACTTCACCATTTTTCAATTAAGAGTTTAATCAAATTGATAAAATTTTCTTATTTCGAGTCTCCTTGACGGAAGTAAAGGATTTTTGCAATAAGAGGTGTTATTTTGAATAGCCCGCTATTTGGGTAGCTGTCACTTTTGAAGTTGTTATTTTTTGACATTTGATAAGTAGAAACTACGCCATTACTAAAAATGGAACGAGACACGCTTTAAAAACGCATTGAAATTATAAATATTTACTACAAAAATGGTGAAAATTTTGTTCTCAAAACTATAGCAGTTTTGGTCGTCGTGTAGCACCTTGTTGGACCGTAATACAGAAATTGGTGGAAAAATTCGAGTTGTTGGGACAAGTTAGTGATGTGAAGAATGAAACCCGTGCACGTCGCTCAAGAACAACTGAGAATATTGCTGCTGTAACCCAAAGTGTTGAAGAAAACCCAAGTTTGTCCATTCCTCGTCGTTCTTTCGAATTGGGCATTCCACAAACGTCATTACACCGTATTTTGCATAAAGACTTGGGTCTTAAGGCTTATAAAGTTCAGTTAACACAAGAACCCAAGCCGACCGCTCATCAACAACGTCGTGTCTTTGCTGATTGGATCCTTGAAATGCATGAAAATGATCCGGAATTTCATCGAAATTATGTTGACTGATAAGGCCCATTTCCCCCTCGATGACTACGTTAACAAGCGAAATTGGAAAACCCAAGAGTTATTGTTGAGAAACCTCTCTATCCTCAACGTGTGACTCTTTGGTGCGGTTTATGATCCGACGGGGTCTTTGGACCTTACTTTTTCGAAAATGTGGTTGGATCAACAGTTACGGTGAATGGATTGCGCTATCGAGAGATGGTTAATGATTTTGTATGACAGGAGTTGGATGGTATTGATCTGAATAAAGTTTACTTTCAACAAAACGGCGCTACGTGCCACACAAGCAACGAAACCATTGATCTTTTACGGGAAAATTTTCCGGACCGTGTTATCTCTCGACGAGGTGATCACAATTGGCCACCGAGATCTTGTGATTGAACACCTTGCGACTTCTTCCTTTGGGGCCACATGAAAGATAAGGTCTACGCCAACAGCCCAGCGTCGACCTCAAAGACGGAATTCGTGAGTCTATCGAGGACATAGGGCAGCTACTTTGCGATTTTGTTATGAAAAATTTCATGAAAAGGATATGGTATTGTAAGCGTGGTCATGGTTGCCATTTAGCTGATGTTGTTTTTCATTATCAACGGCATAAATTCCTCTTTATCATGAAATAAACATTCGATCATTTATCTCAAAAATTGGCATTTTTCTTTGAATATCAATATAACACCTCTTATTGGAAAACCCGTTATATTATAAACACACTATATCTATGAAAACTGTACGGCAAATCCAGAAAAAGTAAACCTAAACCTTAAAAAACAAAAATGCTTTAAGTTCAATAAAAACACATGCAATGCTAAGGATATTGTTTGTGTTTTCCTACGGTAAAAGCATTTTGAAAAAAACATTTTGTATCCCCAACTTTTAACTGATTTTATTGAATGTATTTTTAATCTGTAGAAAGTTAAAAAATTGTAGTTTTTTATTTTTTGTAATTTGGTTTTTCGAGATTTAAATATCAAAGCACAGTTACATAATATTCACAACTGAAACATTTTCTGTTGAAAAGTAAATATTAAAATCATTTTCTATCGAAAAATATAATTTAAAAAAGTGATTCAAGAGTGAAACGTGAGTGACAATTTTTATGGATTAGTTGGGTTATCTTGGAAAATAATTGGCTGGCACAATTTATGTCTTGGATTTAGTTTTTATGTAAAATTAGTGAATTTTGTATTTTTTTAAATCAAGCGGACGCAATTATTTTTCCTTAAAAAAGCATTTGAAGAAGTGAAACGTGAGTGATATTTAATTTTTTTGTTTGTTTATTTTTGTATTAGAAATGAAAGAAGATGGCAAAAACATCAAGAAAAAGTGAAAGCCGACAGTTAAATTACGTATGAAAAAAACATAGAGAAAAATTTTAGTTACATGCGGATTCATATAAGAAAACAAACTTAGCAAAGATTAAAAAGGTCTTATTAAATCATTATTTTAAGCCTTTGGCCTTTACGGAATTGCTAATAGGTCAGTCATATGGTCAAATTTGGTGCGGTATTTGGTTTTTAATGAGCGTAAGGATCAACGACTTAGGGTTACGTACAGTTCAGGGTTTACATACAGATTCGGATGCAGGACCGGAATAAATTTTGTTAATAGGATATATATCTGAAAAAGGTTTTATGTTGTTTTTATATTATGAATTATTTGTTTAACTATATGATGCTTTACATAATCCTTTCCATAAAAATTTTTTTCTTTTTTGTATAAAAATTTCCTAAATATTAAGAAAAAATTTTTTTTAACAAAATATGCTTAATAAAATTTACCCGATTAACCACGATGTAAAAAAAGACAATTAAAATTGTTTTGAAACGTGAGTGACACCGACGTGAAACGTGACAAAATCAGTGTATGAAAAAATCTTAAAATTCTTAGAAAAAGCAAAATTTTTTTCTGTAGTTAGAACTTCTACTCAATTTCGTTTCGGAAAATTACTTTTTTCTTTATATTTACTCAAACAATTCGCAGATTTAAAAGGACTTTGTAAGAATAAGTCGAAAAATGCAAATCGTCCGAAAACGTGAGTGACACACCATTTAATGATATTTTTTTCGAAATGTGTACATATATATAAAACTTTTTGCATGAACTTATAATAGTAAGCTTATGTCTTATTATATCCATATAATTTTGTGTAAAAAGCGTTTATGTTTAATGGAGAAAATGCATGTTTAGTGCTATGACTGAAACGTGAGTGACACTGGATTTGCCGTGTAGATTTTAAAAATTTTAATGCTTTCCCAGCGGTTAAAATATGCCTGAATCAATACATTCTCTCAGGCCTGAGAGGTAATAGTAAGGCCTGATCATTCAATACACCTCTTGATTCTCTTTTCATTTGCTTGATTTCCTTTTCCCAGAGCTGCATCTTCGCTTCCAAACTCAGGGCTATCTTCCGGCCTGAGATGGAAACAAAACGAAATTTTCAGAGGTTACACAATTTTGGGCAAGTTTTATGAAAGCTCAAATGGAAATGCTTATTCTGAAATCAGTTATGATCTCATTACCGAATTTTACAGTCAAAATAGAACTTATTTCACTCCGGATTTTATCAAGTATGATAATTGCTGACCGCTGGGTTACTGTTGTTATTTTCATTCATATGAAGCACACTTACAAAAATTGAAAATGTAAGTAAATTTCTGAAATTTGTCTTACTTTGCAAAAATTCACTTTTTTAGTTTATATGTATATCAAAGAAACTATTATAAATTTCATGAATTTAAGCACTTTGTGTCTTTAAAAGGTCATCTTCAAAAGTTCAAAAATTTATTTAAGAAATGTAGATTAACTCATTTCTTAACTCATTGTTAAGTTATTTATTTTGTAGACGTATTTAAAACTATTTGGAAATATGGATATGCAGTTGAACCTTGAAATGAATGAATGGTTAATTGTATACCTCTATTGACCGTGATTTACCTCAGTTATCCGTAACTTACGTGCTTGCCAGTGTTTGTTTTTTTTTTCATATACAGTATAGTCTGAATAGCGTGAACTAATTTTTGCAAAGGTTGTTCACATAAGAGCCCGAGCAGAACCAAAGGGGATGACGGCTGGCGGATTCGCCGTTCAGCAGAATACATTAAAATGTATGCACTCGGCAAAAACGAATTCGCTGGGCGAATCCGCGACGGAAAAACGCCAGAATAGAATCTATTCTATTTTTGCTATGGCGGCTGGCGGTCCTCTCTCTGAGTAACATAAATGTTGCCATACTTTTGCTAAGAATTGGCTGTGTTTAATGTAATTTTTTTAGTTTTAAGTATATTCTGACGTTTTGTTTTTTTGTGTCTGTGTTATATTTATGTGAATTCGCAATAATATACGAAATAATTGTCTTCATAATGGATTTTGATGAACACTTAATTGAATAAGTCAACATTTTTTCATATATGTTAATCATGTTGTCCGTCTGTTGCACCCCTATCTGTCAATTGTACCATTACCGTGACAAAAAGCAACTCTGTTCCGACAACCGCCAGCCGCTCTTGTTGTAGACGTTTTTCAGCTCAATTCGCCGAGAGAGGACCGCCAGCCGTCAGTCGCTTTGGTTCTGTTCGGGCTCTTAAGCAGGTTGTTCATACTATAAAATTGATATTAAGTTTAGAAATGTATGAGTTTTTTTTCATTTAAAGTACATTACGATATTTACATTCATGATTTCGTAAAATTAAATTAAACTTTTGATAGAAAATAATCTTTAATGCTAGATTGCTTTTTGCGGTCGATGACTGATTTTTTTACTGATTGATCGCAGAGGTTTTGTAACACTAGAATACTTGAAAAATCTGAAGAACTATTTGCTTCAGCCCATTCCATTGTGCTGTCGAAAAATTAGATGGCCTCAGCTGCTTTTATCAGCTTTTTGTGTGAAGGTAGAGCCGCGTCTTGAATGGATTAACTTAAGGTGACCAATCGTACTCCTTTAGGGAGGACAGTCCTTCTTTTGTATGTTCCGTCATTCCTTGGAAAGTATCCTCCTTTCTGTTATTTTATACCTAATTTATCATTTATCATGCTCAAATTTCACAACTTGAACGACGGTTTGAGCATCATCATGAATGAAGATTCGGTCGCTACGAACAATCACTGAAAAGTATTGAATTTTTGAATATTACTCAAGAATTGGGAATCTTATTTCAATTATGAATTATCGGAGATAATGATGTACTTTGCACATAATCAGGCTTCTATTTTCCACAAAGCGATTCATAAGAAAGAAGGTGAACATATTTCAGCAACAGAAGTTGGTCTTATTTTGTGCGAAACGAGTTTTTCCTTCAATATAAATTACAATTTGAAGAAAAGTTTTTTCATTTAATAATAAAAAGCAAATTTTGAAACTTAGGAATCAAATCCGGGCATAACGGAAATGTTTAATAAAGAAGTACAGAATTTTTATCAAATATGTTTCCAATATGTTGAAACAGGAAATAATAGTTTTCAATAGTGTTTTTTGACTTCATCGCAAGTAAATTGAGCAAATATTGAAAATTGCGATGAGTTTTTATTAAAAGAAATGCCTGATATTAAAATCGATGACAATTGTCTATTTGAAGAAATAAGAAGACTGCACAATGAGAAAACCCAATGAGAAAACCCAACATGTTGAAATTGATAAAAGATGGGTGGAAATATTTAACCATTTCAAAAAAGAACACATTCCATATAAAAATTTACTTGTTCCTGTTGAAGACCGTTGTACTGAACTGGAACTAATGCAGCAGATGAAATATTATTTCAATTCGTAATGATTTTTGGACAAGTGAGAAGTTGAGATAAAAGTTTGATAATCTAGCTGCAGTATATAACGTAAAATTTAATATGAAGGATATTAAAACTTTCCATTTATAAGAAAACAATGTATTGACAAAGAATATTCACTCAATGAAAGAATACTTATTTATTTAAATAATTAAAATGAATGAGAATAATTTTAAAAGTATACTTAATAATGTGCAAAAAGTTTGAATAAATTTGCTCAATCCCTACTCTTTATAAAAATTCACAAAAAATCCGTGCCCATAAGAGCTCCTATTTTGAAGAACTTAGTTGGGGAAATATAGCTCAAAATTTCAAAAAAAATTATTATAGAATTACACAAGTCATCAAGTTAACCATTGGACTATGATTGTTGTTGGGCAGCTGGGAGTAATTTGCTGTGTAGAATCCGTATCTGAATTTATAGCTATTTTCAGATGAAATGATAAATTTCATACCCATTTCCGTGAAAGCATTGCAAAGTAATTTTTCATGCTTTTATCACTGGAATGATCATAACTTTGGAGGGAAAACTCGTAGATGAACATGAGAGTTCGCTCATTTTGGAGAGAAGGAATAATAAGGAACTTAAAAAAGAAAATTAAATTAAATTTAAAAATTTTGTATATACTGTGCATTGGCACCTCAATAACAGCCAAAGAACATATTTTATGTTGAATTATTATTATCATTATTGCAATATACTTAAAAAATTTGAAAAAACTAATAAACTAATTAAATAAAGGCATAAGTGTAGGACCATGGCCTGGCAGGCATTAGAAACCGGGACCTGTTGTTTGGCAGTAAAGCACGCTTGCCACTCGACTTCTGAGGCCACTAACTACCGCTCTTACGTGACTGATACACAGACATTCTTATTTAACCTATCACAGGATAGGTTTGATTTAACTCGTCAGGGAACATTTTCATTGTGCTTGTCACGTCACAGACTTAAGGGGATGTGACGCTTTAAAAATTTTTTTTAAATTTAAATGTCTTAAAATGCGTATAAGTTGAATAAATAATAAGATATCATTTTGAAAAATTACAAATATATTTTTCGGAAATAAAATTAACCAAAATAAAATTTTTTTTATTTTTTTAATCACATATCGGCAAATCCAGTGTCACTCACGTTTCAGTCATAGCAGTAAACATAAGTTTTTCTCAGCAAAATATAAAAGCTTTTCATACTATTTTAAGTTCATGCAAAAAGTTTTATATATATTTACACATTTCGAAAAAACTCTCTTTAAATGGTGTGTCACTCACGTTCTCGTACGACTTTCATTTTTCGAGTTCTTCTAATAAATTGCTTAAAATCTG
Source organism: Tetanocera ferruginea (assembly GCA_958299015.1). NCBI lineage: Eukaryota > Metazoa > Arthropoda > Insecta > Diptera > Sciomyzidae > Tetanocera > Tetanocera ferruginea. The sequence continues at coordinate 53,940,312 of OY282640.1, read as the reverse complement.
TGAATTGTTTGATTTACTATAAGGATTAAAGTAATTTTCCGTAACGAAATTGAGTAGAAATTTAAACTGCAGGAAGAAATTTTGTTTTCTCTCAGAATTTTAAGATTTTTCCATATACTGATTTTGTCACTCACGTTTCACGTCGATGTCACTCACGTTTCAAATCAATTTTAATTGTCTTTTTTTTTGCATCGTGGTTAATCTGGTGAACTTTATTAAGCATATTTTATAAAAAAAATTTTTTTCTTAATATTAAGGACATTTTCATACAAAAAAGAAAAAAAAATGTAAAATTAATGTAAAGCATAACATAGTTAAAAAAATAATTAATAATAAGGGTATTCACTTCACTGCTGAAATATCCCAAACTGGAAATTTCCGAAGAGTTGAAGTGAGCGACCGTTGTTAAAATTTTTTTTCTGTCAAACCGAAAACTGACATTCATTGAAAATAAAGAAACGCAAGAAATTATTATTGTTTTTATTATTATGAACGGTAGTTGGCCTCCCGCTTAAGTGTCTAAACGTGAAATATTTATTGAATTGATTTAGAATTCAACAAGAAAATTACCTTTAAAGATGTTTCTTCCATTGTATAAAAAATTAAATTAAAATTATTTGAAAAAAATTTGACACCTGATTTGATTTAACAAAAAAATTTTGAATTTTGAATTTGCACACATTCACAATGACTCACATCTATCAAACAGGTCTACTTACGACAACTGTACATATCTTTTCTTCGCAAATTTCCGATGATTATTTTTCATCAACTCAAAAGATGATTAAATTTAAGCAAACTTCGGAAAACTAAAACAACAACAATTTCACTGAAATTTCAGCAGTGAAGTGAGTACCCTTAATATAAAAACCACACAAAAACTATTACAGAAATATATCATTTTAGCAAAATTTATTCCAGTTGTGCATCCGAATCTGTATATATATCACTAAGCCTAATTCGTTGATCCTTACTCTCATTCAAAGCCAAAGACCGCGCCAAATTTGACTATATGACTGGCCTATTAGCAATTCCGACGAGGCCAACGACTTATAATAATGATTTAATAAGATCTTTTTAATCTTTGCTAAAATAAGTTTTCTCTATCTTTTTTTTTTCATACGTTCTTTTATTTATTTATTTATTTATTTGCTAAGCCTTGGGCTTTCTAGCACTATAATAAATTAAAAATACAAAATTTCAATATAATGGTACAAAGCAAAATAAAATGAGAATTAGTGAATTATCAAAAGAATACAAAACAAATTAATAATAGAATATAATATTTTAAAATTAACATTATAATATGTACAAATAAATTTTAAGATATTTAAAAATATTGAACAGCAAATAACATTGTGGTACAAGGCAAACATGGTTATGTTCGCCCCCACTGATAGCATGGTGTCGGCATAGAACGGTGGGAGGTATCGAGACAAACAAGGTCTGTACGCCACACTGATAAGCATTTGCATATATATATAATATAAATCGTTCAGTCATTGCTAAAGCCAATGAAATCCTGGCTAAGCAAGGTGGTATTTCGTCAAACTTGGTCATATGTACCACACCAATTTCACTATATACAACGAAATGGTAGAGAACGTAGGCACTAAGACATCTAGGTATCATTGGCCAGTTATATCAATATATATACAATACAAATCGTTCTTGCATGGTTGTAGGAAAAAATCCAAAATGTACAACCAGTGCGGCACGGCTGAAAAATGAATTAACATTCACCAAGCATGTTCGATAAGAATAATTGAGGTCAACAGGTTCAGGTCCATTCATAATAGTGTAGTTATTGTTGTTTTATATCCATCACTAAGTGAAAATTATGCATCCTTGGAAAAGGCGTAATCAGACTCAGCGGCGGTACTGAAGGTAATCTAAAATTTTATGTTTAATTGAGTACATGGATTCATTTAAAGAAATAACATCTGAAACGAAATTAAAGTCTCCGCAAGCGCTTCTTAGTGGTTCATTTTGTAAGTAATTAGTTCTACAAAAGTTCATAAAAAGTAGCTCAAAAGACCTTCTAGGACGAAGAGGAACATTAAAGTAAATTTTACTAAGTAAATATGGACTGTTAACATATCCATGTAAAAGTTTTATAATCCAGCTAACATTTAGCATAATTCTCCTATTTTTTAAAGAAGGAAGATTAATAAGCTGCAATCGATATTCATAAGAAGGTAAATTAAAGTTTGAATCACAATATAGATCGCGTAAGCAGAATAGAAGAAATTGCTTTTGAACAGATTCTATATCGTCAATGTAACACCCATAACGAGGGCACCAAACAATTGAAGTCGAACAATTTAGGGTCGGCTTTCATTTTTTCTTGATGTTTTCGTCATCTTCTTTCATTTCTAATACACAAACAAAGAAAAAATAAAATTAAATGTCACTCACGTTTCACTACTTCAAATGCTTTTTTAATGAAAAATAATTGCGTCTGCTTGATTTAAAAAAATGCAAAATTCACTTATGTTATATTAAAAGTAAATCCAAGACATAAATTATGCCAGCCAATTATTTTCCAAGATAATCCAACTTATTAATAAAAATTGTCACTCACGTTTCACTCTTGGATCACTTTTTTAAATTTTATTTTTCGATAGAAAATAAGTTTTTTTAAAAATTTTAATATTCACTTTTCATTAGAAATTGTGAATATGATAAAACGGTGCTTTGATTTTTCAATCGCGAAATACCAAATTACAAAAAATAAAATACCTACAATTTTTTTAACTTGCTACAGATTAAAAATACATTCAATAAAATCAGTTAAAATTTAAGGATGCAATATGTTTTTTTTTCAAAATGCTTTTACCGCAGGAAAACACAAACAATATCCTTAACGTTCCATGTATTTTTATTGAACTTAAAGCATTTTTATTGTTTAAGGTTTAGGTTTAGGTTTACTTTTTCTCGATTTGCCGGTATGTATATTATTACTGAAATTTTTTTTGAAAATCATTAAAAAATCATGGCGGGCGTGATAAAACAAAAGCTACTCGACCGATCATACTGAAATTTAAATATGTTGTTTAACACTTGTCGATGTGTGGAATGAGCTACGGATAGAAAAATACGTTTTTTAGTTTTTGAATTTTTGGCCGATTTTGTCCAAAAACTTGACAATTTTCGAAAAACCACCGCCATTTTGTTATTTTTCAACCAAAGTTGTTTCTTCAAGTTTATTCCATGGCCGTTTTGATGCTGATAAATGCCAAGCTTTTTGTTTTTTTTTTCCAATGTCCCAATGAGTCGTAAACACGGAGTAAGGGAATATTTGAAAAAAAATAATATAAATAAAATATCAGAAAAAATATTTATCAGAGCACCAAGCTTTTAAAAGATATTGGGCACTTCACGCGAAATAGGAAACTATTTTAATTTTGAATATCAGAGTCCTTGACTAGCCTTCAAGACTTTTTATTTCTATAAAGGCTTTTATGAGAAATTTTACCTAGAGAACTATTTTAATTCTCATCTTTTACACCATTTGAATTTTTTTCCGAAAAATCTTAAAAATTACTATTGACTCATCTGGTACATATTTTGACTTTTACACCTTCTTACATTCATGACTATTTCACTGCCAAGCCTTTTTACGGTGTAAATTAATTTATCGCCTATCAAAATCCCCGAATGAGAACTTTGGTTATGGGATAATTTTTCTGATGTGGAAGTTTGACTTTCATACAAAAATCATTTATTTTTATTTCGGGGCTCAAATTTTGCCACGAAGGATGAATGATCGGAACTTGAGCATGATAAATTTAAAGCATAAATTAAGGATGAGAACTTTCATCTTTCACCACTTAGGCGTTTTTTCCGCCTAAAATATTAAAAATTACTTTTGACATTATTATCATTTGGTGCAATTCACTGTAGATAGCACTATATTTACGTTCAAAAAGATAATGAACATTTTTCACACATGATGAAAGTGTAATCTACTCATTGTCAAGCGAATCGCTTTTCATTTTAAACTTTTGCACCTTTTTCCAAACATGACAATTTCATAACCTGACTATTTTAATTCCAGGCCATTTTAATGTATGAAGGATAAAATTGAAAGCAATTTTGGGAAGAAAGGACAAATTTTACAAATAACAACTACATTGTTTTTCAAAATTTTGTGAAAATTTTGTTTGAAAACTTATGTGTTAACAGCTGTGTATTTAAATCTCAGGCATGATTTGCGGCGAATTGAGCAAAAAGTTGGGCTAAGATTTTTGGGCTATCTTCATAGAATTGTAAAGCCTAGATTACAATTTAGAAACCAGGCTTGATATTGTTAAAGTTTAAAAAGATAATACAATGTTTTTGAAAATTATGACAAAATTTTGTTTAAAGTTTTTTTGAAGTATCGTTAGTGAAAAATTCATAATTTTCCTCATAAGTTATGTTTTGATTTAAAGTGATTTTACTTAAATAGAAATGAAGAAATAGGATTTCGCTTCTACTACTTTTCTAAATGAATAAGTTTATATTTGCATTGAAAATACGGAACAAGCTAGTCCCGGCGGGACATTTCAAATATCATACGTCATACGTCTAATAAATATCAGGACGTCCCGTGAAATATGAGACTTACGGCAATATATTTATTTCTCCTTTTGGAAAATCAACTACAAAGCTCTTGTAACTTCTAAGTTTTCTAAAATTATGCATCATGATAATATTTAATAATTAATATAGTTAATACGTTCAATAATTTGGACTTATCATACCCTAAGCCTTAACTTTGTATATTAACGTATATTAACTTTGTGCAAACGTTTGTAACGCATAGAAAGAAGTGAGTCCGATATAGAAAAGTATATATATTATTGATCAGTGTCACCTCATGAGTTGATTTAGACCTGTCCGTCTGTCCGTCCGTCCGTCTGTGTGTTGTCCGTAAACACAGGATTAGAAGGAGTGGAGATAATTGCATGAAACTTGATACACATGTGCACATGAACCCAAGGATCTGCACTATTGAATATTTTTGTAGTCCAACACGGACACGCCACCTCCCATACAACCAAAATATTGAAATAAATGTTCAGAAGGTTTTGTTAAAGCTACAGAAATGAAATTTTATATGTATGTATTTTGTAAAAAAATCTAAAATATGTACAAAAAATGGACGTGATCCGCTCACTAACACGCCCACCTCCCATTCAAACCACAATATTGAAAATACCATTAAAAGATTCTTACATGACAGGGATTAAATTTGGTATGGGAAGATCTTATTTCAAGACTAAAGTTTGCCCACAAAATGGGCGTCACCCGTCCACGAATACGCCCACCTCGCATACGATCATAAAATAAAAATCGCTGTATAGAGGGTTGTATGTAAGCTACACAAATAAAATTTGTTTATAATCTATCAAAACGCAGATGCACAAAAAAATGGGCGTGGTCTTCCCATTAACACGCCCACCTCCCATACAACCCATCATATCAAAACACTATTTTAAAGTTCATATAAGACCTAGAGAGATAAAACTTGGTATGGGTGCATTTCATATCATAACTGAGATGTGCACAAAAAATGGGCGCCATCTGCTCACCGTTACGCCCACCTCCCATACAATCCACTATGGCAAAAACTCTATAAAGATGTTTATATATGAACTTGGTTTATTTGATAACTGTGTCAAAAATAAGATGTGTTCACAAAATGGGCTTCATTTGCCCATGAACACGCCCACGTCCAATACAACCCACAATATTTAAAACGCTATTAAAAGGTTCATATTTGACCTAGAGCGATGAAACTTAGTATGGGAGCATTTTATATCAAAACTGAGGTGTGCGCAAAAAATGGGCGTCATCTGCCCACCAATACGCCCACCTATCATATAAAACAGATAAGTTAATCCTGTATTAATTCTATAGGTAGATAGAGTGCATAGATTTTGACAGGAAGTTATGTCTATTTGTTTTAGTATTTTAATATATATTTAAATATTATGGGCTAGACCGACCGAATTTATTTGAACATAATTTTTCTTATTTCTTAGATCATTTTGGAGTTATTATTTTCATTAGATAGGGCTCATTCCATACAGACGAGTGTGACGTTTTGACTTCTTTATCGTGCTGAAAATGATATTAACCGGTTAAAATTTTAGCAATTTACAATAGGGTATATTAGAAGATGCCCCAAGGTTTCAAAATGCTAAAACATACTGCAGTTATTTATACTAGTTTAATAGTTACATTCGCTTAAACACCTGGGACGGGTGTGACGAGCACAAGTTTAAAAACTAAAAATTCTGAGTTTAACATTGAAATTCAGTCCATCTGCCACAATGAGACCATTTTTGACTTGCATATATTCAAATTTAATATGTTTTCTGTTGAATACCAGTGAAAAATATTTTGAAAAAATGGCGATAACCATTCTTTTTTAAACTTTTAAATGGGACGGGTGTGACATAAGATTGTCCCGGGTGTGACGAGTGCGAATGATGTGGGAATTATATATAAGAACTCAATGGGTATAATAACCATTACATATTTTTGACACTAAAATCAAAAAAATATGTTTTTAATTAATGTATTAATTTACAAAAAAAAAATATTTTTTTGCAAAAAATTTTTCGCATGAATTTTTGATGAAATTGATACCTATGCAAATAATTTCGAATTTTTTAATATATTTTAAAAAAAAAATTTTTTTTGCAAAAAATTTTTCGCATGAATTTTTGATCAAATTAATACCTATACAAATGATTCGCTATACATGAATTTACAAAACTTGTTTTAATCAAAGAATTTATTCATATACTTGCAAAAATTTCATAATTAGAAAAAAATTTTGTAAACTGTTCCGGGTGTGACCAACTTCTTGTAACGGAAATGAAGAATACAAATAATTTATTGAATGAAAATAGTTAACAAATTTATGTAAAACATCAACATCCTTACTTTAGGAAAGTTTCATTCTTATCATAAGCCCATGTTGCTTCTTAGGAAAACTATAGCCTTTTTTGGGACGGGTGTGACACAGAAAAAACACTCAGTTTAAATATTTTGTACTTTGAAAACGCAGTAACCAATCATTATTACAAACTTTTATAACACAACATTAATATCTTTTTTAATATTACTAACCTTATTTCTTTTAAAGTTGTATCAAAAGATGACTGATTTCAAGGTTTAAATTAAATCAAAATATAAAAAAATTTTTTTCAACTCGAAGTTTGTTAAGTTAAATTGTCAAAATAATATAAAAAAGCATTTAATTTAAAAATATTTTTGCAGCAGGACTAACTTAAGATTCCACTTCAATTCGAAAACCAAAAATTACTTCAAATACATGCATTTTAGAATTCATGTTTCCGTTACTCGTTTCTGTGGAATGAGCCATAGGTAACCTTTTTGTTTAAATTTTCCGAATAAGAAAAATGTAATGTTGAAAAATGTATATTAAATTCTTCACACATAAAATATTTCATGAAAATATAACTCATATCTACTGGTTGCCTATCTCCATAGGTCCTTTTGGGTGAGTGGGCTGAACAAAAATGTTGGCTTTTCAATAATATTTTTACAAATCAACAATTTAGAAACTTTGCGGATCTTTCAAAAAATCCATGTATATTTCCTCATATTTTGTTAAAATTATAACTTATACTTTGGTACCGGGTATCCTGCTAAGAAGGTAGATATTCATTAATTCAATCGAAAAAAGTGATGTATATCTGGATGTATGAAGAATTGCTTAAAAAAAACAGTTTCATTGAAAACACTCATGTCTCTATGTAGAATAAAACAATTATTGCTTAAGTACGCACAGTTTTTATATAGAAACCTATGTCTAAAGCTTTTTTTTTTAGAAAAAAAAAAATACAAAATAAAAAAATGTTCATATGTAGATTTGTAGTAAATTCATTCATTCAAAAAATTTGTAAATACACAGATTTAATTATGAAATTTTATTTGTTTGTAGAAGCTTATCAGGAATTCCAACTACATAAAGCATAGAAACAGCTTGAAACTGTCGGCTTGCCTTCATTAGTTAAGATAAAGCTTATTTATGAAATAAAGCTTGCTTGAAGATTATTTTTTTTTTTTGCTTATATAAAAAGATATACAAACACATAAAGTATATATAGAACGTAATGCTGTACACGGGTCAAAAATTTACATCACAGAAAATGTTCAAGTCATTTTATAAACAGGCTGTATTTTTGTGTCAATTTTAATAGCGTTTCCCAACAAACATTAATTAAGCTCAGCAAACGAACAAAACATGACCAAGATCGAAAAAAATTCCAACAAATCAAAAATCTCAGAATAAGTTTATAGCAAACTTACATGTATAAACGTCAAGCTTAAAAAGGCTTATGAAAACGATTATGAAAACGATAAATGTTTACAATTGCTTGTAGGCTAGAAAAAAGGATTATATTTATATGCTTCGAAAAAATATTTACTGTAAGAGTTATGTACTTTACTGTAAGAGTTATGTAAGCGTTCGCTTTTCAATTGGAGATAAGTATTATAGTAAGCTTTTCATAAAAGTTACATTTCAATTATAAAAAAACTACTGTAAAAGTATTATTTCAAACTTCTTTAACAATTGGGAGAGAGCTGATTATTGTAGGTAAGCTTTTAACAACTTTTTTGTAAGTGTTTAGAAATAGTGTTAAAGTAGTATTTCAAAAACTGATTTTTATTATTAGAAAACCAGTTTTGTTGTGAAGTTCTTGGTATGATTTTTATTTTCCATATGAAATAATATTCTTCTAGAGCTTCGATTGAACTTCTTACTTACGTAAAAAATTATAAATGTTAAAAGCTTAATTATATATTATTAAGACTGTTCAGTGGTTATATTGACCTAATTAATTTTTTGATTTTGTTTTATATCCTTAAAAAATTTGATACATAATTCTACTCTACTAAGACTAAAACAAAATGTCAGTGTATTAACATTTGTGAAACTATTAACTTTGTAAGCATCTTTCTGTTAATCATGGTTTGAAAAGGCTTACTTTAAATATTAAACTTAAAGTTATATTTTTATATAACTATATAAAACCATGGGTATAAAAAAAAAAACAAAACAAAAACAAATTGGCCATTTCAGCAATTGAAAGGACTTTGACTGAGCTTCTTATGATCAATTGTGTTGTGTAGTGTGTGTTATTAATTGTTTGCACACAATTGACCGAGAACTGGACCTACATGTTTTATGCCGACTCCGAACGGCTAAAGTTTATGTTCTCAAGAAGCTTTACATGACATTTATTTACTCTCTGAGGTTTGCCATTGTCTGCAGAGAGGTGGTTGGTGACCGATCAGAAATAATTTTTTATTGAAAAAATTTTTTGCCGCGACTGGGGATCGAACTCGGGCTTCGAGCGTGCTAAGCCACACACTTAACCTGCACGCCACGATCACTACGCAAGGGTATAATTTTTATTTTAATCATGCTTTGAAGAGGCTAATTTATTAAACTTAAAGTAAGCTTACTAATATAAAAAGCTTACATAATTATCCTTTTGTTGCAATTTTGCAATGCAACTTATCTATACTATTATATAAAATTGAAGTGGAAATATTAAGTACGTCAATGACTCCAAAACTACTGGACCGATTTTTATGAAAAAAATTTTAAAATATCATATTTGTGCTACAGAATGCCATAGGTGGGGTTTATTTAAGAAAATTTAACAATAAATATATTTAATTAAGTTGTTAAGTTTTTTAGGAAATTACCACCTATGCTAAGCATTGCTTGGTCGTTTGCTTTTCACGCGTTTGTGTTACGAGAGTTTCAACTACATGTTGCTATCAACCCTTCTCTTTAAAGTTTATTGATCTTGCTCTCCACACTCATTCGAAGAGTAACCAAAAGCAGTTGGCGCTCTTTAACGTAATGGGAATACAAGTTAAATAAAGCTTGCTGTGTTGTTGTTGCTGTGGAATGATGAGCTGCAAACCAATGTGTGCATATTTGTTTCGCCGCATACAATTTTTTACACATATTTTTATTGTAGTTCTCCAAATTTTTAATTTACACTTGAGAAAGAAAGATATTTTAATATATCAAAATGTGCATTCACAAGTGTGATAGCATATTTTGATAGATTAAAGATAAATTAAAAGTTTGAAAAATTAAGTGTTCGTATTTCCCTTAAACTACAAATACAGCTACAAATAAATACCTCGACGTAAAACAAGTTTGACAAGTTTAACAGAAAATGCAAGAGCGATGCTCCGCGCTAAGAGAGCAAGAGCAGCAACTCAAAGAGAAAATTGTTGGTAAATTATGCATGTAATTATTTGCTTTCACGACTGCAATTGGAGTGAGGCAGTGGCGTAGCTAGGGTTGCTGGCACCCGGGACCAAAACTAAATTGTTAAGTAAGCCCTTTTAGAAGGTTATACTTAACCTCATAAAAGCAATGCTTAAAAAGTACTACGAAATTAATATAATTCTTTTAAATAATAGTTTACTGTTATGATTATTTTGTTAAAGTGCAAATGAGTAAACATAAATATTTTAATTCATTGTATTATTTATAAAAGTCGGTAACAATATACAAAATTAATCTCATCGATAGTAATATATTAGATATCATTTGAAAGATAAATTGGTAACTTATACAAAACTGAAAAATTTTCCGCAATCAAGGAATTTTTCAAAAATGTTTTGTTTACGCAAAATTTTGGCTAGCAATAGTGAGTTATCCCAAAAGATCCATTTTGAATAATTTTGCATAATTGAGGAAAAAATAGGACCGGGAAGTAAAACGTCAACAAATTTTCCCTCAGTGACCCTGAATAACTATCAATTTAAATATTTTTTCGAGATCAATCCACGTCTTCTATATAAAAGTTAAGTGAAAATTAGAAAAAAATATTAAAATTAATTTAAAAAACTTTTTTTCTAATTTTTATAAATTTCTTTATAGTACTCTTTATACATTTCGACATTTTAGCTTCGACTTAAATAGACAAGACTGAGGTCTGTAACATTTGACTGCCTTATTCTTGACCATAAATATCACAATATCACAGTGATACCAAATTGATATCAGAAATTTGTTTCATAGTCATTATCTACATAATTCCCAAAGCAAACTTGCCCTGGGAGAACAAGGCCAAGAGTCATGAAAATTAGAATAGTTTTTTCTTAAAAAGTGTATTTTTGACAGTTTTTGTTAGTTGATTTGAACAGAATAATAATTATGTATTTTAGTAAATTAAAGGAGTTAGGAAACCATCTTAGAGTTTTAAATAGACATTTTCAAAATAGATTAAAAAAACATCAGAACGCCAAAAAATTGTTATAAAACGCCATTTCTTCAATTTAAATAAAAAATGTTATGAATTTTAATTAATTTTTTTTTTTTTAGAAATTTTGAAGTAAGTAATAAAAAAACATCAGAACGCCATAAAATTGTTATAAAACGCCATTTATTGAATTTAAATAAAAAATGTAATGAATTTTAAACCTTTTTAAATTTTTTTAGAAATTTTGAAGTAAGTAATAAATTGAGCTTTTAAATTGTTTTATGTAACAGGACTCAAAAACATATTAGTATTAAAAATTATGTTCTAGCAGGTTAAGAGCTGCAAATAAGGTTTGTTTGTCGATGTATAGTCTCAGAACTTAGTAATCACAAAATTATAAAGTATATTTTTTAACCTTACATTTATGACACGAGGACGTTTTTATAAAAAGCTCTGAAGAAATGTATTGCTGGAGAACATCCCAGCAAAATCTTCGCTTACATATAATCGAAAAAGTAATCCAGAAAATTTCATTCATCGCTTACCCTCTCGCTTACTGAACCCATTATTTTTATATATCCATGTCATTAGAGGTAATCGAAAGCGCTGTCACTTGAAAAGATTAAGCGCTTAAAACGGTTAGTTTATAATTGATTTCACGAAATTAATACTTGAATAACAACTTTCAAGTTGATGTGAATGCATTGCCGTGAATTTATTACGGATTAAATTTAAGTTCTTGCATTAGCATTTAGTTATGCATTTTAGAATCGATTAAAAAACAAGACCCAACGAAAAATTTTGCTGGGATATTGGATGAAATGTCTACTATACTAGCATGTTTGAGCACTTCTTAAGATGAATATTTGAAGTACAAAAGCTTTTTTAAAAACTTTATGGAATATAAAGTTAGGAATATATACATAGAAATATACTTTAATTCATCACTTTAATGATGAATAAAAGACAAATAAAAAATAAAACCATTAAAAAATTATCTTCGACTTGCCCGAAGTCAAAATACTCAGGTTGAAGCTTATTCGGATTTATTTAGGTTATATTTTTTCCAACTTTTCATATTTCAAACTCAGATTACGTTTTATTTATCAAGAAAACAAGACTTATGTATGATCTTTCAATTAAACACATTAATTTTTGTATAAATTATGAAGGTTTTGATATTTTCGTGACATCACTTTCTATGGAAGTATTCACAAAATTTTGTTGAATTTCAACTGCAGGGTATATGTTTCAAATTTAAGCATTATAGTGATGCTCCAATTTAGCGAACACCGATTTAACAAACTCCCAATATAAGGAACACTTATTTAATGTTGTTGACTCTATATTCCGAACATTTGAAATTGTAGGTATTCTATTTAACAACATTTGCTTCTCTGAGCTCGCTTCGTTTGTTTTTGAATTTGTTATAACATTAATATGTATTTACTTATCTAATTCTCAAATAGTCCCCTCGGGTTAATATACATATTGTAGGGTTTCCTTTTTAAAAAACATTATAGGAATGTATTGACATAATCTTGGATTTTTCATTTGGAGTGTGAACAGATTTTAACCAGCAGCTTTCTAAACATTTAATAATAATAATTAATAATACCTAAAACAAGTTCAAAAATTCAACATTATTGGAGTGCATAGTTGAAACAAAAAATGTAAGGATATTTGTTTCAAGTTGACAAATTTATTAGCTTTGTTATATGGTAAAAAAACTCGAAAATAGTATTACCGATTTAATGAACTTTTCGATTTACCGAACGAATCGACTCATGGTCGTGAAAAAAATTTCGTGACAAAATAATTGTGCCCGCTACGCTTTGCGGATGGAGTATAATAAATATTTAATACAAAACTTTGAAAAACGTAGAAGTAGATTATGGTAAACGAGTCGGTACAGCAGATAATCAGATTTTTCTTATTCCTGGTAATGCCAATGAATCAAAAAACTTTGTTAATACTGAAGTATTAAATAATTAAAATGGAAATATCTTCACTTTATTATAGTTAAACTATTTAATATAATTTGCTTCCAAATACAAATAATATGCTAATATTTTAACGTTTTTTATTATTGAAATTTTTCAAATATGCAAAGGTATTATTGATAAAGAGAAAATGTCCGTGGCGAAGCCTCGGACGACTGTGGCCTGCTAGTGTATTAATAATGTAAGAAAGAGTTCTTACATAAGCATATTTGCATATTTGGAAACAACTTCTCCCAATTCTTCTATTTTACGTAAGCTTACTTTAATCACTTTTAACGTAAGCTTACTTTAATCACTTTTATAGTTTATCTACTTGGATTAATATTTAAGCATACAATAAAAAACTAAAATTCTGAACACATTTACATACAGGAAATCCAAAACTTTCTATACACATAAACTATGTTTCATAAATCAAATGAATTATTATAAATTATTTGTTTCAAAATTGTGATAATAATAATAACTTAAGTTATAAAATTGAAAAATTTTTATACAAACATATTCAAAAATGCAACCATTCCAGTTTTTTAGATTTGCGAGACATTCACATTCAGTCAAAATACTTGTTTGCTTCTCCAGCAGCACAGCGCCGCTGCCGTCACAAATAGACGACATTCACACACATTCTTTAGAGTTCAGAGTAAAAAAAATAAAAAACCACAAAGTAATCGATCGGTCTGAGCGCCCATTCTTCAGCACACCAACATTATGGCCAGAGTTGCCGCCACTTTCTTGAGTAGCAATATCATCATCATCATCATCATCATCATCACAATCATCAACATCATCATCATCATCACCATCACCATCACCATCACTATCATCATCATCTTCATCATCTTCATCATCATCATCATCATAATCATTGCTGTCTGTATTCCTTTGACTAACCACCACCACCACCTGTTGTGTTGCTTTGGCTGCAACTGGATCCGGCAGTAATTTTACACATTACTTCATATCTTCACATCCATATATTAAGGGACTCTGCTAAAAACCCAAACAAATAAAAAAACAAAAAAATAAATATTTAGCAAATTATTTATATTTTCGTTATTCAACGTATAACTTTTGCCTAAATATCAGTAAAAAAACAGTAACATGGTAAACGGAATTTCATTATTGCTGTTGGCTAATGATTTTTTTGTCGCCTGTCAGCTGGTTTCTTGGTTATGCCAATAGCTATTTTTGCTTGATTGTTTTGTTGTTTGGTAAAACCCCAGAATAAAGCTTAAAAAATTATGAATTATGTATAATCCGAAAGTATCAGAAAGAAGTTAATTTAATATCAATGAAAGTTGGAATGTTTCAGAAATAGTTTTGTTTTTTATAGGCCTTTGCTGTAAAATATTTTATAGTTCTTTTTTAAGTATGTGCGTAGAAGAGCGATGAAGAATATAGTTATGTTTTTTAACAAAAAAATCAGAAAAAAACCCCAAAAACAAATCCTAGGGAGCTTCTTAGAAGATACAAAAATATTAAAAGTTTGAACAACTTTTCAAATTAATTGAAAACATCTAACCAAGTCAAAAGTGTCCAAAATAATTTGATGTAGTATTCAATATATATTCAATCATATAATATAGTATAATGCTTAAACCTTAGATTATATAAAGTTTTTATTAATCAGACTTCAAGTAACACAAGATTGGCAAAACTTTCTCTGTTCTTCTAAGTTTAATCTTAGAAAGATTCTAGCTTAAAGTATCTAAAATTGTTTTGTTTCCAGAAAGCATTCTAGAAATCTTAAAAATTACTATTTTTCCATGCGTTCTTTCAAAAAAATTCAAGACTTCTCAGGGAAAATTAAAAAATTTATAAAAATCAAAAACTGAAGATCAATGAAGTTAAACCTATTTTCAAATACTTTTCTTGAAAACGTTAACCAATACATTTTCTGGTGCAATTTTAAGTCTGAAACTATTAATTTCATAAAAACCACTATTCTCTAAAATTGTACGATTCTTTTGACGCAATATTGAAAATTGGTTAATTTTGATTTATTTGCTCATCAGTATTTTACAACAAGAAGATGTATTATTCTGTTTTATAGAATACTAGCAATACCCGGCGCGTGTTGGTACGCCTTAGACAAACACATGTACTTCATCTGTGACTTCAAAACCTATTGGATCAAAAATGTAGCTTGTACAGGGAGGCACACCCTCTTGTCCAAAGCCCTGCCCAGTTTTCTAGTAGAAGGATATTACCAAATGGTAACTCCATTCTGAATTTCTATGCTCAGCGACTTTAACTCTCATAGCCACTCCCCTTTGTCTATTGACCGTCTCAGCTTTCAAGAAGAAGAACATCACTAAATAGTAACTCCATTTTGAGTTGGAATAACCTGTGACTTTTACTTTCATAGCTATTCTGTAATTATAGTGAATTTGGCTTGTATGGGCGGAGTCACACCCAGTTTTTCAATGCCCGTACTATTTTTCTGGTCTAAAGACATGGCCAAAAATTAACTTTATACTGAGTTTAAATTTTATGAGAAATTTAGTACCAAAGCTATTCGGTATTAAACATTTGAATGGCATGGTTGGTGCCACGCCCCATTCTAAAATGCTCGCTAAATTTTTCCAGTTGAAGGACACGACTTAATATTATATTCGTTTCGAGTTTCATAAATGTGTGATATTTCGAAAGTTATACTGAAAAGTTTGTATGCCTAAAAAGTGTCATACCCCTTTTGCAACGCCTATAAAATTTTACCAGTAAAATAGGACGTGGAAATTGAGCTCGAATACCAAATTTTGGAGCTGTGCAACATTTTATTCTAAAGCTATTCGATATCGAAAATTATGGTTGTATGGGAGATACCACGCCCTCATGTTCTGTCGGTACCAAACTTCACAGGAACACTCTTAAGACTTTGCTAGAGGTTCCCTTTAAATTTCATTTCAAATAGCTTAGCTGTTTCGGAGTCTACTTGTAACATCCACACATTCATTTTAATTGCTGCCGTCCTTGTCCAATGCGTGTTCAAAATTGTCAATAGAAGGCCATCAACAGATAGTAACTCCACTCTGAGTTTCAATATTCTTTGACCATTATTTCCAAACCTATTATATATAAAAAATTGTCTTTTATGGGTGGATCCACACACTTTGTCCAATACTCGTTTTAGTTTGCGAGTAGTATGATATCACCAAATAGTTTATCCAAACCGAGTTTCTTTGATCTGTGACTATTATTTCTAAAACGATTACATTTAAAAAATGTGTCATATATGGGCGGAGCCACACATCCTGTAAAATGCTCATTCTAGTTTTCCAGTAGCAGGACACCAAATAGTAACTTCATTCTGAGTTAAAATCTTATGTGACTTTTCATTCCATAGCTATTCTGTATCGAAAATTCGAGTTGTATGGTTGTAGCCACTCCCCGTTTTTCAAAGCCCGTGTCTTTTTCATAATTAAAAGACCTGACCAATCAGTTATTTCATACTGAGCTTCATTGCTATACGACATTTAGTTTCAAATCTATTCCAAAAAGACTTTACGACGAAAAAGACTTTTATGGAGATATATTTTTGGGGACTTTTGTTTATTTAAATTTTGAGAAAAGGTTTTGAAATAACGACTAATAAAAGTGAAACTTTCCATAAGTATTTGACTCAGGATTTATTTTCGGGGGGGGGGGGGGGGGGGGGGTTAATTGAAAAAATTATGAGTTTTTTAAAAATTTATTTTATAATATACTATAACATAATTCCGTAAAATGTGAGTGCGGAACGCTTGATTTTTTTTGAAAAATTTCATAGCATATTTTTAGGCATTTTTGTTTTGTGATTTATTGAAACTTCAAAAACTTTATATTTTTTTTTCATTTTGAAAGTTTAAGTTTTACAAAAAATTTTTAAACATAAGTCGTCGCACCTACTATGGTGTCCGTTCTTACTTTGAGGTATTTTATTAGTATGTATTTGGAACTAAAAATTATTTGAATAATTTAAAATCGAATAAATGGAAACGGACCCGTCATTTTTGACGGGAAAGAACTAGTATAATTATAATTATATTATGAAGTCAGTTCTTCTTTTAACAAGAGCCTTCTTATTTATAGTTTCTTCTATTTCGACTTCAATGTCTCTATGAACGTTTAAATGAGCTAAACCATTCAGTCTGTCTTCTTTGCACTTGTTCCTCAAATACGTTTTAAGCCTACGTAGTGACGAGAATGGTGACGAGAACGTAGTGACGTTCGCTTGATGCAACTGACACGGGCAATGTGGCACCTATTTGCAAGAACCGATAAATTGTTTTATATATGATACTATCACATAGTTGTGTCTAAATAGAATATTAATAAACGCCGTTAGTATGTATAAATTTTTGAAGAACCTTCGCCACATTTTAAACTCAGCAAGAAAACCATCTATACCATCTTCAAAATCGTTTGGCCATTGCAAACTCAAAATTTCGACTGTTTCACGCATTTCTAAATCATCAAGAGTGATGCATTTTGGCGGTGAAATATTTTCTATCTTTGATAGAAGTTGACGATGCTTCAAAAAACGTCCCTGAAGTTCTTCCAAAATATGATCTAAAAATGGTATGTAAATTGAACGACGGAAATATACTTCTGGGCATCCATCGTAGTTGTCGCGGTTTGTCTGTACCTATACCCATATCATCGCTTATCGCCTTGGCCGAATTAAATATAGCCTTGAAAGACTGTTTTGCATCTTCCCGCATCTCTTTGATTTCACAGTCTTCTCGTTGTAAAAATTGGCTTATATTTTTCGAGAGCGCAAATATGGGTTTAAGGACTGCCAAAGCGATAATGAATTGAGGCGAACGAATTGCTGCCAATAAAGCATGAGGCTTTGTTCCATCGGATCTAATGTTAGAACCGTCAATTTCATCCAAAGCAGCACATATATGCTGGAAAACTTAAAAAAATAATGAAAGCGAGTCCAAATGCTCAACCCAACATGTTTCACAAAATTTTAACAGCCGCGTTTGCTTAGATGTTGGGCCAGATTTCTGTATAAAGTTTTTCAAAACAATGCCTGCTTTCGTAGATTGTCGGAAAAGATTAACGGTCTCCTTAATTATACCAATGCAGTTTCTAATAGGTGCAACTTTACAGGAATTTGCTATTGCTAGATTTAGGCTATGATTTAGGCACAATGCACGTAAATAGCCTCTGGATATGCCTTCTTCAGCACATCCTTTAAATTCTCGACTCATTGCACGAGCACCGTCATATCCTTTCAAGAAAAAAATTTGCATTCTTGTAATATTATTTCAAAAAACCCAAGTTTACCTTGACCTCTAATGTATTCAAGACATATATTTATTTCTTTTAATTTTTATTAAATTTAATTTTCATTATTTTCATTCGTGTTGCAGAAGATGATCAGCGAGCTGATCGAAATGCATTCAAATTGTAATTGCTTTAAATTAATGTAATAAAATTGTTTGCAAAATCAACTTAAGGTGTTTTTTGTCATTTAATTTAACTATATAAAAAACAAATATGTCTATGTAAAAAAATATATGTATCGTGCGAGAGAATAAACTTATTATATAAATTTTTTTTCGTTTTTTGTGCTTACAGTTTTGTCTAGAGTCTAGACAAACATATTTATACAGTATAGTACTGAGCAATTAATATATTAAATTTTATTTCTTTTATTATAATTATTTCTGCTTGTTGAAATAAAAAAAAAAATCAAATCATTTCGGGGGGGGGGGGTTTAAACCCCCAAAACCCCCCTGTGTGCGAGCCTGGCCTTCATATTCACCTAAAAGAAATACATAAATGGGTTTTAAATTTTGGTGCTAGAAGCGGGAGCAAATAATAAAGATATTTCCTTAAAAAACCAATCAAAATTATTGAGTTACGAGGTTAAGTCAGAGACCAGTTGATATGCAGTACTTGCTGAAATTTGTTGCTCGTCCAAAATCATATTTCAAGAAAGGAATGAAAATATGTACGGATACGGATGTGAAGACGATTTTCAAGAAATTAATACGGATGTTGAAGTATCGGGTTTTTCATACCTTGAAAGTGATAACAATAACGATAAAAATAACATATGCAGTATGAAGACATTATTAAACACAATACCTCATTTCTCATGCGTTTCATTCCGTTTTTATACCCTAAATGTGAAGAGGCAGTGCAAGGACTTAAAAAATTTTTTAGGCGTAGATTGGACCCAAAAAGTGTGGTCGATTAAAATAAAATGTGGCAGATTTGATATAATATTTAAAAGTCATATATTTTTTTAAAAAAAAAAATATACATAGCACAGTTTACAATACCAAAAATAACATATATTCAATATAAAACAAGTAAAGAAAGTCTAAAGTCGGTCTAGGCCGACTATGAAATACCCTAAACCCACTTTCCAAAAACAAAAAATTTTTATTGGCGTCTCCAAGGGCGGATGAAGCCTATATTTTATATGCATTTAAATGTTACACATACCAAGTTTTATTCCTGTAGATCACAGTAATGCCTTTATTGTGCTTTCCCTATGGGAGGTGGGCGTGTTCATGGACGGATTGCTTCCAATTTTTTAACACACCTTAGTTTTGGTATAAAATACATGCACACCAAATTTAATTTCTCTATGACAAACATAACCTTATTTATTGAGTTTAAAACTTTTTGGGTTGTATGGGAAATAGGCGTGTCCGTAGGCGGATGACGTCCATTTTTCAAAACCATCTTTGTCTTGTCATAAAAAACATACGTGCCAAATTTTAGCTCTGTAGGTCAAACAGAGGCTTATTTATTGCGATTTCAATTTTTGGGTTGTATGGAAGGTGGGCGTGTCCGTGAGCGGATGACGTCCATTTTTCGAAGACATCTTTGTGTTTATATAAAACACATACATATCAAATTTTATTGTTGTAGGCTAATTATGAGCTGAGTTATGCAGTTTTCAATTTTCGCGTTGTATGGGAGGTAGGCGTGTCCGTAGGCGGATGATGTCCACTTTTCAAAACCATCTTTGTTTTGTTACAAAAAACATATGTGCCAAGTTTTAGCTCTGTAGGTTCAACATAGGCTTATTTATTGTGTTTTCAATTTTTGGGTTGTATGGGAGGTGGGCGTGTCCGTAAGCGGATTACGTCCATTTTTCAAAGACATCTTTTTGTTGATATTAAACACATACATACCAAATTTTATTGTTGTAGGCTTGTTATGAGCTGAGTTATGCAGTTTAACATTTTTGCGTTGTATGGGAGGTAGGCGTGTCCGTGAGCAGATTCCAAAAATATTCAATAGTGCAGATCCTTGGGTACATGTGACCATGTGTACCAAGTTTCATCCAATTATCTCAACTCCTTCTTCTTATCCTGTGTATACGGACAACACACAGACGGACGGACGGACGGACGGACGGACGGACATGGATAGCTCGACTCACGTGGTGACGCTGATCAAGAATATATATACTTTTCTATACCGGACTCGCTTCGTTCTATGCGTAACAAACGTTTGCACAAAGTTAATATACCCTGACCTTTCAGGTTTAGGGTATAAAAAACAAACTTCATTAAAAACAAACAAACTTAGGTGCAGGAGTCTAATTTTATTTTGAATGTATATTTTAACTCTTAAAGGCCCAATTTTTTCAGAGTCCAGTAAAAGTTATCGTCCGGTAAGCTCACAATTCGCCAGAAATGGAGGTATGATTTTCCAGCAATTTGTAAGTTTACCGGAACGATAACTTTTACAGGATTATGAGGAAATTGTTCCTTAGAAAGAGTTTTCGTGATAAAAGTAATGAAAAAGTTATGAGGTATTTCAAATTTGTTAAAAAAATTGGGCTCCTACCATTAAAAATCAATTTACTTTATAACAAATTTTGTCAATTTTCATGCCTTTATCCTCCCGCGCAAATTTAATCCTCCCGCGCAAACGTTTTGTGAACAGCTGACAGTCAAAATATCAATGTCATTCACAATAAGAAGGAATGTCAAAATCGAATGATATTCACAATAAAGCTTTCTAGTGATGTGCTTATTAAAAGTATTTCATACAGAAAAAATTCATCAAAAAATTTTATAATGGTGGAAATAGTGGTAGATTTTAAGCCTTTGGTAGTAAAAGTGGTAGATATTAAAATTTTGAAAAAATGTAGTAGACCTTCGACAATAGTAGTAAAGTCAGTGCCCTGTGAAGAGTTCAGGGTGAATTAGCTTTGTGCGAACGTACACGCTTACCTTCAATTTGTTATGTACTGTGACCCACAAAAGTGTACATAAAAACTCGCATTTTTATATTTTGTCTTATTTTTCATTGAAGGACAAAACAATTTATACTTAAACCTTTTGAATATACTCAAGTATATGTAAAAAAAAACAAATAAAAAAAGTCGCGTGTAGCAACGTACACGTGGCAGAAGTGAAACTTCTTAAACAATAAGAAATAAGAGAGATTTTAGTGTGAAATAGAGAGAGAAAGTATCTGAAAAGAAATTCAATCAATACGAAATGGAATAATAATCTGTTGATTCAATAATTGCATCCAGGAACCGTACCGGCTATCTTTTAAGTTTTATTTTTTCCAACAAAAATAAAAGTTATTTTGTGCCTTATAGTTTTTTGGGCAAAAATAACAGTTACTTTTTATCGGTCAAAAATAACAGCTATTTTCTGCCATTTATATTTTCGGTCAAAAATACGAGGTAATTAATATTTTTTCAAAAGCCATTTTACCGACTAAAAAACTTTTGATACCATTATTTTCATCTCATCGGTGAGACATTTTACACATGGTGTCAACAGTTCAATCAGTCAAGCGGCCTTTAAAAAAACACAAATTGCTTGATATTTTTGACCGAAAACATAAAAGTCACTTAATAACTGCTATTTTTGACCGATAAAATAAAAGTCAAACGTAACCTTCATTTTTCCCCGAAAAAATACAAGGCAAAAAATAACAGTGAAATTTAAACTTTTAAAGTATCAGTCTTAAATTTAAAAGGCACTTAATATTCGTGAAGCTGGTATATTTGAAAAAGTCTTTGAACAATTTTTTTCATATGAAAATTGTAAAATAACAGTTATTTTCGGTACTTGTTTTAGTTCAGTTGGTGTTTTGTTGCCTTCGAATGTCTTCTCAACTTTGTCACTTTTTAAATGCTAAATTGCATTTGCATTTGCATAGTACTCGTTGACGCAGTCTCCGAAAGCAGAGACAAATCTTGTTGATAATTGTGTTTTGTTTCCTGATCATAATAGATGCTTAGTTGAGTAAAGGCCTCGTAAAGCGAACGTTGATTGTTGAGTGTATCAACTTGGTTGGCTATAAAATTTTGTTGAGATGATGGCTGAGTTCCAAAATACATTTTTACAAAGCATCAGTGTGTTTTTCTGGGCATTGGTTCTTTGCAGATTCACCAAAATACACTGATGTTTCGTAAAATGTATTTTGGAACTCGGCCGATGTTGCAATCACCTTACCTTCATCATTAGTTGCAGACCCAGCTGCGGCTGCATTCTTAAATGCTCTAAATTCGGTCTTTATATTCACGAACGCGTTCTGCTCCTGTTTAAGCTATTTTTCTTAGCTTTGAGACGTTTTTTAGTGTGGCAAAAACTATTCTCGGAAGTCTTAAATATTGCACTTTTAACACTTTTTGCTTTTAATATTATATTGAATTAACTGTTTTTCATGTTGTAAATCATCTGTCAAGTTTTTGATAACAACCAACGAACCAAATTAAGCTTCAAGCTCATTATGCAGCGAACAGGCATTAAAATGTTTCCCACTAGATGTGCCTAAATATTTTCGTTTGAAGCTTAAAGAAATACATTTTCCGTGCATACTTTTAGGATGAAAATTAGTGTTACGGACAGAATGTTACGCGTTCAATATTAATTAAATTTTGTTTGACTGCTTATCATGAGCATATGTGGCGTAATTGTAGAGCTTCCGACTATCAACATCGGTGGTCTGGGTTCAATTCTCGCTAGCGCCTATAATTTTTTAAAAATTTTCATATGCATTAAAAACCTTAGCCTAGCGTCACGAATAAGAGATCTTGAAATTTCACTCACCGCCAAAGAAGTTTCACTTCAATAAACAATTATACAGTTTTTTTATATTTAAATTGCATTTGTGTGCCAGTTTGTGTTTTTTTTTTTAACAATTCTGTGTCGACAAGGAACAACAGATAAATAATTTTTCAGATTTTCAGGAGAGCATTTTGACTCAGATAGACCCTACGTCTTTCCAAAAGGTTTTTAAACTTTATTTAAAAGATTTGAAAAAATGGAAATGATCCAATTATAACATAGTTTAATTTTAAATTGTAATAAACAAGTAATATATTTTGTAGATGGTTTATTTTTGTCAAAAATCAAAATATAGAGGAATGCACCCACCTTTGCACCCACCTCAAACACTTAGTTTTCAAGGTACAACTATAACAATTTGACGCTCAATATGCATTTATTCTTTGATATGTTCCACAAGTACTCGAA
The DNA here is from genome assembly GCA_958299015.1 of Tetanocera ferruginea. NCBI lineage: Eukaryota > Metazoa > Arthropoda > Insecta > Diptera > Sciomyzidae > Tetanocera > Tetanocera ferruginea. Next base: position 53,916,585 of record OY282640.1, on the reverse strand, counting down.
CGAATTAAGTTGTACGGCTGTGGTTTCCAACTCAAACAATTTATAGGTACTTTTTTCAAAATCCATTTTATTGCTGTTCTCACAAGAAATTTAAGATTTTTAAAAATTGTTTGTATATTTATTTGTTTTGTTTTCAAAATTTGCATTAAACTTATAAAAAGTTGCAAATAACGTAATTATGATAAGAAATTTTGCAATAAAAATGGGATCCAGCAGGTTCTTGTGAACTCCTTGCATGACAGACACTGAAGCCTTCCCTTTGTTCCAACTGCACCTTATATATATTTGTCCGTACCGTTTTTTTTTAAGTAACATAATACATTTAAGTGAAGCCCGAAATATAGCGCGCAGTGTTACATAAAAATATTCGATGTTACTATGGATGATATTTGCATATCACCGCTATGGAGATACATGCCAACATTTTTGATTTTTTTAAGGTGTTTCGTTCTTGTCCTCTGTTTGGTACTATAGACTGAAAATCAACGGCTGAATCCAACTCAGAAAACTTTTTCTCAGGGCCTATGTCGTAGCCTAATATTATGGGTTACTACTTTGTCCTTTTAGTACTTTGTACACTCCATTGGAGATTGCTATTTGTAGTTACTCCAAGCATTTTGATAATGTTGATCTAACAACCAGGAAATTTTGTTCCTCAAGTACGCGAAATTTTTTGTTCATATTCAATAGAATTAATGCGATGTTGTATGAATCGCCAATTCTTCCAAAAGGATATGCATTAAGATATGTTACTTTTCAATTCACCTGACTTGAACATTTCCAATAGTTAAGCGAAAACTTTTGGCAATGTTTTCCAATTATTAGGCTCGATTTTTTAAAGCAAAATGTAACAGGATTGATGGATGGTCAATTAACTACATACAATTTTTCTTAATAAATAAAAAAAAAATTGAATTAGAGCCTCAAAAAAGAAGAGACAAAGGTGAATGTGTTATATTATTCAATTTAAGCTATTTAATTTATGAAGACATCTACAGGGCAAACAAACTTAAAATTTTTTTATAGGAATTCAAAACATAAATTCTTCATCTTACTAATGTTAACGATTAAATATTTTTAAAGACAAAAAGATCTTGTCAAGATATATTTTGCCTGAAGTAGTTTGTTTTGTCTCAAAACTAACAGGCCAGTTTTAAACGGGCTTGTAAACTTGCCGCAAGTTGGAAACAAAACATTTTGATGAATATCGAACAATAAAAAGAAATCCATACATACATATGTCTAATACATGCATGCATACGAGTACAAACAAACAAACAAACAAACATTTATAGATAGTTTAAAATATTAAAAACAAAAACTACAACAATGAAAATGATAAAATAAATAAAAAGCTGCCATGCGATGTTTTGCCACCTTGGCAGCTACTGGTTGAAATTGTTACGCATCATTAGAGCCACTATTGAGGCACGATCAAGCTTGGCAGATTTGAGCTGCTTCATGAGGATCGACGATGTATGCGAACAAAGCTTTTATCGTTTTAATCACAGGTTTTTTTTGTCGGATTTACATAAAAAGCAATAAAAGCAAATTAATAGCATTGTCGTATTTATCACCGAGAGCGTTGCCAATCACTATTACTTAGACTCGGAATTCTTTTAAAAAGATCATTTAAATTCAGTTAATTTTGTTTTTTATTTCTCTTTGGATTTTGAAAGATATTTAAAAATTTTTGTGAAGTTGACATGCGGCTGTGCAGAAAACATCATTTAGGTACTGTACAAAAAAATTTTTGTTTTATTGAAGAATATGACTTTATTTATAAGAAGAAGTAAGAAAAGTTATGCAATAAAAATGTAAGTTAAGCAGAAGGGTTATGTTATGTGGCAATAAACATTTTTTTTTATAAAAATATGACAAATTTCTTTATATCAGTCTTTTCTGGCTATGAGCTCTTTAATGCTTTATTAGTTAGTTGCATCGCACTTCACACTTTCCTTACGTTTAAGTCGTCTGTTTACTTTAAACTGACATAGGTTTACACTGACTGACTCATTCATTATTTAGATGTGCCCGCTGTGAGTGTTTTTGTTTTGTTTTTTTCATTGCATGCAGAGCTTAAGGTTCACTGGAGTTAACACTTGTGATGAAATTGCACGTTTTCATTTGTACAGGTGACGCATATTTTCGATAATTTTATTTGTCTGAACTTTGATAAGAAGGCAAAGAAATACAGTTGCTTAAATTACTTGACGTCAACGTCATAAAAAATAAAAACATTTATCTATTTATTTAGTACTTATTGAATGTTATGATTAGTAATTCAATTAGAACACTGCAAACTATTGTAGAATTTAAAATATATATATATATATGTTTGTAAAAAAGAGTCATTAGGAATATCACAATATCAGTGATTAATATACAAGATTTGATTATTTGAGGGTAAGCCAAAGTTGAAACATTGTTGGTTAAAAAATAGGTGGTTCATTAATAGATAGTTTTGAAGAAGAACTTATCACCTTTTTTTGAACTAGGGATAAAATTAAATTTAGAATAAAACAAGTAAAGAAAGTCTAAAGTCGGTCTAGGCCGACTATGAAATACCCTAAACCTACTTTTCAAAAACAAAAAATTTTTATTGTAAATGGGCGTCTCCAAGGGCGGATGAAGCCTATATTTTATATGCATTTAAATGTTGATGAAAAATTTACACATACCAAGTTTTATTCCTGTAGCTCACAGTTAATGCCTTTATTGTACTTTCTCTATGAGAGGTGGGCGTGTTCATAGACGGATTACTTCCAATTTTTGAACACACTTTAGTTTTGGTATAAAATACATACATACCAAATTTAATTTCTCTATGACAAACATAACCTTATTTATTGAGTTTAAAACTTTTTGGGTTGTATGGGAAATAGGCGTGTCCGTAGGCGGATGACGTCCATTTTTCAAAACCATCTTCATTTTGTCATAAAAAAGATACGTGCCAAATTTTAGCTCTGTGGGTTAAACAGAGGCTAATTTATTGCGTTTTCAATTTTTGGGTTGTATGGAAGGTGGGCGTATCCGTAAGCGGATGACGTCCATTTTTCGAAGACATCATTGTGTTTGTATAAAACACATACATATCAAATTTTATTGTTGTAGGCTAAGTATGAGCTGATTATGCAGTTTTCAATTTTTGCGTTGTATGGGAGGTAGGCGTGTCCGTGGGCGGATTCCAAAAATATTCAATAGTGCAGATCCTTGGGTTCATGTGACCATATGTACCAAGTTTCATCTAGTTATCTCAACTCCTTCTTCTTATCCTGTGTGTACGGACAACACACAGACGGACAGACGGACGGACGGACGGACGGACTGACGGACGGACATGGATAGCTCGACTCACGTTGTGACGCTGATCAAGAATATATATACTTTTCTATACCGGACTCGCTTCGTTCTATGCGTTACAAACGTTTGCACAAAGTTAATATACCCTGACCTTTCAGGTTTAGGGTATAAATAGTGAATAGATCTTTCGTTAAAACAAAAAAAAAAAAAATTTCAAAATACATAATAAAAAAAAGTAAGGGAATTATAATGGCAAACCTCAGAGATTAAATATTGCCATGTAAAGATTCCTGAAAACATGAACTTTAGCCTTTTGGAGTTGGCATACAACATATAAGTTCAGTTCTCGGTCAATTGTGTGCAAAAATTTAAAAACACACACAACACAATTGATCAGAAGAAGCTCGGTAAAAGTTGTTTCAAGGGTGAAATGCCCAATTAAATCCTTTTTTTTTCGTAAGGTTTTATGAAAATCAATTCAGACGTTTGCGAGTTATCCATTACACGAATTCAACTTATTTGAATATAGATACATAAATAGACTAAATCATATAAAATCAGTTTTAAGACAATTGGGTATAATGGGATAATGCGTATAAAATAGTACCTCACATCCATTCGAAATTATGTGATACACAATTTTTTCAGCTCGAACAGAATAACTAATCAAATTGAATTCTATAACAATGTCAAACCATTTCCATCATACCATACTACACACATACTATACTATACTATACTAATCACCATATCACCATAATTGCCATATAATCCTATAACCATCATACCATACCATACTCGCCCATTACTCCATCTGGTCAAAGGTTTTGAGCAATTCTGAAATTCACTGCTCACTGTTTAAGGGCGTGAAGTTAAATTCGTAAATCCGTCGCGACCTTAGCAAAGACACAAACCCATATTTTTTATCCGGATGAAGTTATATTCGTACTTTTTTATCAGTACGAATTTAATTCAGTGCAAAGTACGAATTAAACTTCGTGTACAAATTTAACAAACATATCCACTAGGAATCACTTTAACATTGATTTGTAACTTATTCGTAAAAATATAGACTTATAAAACATAAAAAAATTTAAATAAATTCAAAATAAAACAACTTCAAAGTTCAACTGTGCAAACTTCGGATTAAAGACGAAGGATATTTATATTTCAAATATAGGTATTAAATTTAATTGACAAAAAATTAATATAAAAAATATGGAACGTTTTCATACCCTTTAAAAAAAAAAATAAACCTTTGCTACAATTTGCTTCCCATCAAAATGGTTTGTTTTCTGTACAAAATGAAAAGAAACACACCAACTCGGAATCACCGAAACAATTGTGTGCGAAGCGAAACAATTAATGAAATGAGTCAGACATGCATTCAGGTCATGTTCTGATGGTGGTCACAATATTCAAGAACACACAAACGAGAGCACGATTGCACTTTTTACGTTATTTAGAAAAATCACGCGCCAAACTCAACACCTCACATAGTATCGATCGTTTAAACGCTGAACTTGCCAGCTAAACAACGAACGAAAACGAACAAATCAAAACATTTGACCGAACAGCTGAGTAGACTATGACAATAAGTTGCGACCACTGTTGCCAGATTGAGGTAAATTTCCCTAAATGAGGTAATTTTTGACTCATTTTTTGGGCAGAGGTAAAAAAGGTAATTTTTGACTAAAAGTGGTAAATTTTTCCAATATAATTATTTTTTTAGATTTCCAAATATTTTATGTTTTTTGCACTTTTGTTACCTCTCTGAACGTACTCACAAGCACTACTTTATTATTGGTTGTCCCCTTTTGTACCAAAAAATAACAAGTGTAGGATTGTTTTAATTTTTTATTTGCTACAAATTTTAACTAAAAAACTAACTAACTAAACACACCAAGACATAAGAAGTAATCAAATGTTTTGAAATTGCATTGAATATTGCTTAAAAGAATATCGGTTATAGAAAGTCATGACCTTTTCCTACAAAAAAATTAATGCAAAAGTGGATAAAAGAAGTCCCTTACACATCGTGATTTGGAAAAGTTGTTGGCAATAGGAAGAAACGAATTGTTCACGGCAAGCAAATAAATGTTTTATTGTGGAAGTAGTGAAGTGAGTTATAACGACTGTTACTCATTTAAAATTTTGTAATTTTTTTAGAAAAAGGTACATTTTCTCAGAAAGTGGTAATTTTTCTTCCCAAATAGTGGTAAATTTCAGTTCGGCTCTCTGGCAACACTGGTTGCGACCTAGTGTAAAATGTGGAGAAAATAAATACGCTCAAGCAAACTAATGATGAGCATAATCAAATATTATAACTTAACAGCTAAAAATAAGATATGTATGGTTGAGCTGTCAAATGTACGAGTATGTGAGAAGTGAAGAATTTTTAATGTTTGGAATAGTCGTTGAGAATTTCAAAACATTTCTGTATAAAACATTTATTTTTAATTTGAACTGTCCAGCTAAAAATTGTTTGTTTACTAACAAAAATTTTAAAAAAATGTGGATAACATATTGATGAGTGAAAAAAATCGAAGTGAACTTATTTTTGTCAAAAATGCACTTATAACAATTGTGAGCTTAGCTATCGATATGTGTATAAACATTTATAATTATATACATGTATGCATGTATATTTATATAAACAAAAAATAGCTTAAACAACTTGCACACTAATGGCACGATACTGATCTGCAACAGCTGAGATAAACAGCAAAGTCTGCCAACCGAAACCTAGTGAGTTCGTTGCAAAAGATCAACAAGTTGTTGCTACAAATCGGAAAATGCATTTGAAAACAAGTAGCATGCATTTGTAGTGTATTTGAAGGGGAAACCTGTTGATGCAAAAACTGAGAAAATAGAGAGAAAGAGAGAGAACCATTGCATGTTGAAAGTACTACCGTTTCTGATGAAAATTAAGCAAGCTAACACAGCTGATCGAAGATCAATTCTATTAAGTAGTATTACCCTGAAATTCAATCAGTATTTTGTAGAAAGTGTTACAGTCTGTTTGCAAGGAGATCTTTAGGTTGAAAATATATGCTTTGACTGCCATGCAACTCACTTTTTAGGTCACAAGTTTATGTTTAAAAGCTCAAAGGCTCGTATAAAGTTGCAATTCCTCAGAAGAGAATTTTTTTTTGTGGTAGTAACCAAAAAGTGTTGTCAATGCACATTCATTATTTAACTTGTGCCATTTCGCTCCTTTCAACTTCTCTTGGATTTTTTCACTGTTTATTAAAAATAAGCAAAATTCACATCAACAACTGTCAACGAAAATAAGGTGTGTAACTGTTCCTCCATTTAAGGCTTACCTGTATCTGTAGTTCCATCTAGTTTGTGTATGTAAATTGATTTATTTTATTTCTTTATTTTTTATAACTTTTTGTCAAGCGACTGAAATAAAATCGCATTAAAAGCCCTATTTTTATGTAAAGAAAAGGTTCAAAGTACAAGAAACACGTTGCTGATTTCTCTTGTATGTTTCATTTGCTCTGTTGGCTGGTTGGATTGGTGTCTGGTGGCTTCCAGCGGCGCACAGTGGTGCAGACATGTTTAATGCCAGTCAGAAGACTATATCGACGGCTATGCGTACTAATGTGATAAGTGAAAAATCTTAAATGCTCAGGAATGTCAATTTCGTTTTCAAATGCTAAAACATCTAAATATACAACACAAATTCTAGTTGTGTTCTGAGCAGTATTCATTGGTTTTGCATTTTCAACTGGGATGACTGGGAAAATGCAGCAAGCGCACTTACGTTAAAAAGTTACTTAATCTTCTGCTATTAACATGCATTTCTTAAACACGGTTACTCACATCGATCTCTCAGACCGAAGTCCAGAAAATGTATATTTCTTTATAAAGGGTGTTTTTTTAAAACACATCCCAAATTATGAAATGGCCAAAAGAAATTTTTTATTTGGTAGATAATTTCTTGGCATTTAACATTTAAATATAATTTCGGGCATATGGCTACCACGACTATTTTGCACAAAGGTCATTCTGGAGGTGCAATTTTCGACCACCTTTTCAAGCATTTGAGGGCGTATTTCAGCAATGACACGTTGAATATTGGTTTCCAAAGCGTCAATCGTTGCTGGTTTATCCACATAAACCAATGACTTCACGTATCCTCACAAAAAATAATCAAGTGGCGTCAAATGATACGAACGCGAAGGCCAATTCTTCGCTCCATTTCTCGAAATAATGTTGTCGTTGAAATGTTCTTTCAATAAGTCGATTGTTTCGCCCGCAGTATGACAAGTGGCACCATCCTGTTGAAACCACATTTCGTCCACATCCATACCTTGAAGATTTGGCAACAAAAATTCATTGATAATAGTTCTGTATCGATTTCCATTCACGGTTACGCGTCGTCCTTCCTTATTTTTAAAGAAATACGGACCGATGATTCCACGAGCCCATAGACCACACCAAACAGTACATTTATCGGGATGCATTGGTAATGCTTGAACGGCGTGTGGATTATCTTTGCTCCAAATACGGCAATTTTGCTTGTTGACATATCCATTCAACCAAAAATGCGCCTCATCACTGAAGAGAATTTTGCGGTAAAAAAGTGGATCTTCGTCTTATTGATTAATCCACCAATTACTGAATTAACGGCGCATTTGATGATCGTGTGGCTTTATTGTATTGAATTTGTATGGCACCAAACCCAAATCCTTACGCAAAATTTTCCATAAAGTCGATGGACAAAGTCCAACTTCTTGCGCACGACGACGAATCGATAAATTGTCGTTTTCTTCAACACTGGCCTCAACGTACGCACTCTTCTCATTCTTTTTGGTGGCATGGCATCCAAAAGAGTGAATGTAGACCGAAATTTGGTAATTACGTTCTTTATGGTGGTCTCAGACGGACGATTATGTGCACCATAAAATTCACGAAGTGCTCTATAATTATTTTTAATTGAACTCTGTTTTTGAAAATAAATTTCCACGATTTGGAAGCGTTGTTCTGGAGTTAACCTATTCATGATGATTTGCGAAACAATACTGAGTAGAGACGTCACTTTAAACTGTCAAAACAACTGTCAGATAATAGAGTAATCCATATTGAAAAACAACCTCATTAAAAACACCATTTATAACCAAGTGTTTAAGACCCAAGTGTTTGGACTTCAGTGAAACCCGTTGAAGTGCCTCCCCTTTAAAGTACCTTGCCCGCTTTAATGCCCAAAATGTTCGAACCTTAAGCATTTTTCATGAAAATGTTTTTATGTTTATCCTCTTAACTACCTCCGCGCTTAACTACTTAACTCGCATGAGTACCTTAAATCTATAAATTTAAACTATCATTTTGCCCTCATAACTACTTTTCAAAATTATTTCTTTATTACTATGGCAACTCTGAAAAACGATATTTTTTGTATCATAGAAGAGCTTGTAAATAATTATGTTTTATCAAAATTTGGATCGTTCAAACGCTCAATCAAATTTTTTCATCCAACTTATGGTTCAACATGTCGTCCAATATATTGGACGATGTGAAACTGCCTATTCACTTAATAATCGAAGTGCGCTATTCACTAATAATCGAACATCGCTATTTACCTCGATGTACTCAAGCGGATTTGTTTAAGTACCCAGCTCGAGGTACTTAAGCGGGTTTTTTAAGTACTCAGATAGAGGTTGTCTCGAATTCTGTCGATGACATATCGGTCTTACATGTGGTTTTTGATACAAAGTTTTCCTACGATCTTGACTTTTGGGTCCTTAAATAGTACTGAGCCAACCCCTCGTATAGTGCTCGGTGCATGTTAATTGGATTGAAATAGCTACAAAGCAGAATAATTATATCATCAATCCTTTATGTCTCTGACTTAGTTAAAGGAACAGTTGACTGTCCTCGTCCAAAAGAAATGATAAATTTTAATATTCCATTAAGAAATCTGCGAAATGATGATCTGGGTAGCATCGATCTAGTGATCTAGTGATCATTCATTTGACATCTCGACATGACCTAGTGGTTTTTATACACTTGACTATATCAATGTCGGCATATAGCTTATACAGCTCGAGACTCCATCGTATTCGGTACTCGCCATTGACGCAGACTGAGGAAAAGATCTTGCTAAGGATTTTTTCTCGAATTCCAAAAGCCCTTTCATCATTGGTGCTCAACGTCCAAGTTTGTGATGCATTGAAAGAACGGGCATGATTATAGAGGTCAGTTTTGTTTGTCGAGAGAGGTCTCTGCTTCTCAATTGCTTACTGAGCCCAAAGTAAAATACCTGTTGGTAGGATAAATCCTTCGCTTAATCTCAGTTCTGATATCATTGGAGGTGCAAATGCTGGATTCCAGATAAACGAAGTCCTTCACAACCTCAAACAAGGTGTTGTCAACAGTGGCGTGGTTTCCAAGATGCTGTTTGTACAATATACAATATACTTCCCTTTTATATGAGTTCACTGTAAAATACAGTCGGCTTGACTCTTTTTCACTGACTTCGCGCGTATTGTGGCCAATGATGTCAATATCAACAGCATGCGCTAGCAGCATAACACTCTTAAGGAATATTATGCCACTGCATCTCAGATCAGTAGCTCGAATGATCTTCATTATTACAAGATTAAAGAAGTCACACGATAAGAAATCAACTTATCTGAAACCACGTTTGGCATCGAACGGAGGGAAGAGAGGAATGTTCACTGCGCTGCTAGCGTTGCTCAGTATCGTCCTGCATAGACCTATAAGCTTTGCAGGATAACCAAATTCAGACATGATGGAATATAGGTGACTCCTTATTGGACTGTCGAAGGCGGCTTTATAATCGACAAAAATATGGTGTGTCGATTTGTTTTTCGAGAGCCTTTTCCAAGATTTGTCGTAGCGTAAATATCTGATCGACAATGGACTTTTCAGGCTTGAAGTCACACTGGTAAGGTCCAATCCGTTAGTTTCAATATTCACACAATACGCTCGACAAGAGAAAAAAAATGATTTACCCAAGATAATTGGCGCATATAGTGGAATAGCCTTTCTCCTGGATTGGGCAGAGCACACCGATGTTCCAATCGTAGAAGATCGTGAATACATTTATTCAGAGTTTCGCCTCCGTTCTAAAACAGGTCATCCAGTAGGTTATCGGGCTCTGCGGTTTTCTTGTTATTATTGGGGTTTCCGGGATATCATCTCTATTGGCGGGATTGTTGTCAGTGTCGCAATTTAGAGGACTGTTGTAGTGTTCTCTCTACACCATTAGTGTATTTTGCATATCTGTCACTAAATTCCCATTTTCCCTGAGAGTCTCCGGTCTTAGTCCATCAGCCAGGTGTCCCATCTTTTCAAAAACGGTTCGAGCCTCGTCCTGTTGCCAATTTTCTTACACTCACGCATTTCTGTCTCTCGTTATTTTACCTGAAAAGGCGATTCTTATCCCTCCTTTTCTCACGGTATCGCTCCTTAGCGCCACCCCTAACAACCAACTGCAGGGTGGCTTTGTAGGCAGCGTCATTATCTGTCCTTCTTTTGGCTTCGCAATACTCCTAGTCGTGCCACGGATTTTGGCGATGGCACTATCAAAGCCTATCACCTCTTTGGCAACTTTGGGCATTACTGCGTCCACTGCGTGCATATAACGTTCATCGCAGGAGTGCTTTCTTGAAGCAGCAGTGAGAGTTGAGTAGCAAAGGCTTTGGCTGCCCGTTCTGAATTCATAGATAACAATGCAATAATGATCCAATCGATGTTGGCACCGTGGATCGTGCTTACCTCTACCGCACTGAAAGAGTGTTTTCTGTCAATAAAAACGTGATCAATTTGTTTGCGTATTTTTTGATCAGGGGATAGCCAGGTGGTCTTCTGAATAAGAGATGCTTGAATCTGGTGCTACTAACGACCATGTTTGGTGCTGCGGCGAAGTCAATCAACCTTTTTCCATTATGTGGATGTGGAGGTTGAACTTGCGAACTGTTGAACTAAATAGGTTTTCTTTACCCACCTTGACGTTGAAGTCACCAAGCACGAAGTTTAATGTTATGTCGTAGGCAGCACTTGGATGCTCATAAAAATTTCTTTGATCTCGTCGTCTTTTTCTTCTGTCGGAGCGTGTGCACATGTAAGGCTGATATTAAAGTTTTTAAATCTAAATTCACAGGCGAGAATCACAAAACATGATGCCGCATTCTATTGCCAACTGGAAATCTGCATCCAAACTCGTGCTCCTGCGCATGGCCGCTGTAGAAGATATCACAGAATGTTTGCCGTAAGCCACCCTTTCCCTTTCATCGAATTACTTGGATTACCGTGATATCAGCTAAATAGCTTTCCAAGATATCTAACAGCTGGACAGAGGCACCATCCCAATTTTGGGTGGGCATATTTCAGGTGCATATTCGTAAATCATTGTCAGTTTTTCGTCTGCGGTAGTCGTCATCAGATTTATGGATCCTTCTTATGTTTATCTTTATTCGTTTTATTCTAATGTTTTTTTTTTCTGTGGTGGGCTTCAAACCCAACGCACAACCTTTGCTTGAAGGCCAAAGAGGCTCGCCGCTCAAATTATTTCCAGGATACACTACGTAGACGTTTGAAACTATTGAGAAATATTTGTCCTTTTAAAAAACTGGGGCTAATAAAAAAAACCCTGGAAATAGTCGGATTCTACGGAAAATTTAAGTGTTGCAAATGTTATCGCCATTCGATGTGGTGACAGTTATTGTAAAAATGTTGAGTATTAATATTAAAGTAGGTTTAGGGTATTCCATAGTCGGGCTAGATCAGTTTTAGAGGTTTTTACTTGTCGAAATCTAGCTACAAATTTGTAATTAGTTACCTTGTAACCTTTTTAACTCGTGCAATAACGAGTTAAAAAATTTTTTTGGATTTTTTTTTTGAAACATTTTTTACTTTAATAAAAAATAAAATTTATTTCGAGTTTTGCTTCTTTAGTCGTCAGGCTTTATGATATGAAAATATCTACGCTCGGATACCATAAGAAAATAAATGATTCATGTTGACGAAAGTTTGAACTTTTGGCCAATGGATCTAGAATTTGAACCACTGTGCGTCACATCAACATAACGTTACGTTGCATGATGGCATAAACCGATACGTTGCGATATAAAACGACAAGACGACAACGCCGATGACTATGACGACGACAACATTGACGATGACGAAGACGACGATATTAAGAGTAACATATCCACATGTTCCATTGAAGTTGTTGTCGTAGTCAAGTTGTTTTTTTTTTTAAAACAACCATTTCCAGCCCATTTGCCAAGACTCTGTCTGGGATTGAAAACGTCTTTTACACAGATACGGTTACAGCTTCAGTAACACTATCACCCCCTGCCTATCTACCTGCCGACCTGTCGAACTATCTGCCTACCTCAATATGTTGGTTGGCGAGTATCTATGAGATATAACTATGGCATATATTGAGCTCTTGGTTTTTGTGCGATTTATGATCGTCGTTCGGTTTACTTGTACTTTAGCCATGACGATCGTTGTTTGTTGTGATTTACTGAGCATTGATGTCTTGTTTTTTGTTGTTGTTGTTGTTTGCTTGCTTTGTAATAATCGTTGATCTTCAGCTTTTGTACACAACGATCGGCTAGATCGACGACGACAACAACAGTATTTTGGCACAAGCGTTTAAAGAAAACAACAAATCGAAATACGAAAGAGAGCATTGACAAGCATCATTGCTCTCACTCTGTCACGTTTATACAACAACAACACAGCATCGTCATCTAAGCAAATTTGAAAAATGACTTGAACATTTACTGGCGCCATAGTTCATTATCTTCCGGGGATTAAGACTGATCCTTCACGGCTGAGTGCTGGCTTTAAAATTCTTTTGTTAATTGAATTTTATGAAATTACACAGTGCTAAGAGTATCGATCGATCGATCGCTGGCTGAGGTTGCGCAGTCATGTTTGCTGTCGCTTTGTAAATTGCTGAAAAGGCGTGATTCGTTGGTGCATTAAAAATATAGGTAAGGAAAAAACAAAAAAAAAAAAAACAATATTAAGTTGTTGATGTTGATGTCTATGTCGACACCAGGTAAAGTGATTTTCAAACCCTACAACTCCATGGTGCATAATTTTCTTTGTGTTCTGTCTAGAAAGAACCACTGCCTAGGGTTTATCTCATTAATAAATATCTCATCAGTTTAGGCGACGTTAAGGCGAGTATTTATTTGGGCAACAATTTTCCTTTGTCATGGTTTTGAGTTATTACAAAATAAGTAATTATATAATTTTCACTCTCATAAATTTGAAAATAGAATATTGATTTATGACTTATAAGGTTTATGAAAACAAACTTAAGATTTTGAACTAATAAATTGATGAAATGTATTAATTTTCTTTAGTATCAAATCCGATTCTTATGAAGCGTCTTAATAAATGTTTTCCTACCACATTCCTTTAATATTATTTTTTTTAAATCAAGCCAAACATAATCACTCAGCCACGTAATGTTCAATTTTCGTTTAAATATTATGACTGCGTGCCTGTTGAATGTCGCTCTGTTATCTCTTATAATACCTTCATTTATCCATTCATACAAATGTGTCATTGTACATATGAGTACTCGTATCGTATATATTTATTCGGAACGACATTCCATCATTTCGCCGGCGTTGCATGCAATTTATTTCAATATCTATTTATGTTCATATGTAAATATTTTACACGAAATGACATTTAGAGAACTTGGTGTGAAAAGCTTATTTCTCATAATTTGTTTGAATTTAAATTGAGACATTTACACTCATAGCATCGGAACATTTTGCCCGTTAAACTATGACGACGAGTGAGTGCCAATAGCTAGTTGCGTGCAGTTGCATTTCGAGATGAGTTATTGTTGTTGTTGTTGTATTGTTATAACTTTGAAAATGAAATATTTGCATTTTATAAGTAACCTACCCATTGAATCACAAACAAACGTTTGGCAAACAGTAAGAGTTTTGCAAACATTTGCGGGTTGACATTTTTTCTTTTTGATAATTTTTTGTGTTGAAAAAGAAATATCGGCTTTTGACCGATTTTAACCTACCTCCCATACAACCCTAATAATGAAAACTCCATAAAGAAGCAAATATTTAAGCTACAAAACAAATTAAAAATTTTTAAGCTATAAAATATTTAAATTCGGTTTTTGTGTAGTCTATGACAGAACTCAGGTGTGTTAGAAAAATGGGTGTCATCCACCCATTAACACGCCCACCTCCCATAAAAAAACAAATTGGCGATTTCAGCACTTGAAAGGATTTTGACCGAACTTCGTATGATCAATTGTGTTGTGTGTCTTATTAAATGTTTGACACACAATTGACCGAGAACTGGAACCTACATGTTTTATGTCAACTCCGAATGGCTAAAGTTCATGTTCTCAACAAGCTTTATATGGCATTATTTACTCTCTGAGGTTTGCCATTGTCTGCAGACAGGTGGAGACCGATCAGAAAAATTTTTTATTGAAAAACTTTACGCCGCGACTGGGGATCGAACTCGGGCTTCGAGCATGCTAAGCCACACACTTAACCAGCATGCCACGGTCACCGCCTTGAAGGTTGTTATACTGTCTCGAGGGTATCCAATGGAGTCACTATTTTGGATACAAAAATCACATCAATTGATGTTTAAAATCCCTGCCTTTGTTCTTCTAAATCAAGGGTCATCAAACTACGGCCTGCCTGCCAAAACCGGCCAGCAATTATCACCAATCCGGCCTGCGAAAGCTTTCCTGATATGCCCAGCATCTGGCCCACCTTTTGATTTATTGTAATAAATCAAATCAAAAACATTATTCACATAAAATAATAATGAAATGTTTTATATAACAACCAAAAATATTATAATCCATATAATTTAGTTTTTAAAATTATGGTAAAGTTGATGAAATTTATACGGCTGTGACTTTTCGATTCCCTTGGATCTGTGAACAGATTTTGTGTATTTCATTTTGGAAAGATTTATACATCTGATCAAATTGTGTGAATTTAAGAATCTTATAAAATTCTACAAATATTGAGATTTTTTTTAAAACATTGCTAAATAACAAATTTATAATTTCCATACAAAGTCCTGAAACAAGGATTTCTATACACGTGATAAATTAATTTCGAAATATCTTGATGTTATTTGTGACTGCTAATATTTCTAATGCACCGAGAGCTTCAATGGCGAAATCAACGGAATATGGATTCCAAGTTTGCGGAATAAAAGTTTTACATGTATTTTATTACGTGACACATTCTTTTAGTCAATCCAACCATACTCAATAAGAAATACATGTTAAATCTAGGAATTATCTTCATCTTGGAAGAAGTTAAAATACCCCTACAACCTCTTTCAAAATTCGGAGTTATTAAGGTTTTATTATTTTGATGACTTCACTTTTTATGGGGATAGGCGTAACATTCATCCAATTTTTCCAAAATTCAAACTCGGAGTACTTTTTAAATATCAAAACTAATGTGTGACATGAATTATTTTCAACAATATCAAGTAATTATTGTAATATATTTATATACAGGGTTGTCCATATTCGACGGACCCATGTTTTTGTTAAAAAACTCAAAGAAAAAAATAAAAATTTGGCGGTTGGCAATCTTAATCACTTAATTTGTTCCAAGTAGATTTGTTTACATCAATTTTTGAATATGATATCTCTCAAATGGCCGCCTCTGGCGTTGATGGCGTATTGTGCCCTTTTTGCAGCATTTTCCATCGTTTTCGCCAACATTTCGGCCGGAAAAGCGGCTATTTCTTCACGAATGTTGTCTTTGAGCTCTTCTACGGTCCTTGGCTTGTTAACGTAAACCTTTGACTTCAAATATCCCCACAAGAAGAAGTCAGGCGGCGTCAAATCGGGCGAACGCGGTGGCCAGTCCAAATCACCACTTTTCGACATCAAACGGCCCGGAAACAAATTCTTCAGAAAATCGATTGTTATGCGACTTGTGTGCGGTGGAGCGCCGTCTTGTTGAAACCAGAACTGCCTCATACGCTTTCGACGAATAATTGGCATCACAAAATTGGTCATCATGTAGCGATAACGCTCCTGGTTGATGGTAACAGCATGGCCATTTTCATTTTGGAAGAAAAACGGCCCAATGACCGTTTTCGCACTAACGCCGCACCAAACTGTGACTTTTTCGTCATGAAGAGGCACTTCTTGAATCTCCTGAGGATTTTCAGTGGCGTAAATACGGCAATTTTGCTTATTTACGGTCCCATTCAATGTGAAGTGGGCTTCATCGGACATGATAATTTTGTTCCAAAATTGCTCGTCATCTTCGGCCATTTCGATGACTCTTTGGGCCCATTCCAATCGACGAGGCTTGTCCGCAGGCAACAATCTTTGCGTCAATTGAATTTTGTACGGTAACAAATGCAAATCAACGCGAATAATCCGTTGTAAAGTGGACCGAGCCATGCCCAACTGCTGAGAACGGCGTTTTTGGGATGTTCTTGGGGACCTCTCAACACTGGCTCGTACGGCAGCGATATTCTCGGCCGATCGCCTTGGTCGACTTTTATTTCGCCTCTTCGGATTAGAAAGAGCCTCACCGGTCGAAAATTTTTCGTATAAACGCTTAATGGTGTTCTTAGAAGGCGCACTTCTCACATTTTTTAATATTTTAAAAGCACGTTGAGTTTTCACAATTGACTTCTTCTGTTGAATGTAAATTTCAACTATTTCAGAGCACTCGCGTGGCGTGTATTGTTCCATGGTAAAAATCTGCTTGGACTAACGCTTCAAACGCGGTATGTCATTAAGCGATCTGACATCTCTGTCAAAAGTTATGGCGTTGCCAGATGGGTCCGTCGAATATGGGCAACCCTGTAGATATTGTCAATTTGTAAAAATTATGATGACGTCACTTTGTATGGAAAGTAGATGTGATTTTTATTTCAATTTTCAATATTTCAAACTTAGTGTGGGCATTTTAAATCAAAGCTTATAAGTCAATGTTAAGTTGTTATTTATAAAGTAACTGTGGATATGCTAACTTTCATTAGATTTAACTCATATTCGAACTTGATCATAATTTTTTAGAAAAATACCAACTTCAATACCGAATTTCGTGTCAATAGATCAAAAGATGATAAATTTTAATTAAAATTATTTTTGCAATATCCACTTTCTATAGCTACCATCTTTTCTTACCTATACCTACCATGTCTCCTTATGAAAATGGTATATAAATTTGACAGGTGTCGTAATGTTGTTAGCCGTCGTCAATGTGTTCGAGCTATGATATGTCCAAAATGATTTACAAACGTAGTAGCACTCGCATCACGGATTAATACGACGTCATACATACATACACGAATTCATACACACAGACTAATTCTCGAAATGAAATATGCGCGGTTTTCAAAATTCGATGTATATAAATCAATTTTCAAAATTATAATGGTATGTTAATCTGATGACCTAGCTAGATCTTGGCCCTTGGTGCTTTATGGAGTATGCAATCTGGCCCTTCAGCTTAAAAGTTTGGTGACCCCTGTTCTAAATTATTAATTATTCGACACATACTCATGTCATTTTGAATTTGACCTTTTAAAAAATTTGATTTATTTTTGTTGTCAAATTTATATGATGGTTTTTCATACAATTCCAATAAAAATTTTACTCGTTGTCATACCTTGCATAATCTAAAGTCACACCCTTACCATTTTAGGGCATGAAAAACTTAACAAAAAAAATATATTTAGGGTTATTACATTTAAGTCATGAATGGTCGCATAGTGGCAGATGGACTAAATTGTAATGTTAAGCACAATAGTTTTAGATTTTAAACTAGTGCTCGTCACAGTTGTTTAAGTAAATGTAACTAAATTGCACAATAGATCCACATGGATGGGCAAAATTAAACTTTTACAAAATGTAACTATACAATTTGTACAAATAATTGGCTTTTGTTTTAATATAAAGCTACCATGAACATCTTATAATGCACATTTTGAATATCTACTAATTGACCCTATAGTACATTGCTTAAATTTTAATCGGTCAATATCATTTTAAAAACGATAAAGAAGTCAAAACGTCACACCCGTCGCTGTGGAATGCTATATAAACCTGCCGTCACACGATAGCTTCACTTGTTTGACACAATCCTTTAAAATATACTAGCGGAAATAAGATTTGAGGAACTACTGTGTTAAAACAACAAAGACGCAAAAATGTACATACATCCACCCGCCCAGGTGGCCTGCCCACAGCAAACGAACATCTGCAGCCGTCAATTGTATTCGAACACTTAACAGATACATCACGAAGATTGCCTGCTTCTCAGACTTCTTGTGGATTCTCAAGATGTCAGTTTGATTGAAATTTGGCGAATCATCAAATATGTTCTCACTCAAGTTGAACAATAAAAAAACAATGCTATTCGCTGCCATTGATTGAAACAACAAAAATAATAAAATTAAAAAAATAAAATTGGAAAAAAAGAAAAAACTGGCATAGGTGTTGATATCGAACACACCTTGTTGTGTTTAGAATTAATTTGAATAGAATCTAGAATCTAGGAAATTGAATTGGGAAAGTGAATTCGTCATGCATCATTGTTTCAATTATTTTCATTTTAGTAAAATAGTAAAATACCGTGAGTAGTTCTTCTTCTCAAACTATGTATTGCTAATTAAATAATTATAGCAAATGCGGGTGTCCACGAAGCATGCTATGCTGACGGCAATCATATTTAGCCAATTGCCAATACCAAGCAACACAAACAACATCTGCATTTCTTTTGCCAATTTTGAAATGTCGCTGCTTGAGTTGATTGCAGTTTAACAGCACAGCGACAGCAACATGCAATTGTTGCTGCAATTATTTATGCTCGATGGTGGCGATTAGAGCTGCAACAGACTGTGATTGGCGACATTGCGACGAGACGGTGTGGCTGCAAATAGGGGAACCCTGCTATTAGTTCTAAGCTACATCTGAGTCAGCCCAGCGCAGCGAACTATAAAAATTGGCGCCAACAACGGCTGGTATGGCCAAAAGCATGAAACCGTCCTTACCGATCGATGTTGCACACATCATGCTGCTTCTGCTGTTGCTGCGCTATAATTGTACCCAAACGGCCATTATGCACGACACTGTACGTAGGCATAGCAGAAGGCTATAGTTATAGTTGCTGGCCATGCCACAACTGCGTGGAAGTCAACCAAAGCTGCTTCTTCTCGCTACCAATCGAGCTCAATTGCCGATATTGAACTTAAATGTCTTCGGTCTGAGCTTGAGCTCATTAAGAAATGCTTTTCATCAAATACGATTTTACACAGAATGTTAAAAAAACCTGAAGGTACCTTGTATATTTTTCTCCTCATGTTCAAAATTTAACTCATTTTTAAAATTTCAGAAGAGCATTTTTAAGATTAAAATCGCTACCTAATATGAGTGTTCCCTGACTTTTGCTGTTTAGATTTGATGGCTTCAAATATATAATTTTCAAGGTACAACCATAAAATTTTGCGTACTAGTGTTTTTCGTTGCGAATGAAAGTTATAACCTCACTTTGTCCTAACTCGACTGTCGGACAAACAAACGGTTATTCCTAGTCGACACAGATATATAAAACGTTTTTGACTTAGAGAAAAATTACATAAGATATAATACGGTAGAATAGGGTATTTCTCAATATTTTTGAAGTTCCCAAATTCCGGTGCGAAAACTAAATAGTAGGTACATAAAAAATTCTTTCGATTGGTTTAATTTTTTTTTGGTTTTAACCAATTTTGTCGTTCCCCGAATTGCATTTTTGTTAATTTTTTTATCAACTTTTGTACAAGAGAGGCACCAATGGTTGATTTAAAAAGAAAATCGAGTTTATTAATAGGTGAATTCCTTTGATATAAAAACAAAGAACTGCAAATTTTCATCTCAGTTGACGAATGCTCTGATGAGATTATACAGTTTATTCGAAGTTTCTTCTAAGGACACTTTTATTTGTTTTCTGGTACCGTGCATTCTATGTGAAATCTGTGGACGCTGAGCTAGAAGCTGCCGGACGGGTCACAGTTTGCGGAAAGTGGACGGCCTCTAGATATAGAGGTTAGACGCTTATTTGGGTCCCGGACAATGTAGCGGGTGACCACCTAGGGTGTGGAAGGTCGTAGTGTTGGACATGCACTGCGTCTTGATAGAAAAAACCACATAGCCCACAACTGTCATTGTTTAAACGTGCTACTTTTGAAAACGTTTAACACAGATTTTTTTAATTTGGCGCGATTTGTTTACTTGATTATTAGATAATTTAATAATCTCTAATATGGTAATCAAAATTTTTTTTAATTTTATACGAATACAAGTTAAAAAAATAATTTGTTTTTTTTATTTTTTTTTCGGTTCTTACCAGTTTTCTATACCAAGGTCAAGTGGAAGATCATCAAAATTTAAGAATAAAATGTTAGTCTTAACAAGGTTAACCATTTTGCAGAACAAATTTTCGAACATCTTAGCGATTTTGAGATTTATAGACGATAAAGTGTCTCAAAATGATAAGATATGTGCACAAAAATTGAAATTGCGAAAAAACATATAAAAGCTCCATCATTAAATTGCTTTTGAATTAAAAGCAACATTCTTCTTCAGTTTTAAAAAATAAAAAATCAAAACAAAAATTATGCTTTTTTGAGATATTAGCAAATACATTTTTTTTTAATTGACTGTCAACCCTAACATCCAAAATTTTAAAATTATATATTTTCTCTTTCCAATACCTTTCCAATGGTACCTTATTTATAAAAATTGGATAAAAACTGACGTAAATACAATTAATTGAAAATTTCCCGATTCTGGCGTTTTCGGACGATTTGCAGAATTGAGAGGTTCATAACTTTTCCACGAATGGCGATAAAAAAAAAAATAAATGAACTTATATTCTTAGAATTTTAATAGGAATCTATAGCCCAAAAATAAAACAAATCGAAAGCCATGAGACGGGCCCGTTTTGCGTTATGCTTGGAATGGGCGCCAAGGTTTCAAGCCCGGAGCATCCACTTGCAGAGATAGAAATGGTGAAAAACGTTGCTCGGCAAAGCCTCGAAAATCTTCCTGCCTCAGGCCCCACAAAATGTTAACTTGGCACTGGCGTAGGCCTTAAGCTTCATGACGGGGTTAAAGTTGCTATCCAGCTACTCAAAAACAACAAAGCCGCAGGTGCTGATGGCCTGGCTGCTGAATTGTTTCAAATCCTGGCAACAAACTCACAAGAACCAAATCGACACCCACCATCTCTTTGTTGATTACAAAGCTGTGTTCGATAGCCCGATTCGGGATTGCCTGTACGCAACAATATCTGAGTTGAAATCTGAGTGCAAAGTTGATAAGACACTGCAGGATGACGTTGAGCAATACATGCAGCTCCGTCAACGAAGGTGGCCTCTCGAAAACCTTTAATACAGAACGAGGTTTCAGACAAGGCGACCCGCTATCATTCGAACTCTTCAATTTCATCATGGAGGGGTTTTTACGAAAGACAGGTGTACATCGCAATGGCATCCAGCTCCTTGTGTCTGCTGACGATATCGATATTATCGACCGAACCAATAGAGATGTAACTGCTGCTTTCACCGCTATCGAAAAGGAATCAGCCAAAGTTGGTTTGCTGTCTGTAAATAGTGAAGCGCGGCGTCTAGGCTTCGTGTTACAGCAGGCAAATATAACTTTGAAGTTGTCAAGGAGTTTACATAACTTGGCACCGTCGTTAACAGCAACAACAATGTCAGCCTGGAGATAAAGCCAAGAATAAAAATTGCTAATAGGTGCTACTACGGGCTAAGTAAGCAATTAGGTTCTAGATCCCTCTCTCGATCGACAAAACGAACACTCTACAAGACGCTTATCATACTTGTGCTTCTCTATGCCGCACTCTTTAAGAAGCTTCTTTAAAGAGTTTTCAATTTTGGGGTTGTATGGGAGGTGGGCTTGTGCCTGTAGTGGAATTCTGTAACACATTTCGGTAGATATTCGGTGTCGCAAAGTTCTGTTTGCGATAATTTTCGGAAAATGGTGTTCAGTAAACACCTTTTCCGATTTTGTCGGTGAAAGTATCGAAAAGTTTGTCGAAAACTTCACAGAGGGAAAAACCTATGGACTCAATACATAAATTTATGTACTCAACGCATAGTTTTCTGCACACAAAAATTTTACATTTTTCATGTATTGAGTACATGCTGAAATCACTATTGACTACATAATGCTTTTAAGCGGTTATGTAGTCAATAAAGAATTTTATGTACTCAACGCATAAATACGTGTCTTGAATTCATGGATGTATGTGGTGAGTACATGTACACTGTACTCATCGCAAACTGTTACAAATAATTTTATGTAATGAGTAAAGAACTTATGTACGTATTACATAGATTATTGACTCAGTACATACATAATTTACTCATTACATATTTGGAGTACATAATTTTATGCAATGAGTACATACATTATTTACTCATTACATAATTTTAGTGCATACATTTATGTAATGAGTACATACATCATTTACTCATTACATATGTTAAAAACATAATTTTATGCAATGAGTACATGCATAATGTCTGTGCGTAACTCACCCTCTCAACACATCTAATAAATAACTTAATAAAGAAATGACTAGATTTCACAAAATAATTGGCAATTACTTATAAAAACCCAGCCATTTAATTCTTATCCAACCATCGCTTTTGTTCTAGAGTACAGTGGATAAACTCATTCCCGCTCTGATTTTGTACATACTTTAGAGGTGTTGCTTATTTGAAAATCAAGAAACGAATGACATAAAACAGCAAAATCGTGTTCCGATGTTCAACAGATACGTGTACTGAGTCTATATGTTATGTACTGAATAAATGTGTCACTTCAATCGTATAAGGGGGACGTGTACTGAGTCTATATTTTATGTATTGAGTAAAGTTTTTGTAAAAAATTACATAACACGTTGATTGAGTACACGTTGCTTGTATCTATTGAAGTCTGCTATGTATTCAACACATAACATGATGTATTGAATACATTTTTTATTCATTTTAAAAAGTGAATAAATTGATATGTAGTCAGTACACGCTCCCTTTACTCAGTAAATACTGCTCGCGTTCTCATACAAGTTGCAGTGCATAGATTTTACATAGCTGTCTATTTACTGACTACATAACTTTTTCCCTTAGTGTTGCGACGAATATTTTGTTGACGATAAGTGAACCGAAAAAATTTGTAGGCAACCGAATTTCGTCGCAAAGTACAAGTTGGTGAATACCGTTTTCGGTATGACAACCGAGAATAGTCGCAAATTGCGATTTCGATCGGAAGTTGAGAACAAGTTACAGAATCCCACTGGATGGATGACGCCCAGTTTTCTATAACACCTTAGTTCTGATATAAACTTCAAACATGTAGTCCATTTTCGAACTTGATTTTAGTTTTGTAGAAAAGTTCAAATATCAAATAAGAAATTAACAAAATCCTAAAGTGTACAAAATTACTAAAAAACCGTCGTCAAAATTCGATTTAACGTACCTTAGAACTCAAATATACCAAGATTTCTTACAATGAAATTATTGTTTCAATTAAATAATAATTCAGCTGAAATAATCTCTTTAAATATCGATTTTTTTTAATATATTTGTGGTTTAAAAATAAATATATATTCGAAAATGATAAATAGTCGATTTTTTATCTAAAATACATGATCTCTTGGCCAAAAAAGGGATTCAGTAGAACCTAAACCGCTTCATTGGGATTTCACCGATCGAAAAAAAAAACAATGATGGAAAATAAGTTTTCAAGAGTCAGTGTAACTTTTGAGTCGGTATCCGGCAGACTTTTTTTCTCCATTTAAATCGATACGGTTTTGCATAACCCATGTAAACAGAGGTTACTTATGAAAGAGGAAGGTCGTTACTTTGAGAATAATTAGAAAACACCTTAGTACATAAATATACTCAAAAAATGGCTATGGTTAAATAATTTTTGGGATTGACTAAATAGTATTTTCTAAAATTAATGGTTAAACAATTTTATAAATGGCTAAGTCTTGCTGGAAAATGGCTAAATTGGAAACTCTGAAAACAAAATCTCATTTACTTTCTCACTTAAATTTTTCTGAAGAAATGTATTACCAAATTAAAAAATTCAAGTGGTTGAGTTTTTTTAATAAAACAGATTTGTACAAAAGAGTAGATTTTCTTTGCTTGCATTTACCTGCTACGAAAAGTATTCAATTTAGTACCTACGGTTCTAAATAAAAAAATTTATTAATATAAAGTTTTCGGTAGAAAACGGGGTATTTCTTATGAATTTTTACGTCTGTCGAGGGTTTTTGTTTATCTATATAAATTTCTATTTCATGAAAAATTCAAAAATTAATCTGTTTCGGCAAGTTTAGATGATATTTTGTTTTGAAATCAATTGTATTTCGCTACAAAGTAAGCAATTCTAGAAACATTTGTTGCTGAACATTTGGTTAATAAATTGTTTAAATAACGTTCGAATCTAAACACAAAACTATATACATGCATTTTTATATTTAAGAATAAATATATTTGGATAATAGTTTGCATTTGTTTACATAAATATCATTTATTTCATTTGTTCATTATTTATGTATGTAGCAAATGATTTAAATCGAACATCTCCATCCAACGCCGAGTCGAGCATTGATCAGATTAAAATGCAAAACTGCAAATCAATTCCGTAAATATAATTTTGCCCACCTGCAGAGAATACGAAAAACTCAAAATTAAGAACATGCTAACGTTTTATTCTAAAGCATGTTTTTTTTAATTTTTGTTTTTTTTTTGTGGTTTTTCGTCTGGAGTTGAACATTTACAGTCGCTCAAAAACATTTCAGAAACTCATGATGAAAGACAGAAGTCAATGGACGGACTGTTGCGCGACATCAGACGAACGAGGCGTGTATTTTATTTATACACAATTCGGCGCAAAGACAGGCGAATTGATTTTGTTTTATTTGTGATTTAATTTTAATAGCAAATTCAATAAAAAATAAAATACAAAAAACGAATAAACAAAGTGATGAGTGATTAATGGGCATGATGCTCGTTGCACTCTATGACTTTGTTGTTGCTATACTTCCTTTACAGAAAATTAAATCGTTTTTGAGGATTGCATAGAGAGTTCTTTAAGAAAAAAAAACCATTCTTTTGGGCAGATTGTGGTGACAGTAACAGAAAGTTGAAAAAAGACAAAAATTGCAGACCTCTCTACAAGCCAGGCATGACTTGTAGATAAGGTTCGATCTGACATAATTTCATGTTCTCTCTACTTTTTATTTTGTTTGCTCTAACAAAATGTTTGCCAAACCCTGACATGACGAATTGCACTTGAATTTTTTTTGTTATTTTAATTTTTCGTTTTTAAATTGTTTAAGATTTTCGAGGTCTTGACTTCTTTGACCGCCATATGTGCAAATGTACGAGATACGGAATCAAAGTATGGACTAAACATGTGTTCAAATCTGCATGAAAATAATTTTGCTACCTAAGATGTTGTTGTTTTATTTTGTTTTTTTTTTTTTGTTATTACTGTTGTTCTTTTTGTTGTTGCTATACTGTTGCTGTTCATCTTCTTCTCACACCATTCATATCAATTAAATATAATTAATTTTTTTATTTGCATGGAAGCGTTTTTTTATTGCCTTGAAGTGAGATTTTTCTGTCAGTCGATCTTTGAGTTATTATGTAGATATGTATGTATGTATGTCCGAGTATGTTTGCAGACATTGTAGCATTTAGTTTGATTTCTAATTTTGTACAAATAGTTAGTCATAATAAGACGCAAAGAGATTTCTACGTAGACTCCATGAAACATTTGTTGTGTTTCAAACTTTTGCGCAAACATTTATTGTAGTTCCACTTTTGTCGAATTGTCTGTCGAATTAACCCTTTGATATTTTTGCGTCAGCGAAATGACAACGCTGATTACGAACTTGAGATCATTCAACTTTTAAATCGGGTATTTGTGGGTTTCTCTTCTTTTTTTTGAATACGACTGTAGGATAGTCGTGGAATAAGTAGGAAAGAGAACGAAATTCAATGAATTATGTTAAGGATGATTTTATTTGGACTGAACTGAAAATCTGAAGGAGGTGTAATAATTTATACCTCAGTCAAATAAAGTTGCTAATAAACCATAGTTTCATCAAATCCTTGCATCATTTTTCAACTAAATAAGCCAATAATTTTGTATAAAAAAAAAAAATTTTTCATGTGAGTAGAAACTAGGAACGCGAATGGTTTCTGAAACGCAAAAGGTGTTAACCAACATTAATTAGAATAAAAAATTTTCTTTTATTCTAAAATTTTTTTTTTCAGAAAAACATTTTGATGTGGTGCTTCTTGCTGAAACTCACCTGACGTACAAATATAATTATTGAATAGTAGGTTATACACTCTACAATACTAATCATCTAAATTGTAAGGCCCCACAGGCACGGTCATTCTTATAAGTAATCGTTTTACACACGATTTTAGAATCTTATTCCAATAACTTCTTCCAAACTACTTACTTCAATATGTTTGGAATGTGTTCTCTCAGCAGTGTATTGCTCTTCATGTTTTTCTGTAACTGAGATGTAATTTAAAAACTTATTTGATACTTCTATGATACTCTGGACTGCTGGACTACTACATTGCTAAGCACATGTATTGGAGATCTCGCCTTGTTAATCCAAAAGACAGGCAGCTATACAACACTATGCTCAATCGTCAGAACATGATTGTTGTTATGTCAACCAACATATTGGACCACAGACAACCGAAAAATACCAGATTTTGCTGCTATTAGGAATATAAGCCGACACCCTATAACAGACAAAAGAAATCTTTAATTTTCCTCTTATCACTTCCCTATGAATTTCTGAATGCGTTGAGAGCCCAAACTTACTAAGCATAATATTTCACGGACCAATCAAAAACGTATTGGCTCAAAAACAGAAAAAACACAAGCTGTCACATCTATTTACATAAACCTATTATTTGATTATGAGGGGGATATAAAAGATAATGTTAGTATTTTTAACGAGATTTTAACCTCGGCATCAGATCTTTCCACTCCGAGGGATGACAATTACCAAATGAAAGTAAAAACACCCAATAGAAAGGCTCGTTACTAAAAAACATAAAACAGAAGAGAATGGCAGACACTTAGATCTCAGAGTCTTCTTACAAAAAGTCTACGGAGGATTAGTTGAAAAACGAGAACAAAAGTGCTTAGTAGAAAATTCTTCATTTCTCTAGCCAGCAAAAAACTATTAAAAACTAAAACAATTTGTGAAGGCACTGAACAAAGAAGGAGAAGGTGTTAAGTATCTACACTAAATTTTCCCATCTCTGTCTGAAGCTAAACTGAAAAAAGGTATTTTTGTTGGTCCGGACATAAGAAAATTGATGATAGATACGAGCTTTCGATGAAATATTGAGTGATATTGAGATAGAAACCTGGAAATATTTAAAGGAATTAGTGAGAAATTTTCTAGAAAACCAGAAAAGTCCTTATAACACTGAGAAAATTAAATTTTCAAAACTGAACGATGATTTCAAGACCAGAGCCCCTTTCAGCACAGATGAAAATGGGAATCTAGTAACAGATATCCAGAGTACACTGGTGTTATGGAGGGAACACTTCTCTAGGCTTCTAAATGGCGGCGCAAACAAACAAAAGAGATGATATATCGGAAACCCCAATTATGGATGAAAGCGTCGAAGTTTCGCTGCCCAACTATAACGAGGTCTTAACAGTTATAGCTCGGCTTAAAACCAACAAAGCCGCAAGAGCCGATGGCCTACCGGCTGAGCTGTTTAAGACCGGTGGTGAAGCTCTGTTCAAATGCATTCAGGCTTCTATGCAGAATATGGTCGGAAGAATGCATTTCAGATGATTGGAACCTCAGTGTACTCTGCCCAATCCACAAGAAAGGTGATCCCACCATTTGCGCCAACTACCGTGGGATTAGCCTTCTTAATATCGCATATAAGGTTCTGTCGAGCGTATTGTGTGAAAGACTGAAGCTCATCGTCAACCAACTGATTGAACCTTATCAGTGTGACTTCAGACCTGGAAAGTCCACCATCGACCAGATCTTCACGCTCCGAAAAATCTTGGAAAAGACCCTCAAAAACAAATCAACACACACCATCTTTTTGTCGATTTCAAAACCGCTCTCGACAGTCGAATAAGGAGTCAGCTATTTTCCATCATGTCTGAACGTCACCTATATTCCATCATGTCTGAACGTCAACTATACTCCATCGTGTCTGAAAAACAAATCGACACACACCATCTTTTTGTCGATTTCAAAACTGCCCTCAACAGTCCAATAAGGAGTCACCTATATTCCATCATGTCTGACCAGTAGCGCAGTGAAAATCGGGAAAGACCTCTCCCTTCCGTTTGGTGATTCCTTATCGTGCAAATTCTTTAATTTAATCATGGAGAAGATCATCCGAGCTACTGACCTGAGACGCAGCGGCTGAATTTTCTATAAGAGTGTTATGCTGCTACCTTATGCTGATCAAATTGACATCATTGGCCATAATACGCGCGAAGACAGCGCAACATTCTCCAGGCTAGAAAAATAGTCGAGTCGAAAGGGTCTTGCAGTGAATGCAGATAAAACGAAGTATCTTGTGTCAACAAACAAACAGCGTCTTGGAAATCACGTCACTGTTGAAAACACCTCTTTTGAGGTAGTGAAGGACTTTGTTTACCTGGGATATCAGTATTGAGATTAAACGTAGGATAACTCTTGCCAACAGATGTTACCTTGGGCTCAATAGGCAATTGTGAAGCAGAGCTCTTTCTCGACGAACAAAACTATCGCTCTATAAGTCAATAATCATGCCCGTCCTACAATACGCATCACAAACCTGGACGTTGAAATGACACTGATGAAATGACTATGGGAGCGTTCAAGAGAAAAATCTTTCGCAAAATCTATGGTGCAATATACGTCAATGGCAAGTACCGAATATAATGGAACCACGAGCTTTATGAGCTACATGCCGACATCGATATAGCGTTTTAAAATTGAACGGCTTTGCTGGCTAGCTCATGTGGAGAGACTGAACGACGAAGCTCCAGAGAAAAAACTATTTGTTTCAGTACCCAGCGGTAGCCAACGCAGAAGAGAAAGACCGAATCTCCGTTGGAAATACCAGTTAGTTTAGAGTTTCCAACTGGCGCCAGCAAGCACACAACTAAAGAGGCTGGAACTAATTCTTAGATGAAGCCAAAACTGACCTTCGGTTGTAAGCGTCAGCTAAGTAACTAAACCAAACACATTTTGGATTATAATCCAACATCTAAATATAAATAGGCGTAGGCAACCGATTAAGATAATGTTTTCTTAAATGAATCAGAGTGTGGAGAAGGATTTCACATACTATTTTATATACATTTTTTTTATCAAATTAGTGTGAAAAAATTTAATTTTGACATTAACTTTGTATTGAATCAACAGAGACTGTATGTCAAAAGGTTGAATTTCGGCCACTGACAAACTCTAGTACAAATAATTAGCAAATCCCAAATCAAATGTTTGTCCTTCTGTCTGTCTGTCTGTTCCGTATAGGAACTTCTGCGCACAGTTTATCAGATTGAGCTGAAATTTAAGCACCGAGTACGTTTCATAGAGAGAAAGATCATAGGGGGTATAAAAAAATGGGCGTGTCGCTCTATAATAACTCCTAAACACCTAAACCAATTTCAATGAAATTTGATATGAAGCTTCAACTGCGCTCAAAATAAAATATAGGCTATAAAAAATTCCAAAGACTTCTGTAAGAGGGTGCTTTTAGAGTGCGTTTTAAAGACTCAATAACTCCTAATGCTTGGACCGATTTCAATGAAATTTGGTATGAACGTTCAACTACACCCAAGATAGAATATAAAATATAAAAAATTTCAAAGACTTCCGCTTCAAGTAGGGCATTGTTAAGACTCAATAACTCTTAAATGATTTGACCGATTTAACTAAAATTTGGTGCGTGAAATAACCTAACCCTGCAACAGAATTGAGGCTATTTAAATTTCAGAAAACTTCCGTGAAAGGGTGCTTTATTCAACCAACTATACTGGCTCATTCATGTCAAAACGGATGAACCGATTTTGATGAAACTTGGTTAGCATTTATGTCTGTTACTGAAATTAACCCTCTGCTTTTAAAAGTTCTTTCGAGAAAAATCAAGGAATGAGCCGAAGGCAAACAAAGTCCAGAACCAATGACTAACGAATAAAAAGAAGTTTAACGAATACGAGCAGAAGCCATATAAAGATGAACAAAAATCAACCGAACAGTATCAACCACAACCAAAGTTGAACAAAGATAATCCAAAAATCGAATCGATGCCAAAAGGATTTTTTAAAATTTGAATTTTTTTTAGATAACAATGCATATTAAATGCATGCCAAGAAAAATTTTAAATGCATTTTTCTCGAAATTACTTCTTTCAAACTG
The DNA here is from genome assembly GCA_958299015.1 of Tetanocera ferruginea. Taxonomy (NCBI): domain Eukaryota; kingdom Metazoa; phylum Arthropoda; class Insecta; order Diptera; family Sciomyzidae; genus Tetanocera; species Tetanocera ferruginea. Next base: position 53,885,797 of record OY282640.1, on the reverse strand, counting down.
GGGACCATTTTCCTCAGAAACCAGAGGTCAGATCGACAAACGATAGTTTAAAAATTGAAGGGCGTATTGTAAAAACATGATATGCCACATAAAAAATATTTCAAAATAATCGACCTCAATGCTTTTAAAAAATGTATATTTGTATGAAATCATTGAAATGCTTCAAAGAACTATTACATATAGGGCCAAAATTGATCGGGTAATGGTCACAATATTTTAAGTGGATATTGATTATGCATCAAGAAACGTAATGAACATAAAATTTGAACTTTTAAAGCAGAGTGGCTTATCAAGTTTTTTGCAATATGCCCTTCAATTCAATTGATAATTTAAAAAATGTTAAAATGAGAGCAGTTTTGAAAATCGTCCTTTTTCTGTGTTCGAGGCACAACCCATAGTAACACCGGGTTACATCCGCTAGTATTTAAATAAAAAAATAAATTTTTCTGCTTAAAGTGGGACATATATTCGCGGCAGAGAAAACATACATTTTTTTCAAAAGTCATAACTCAGTCAAAAACAAACATTTTTCCAAACATTTCTTTTATTATTGTAGAGAATTGAACAATTTACAAGAAAAAATATGCAAAAAAAATATATTTTTCACTCCAACATGCTTTTATAGAGCTCCAAACTGGCGGCAGAGAAAAAAACGGGGCCTCGTGGTTGCAACGCTGGGAGTCGCAAAAATTGTCCGATCTGGAAAAAAATAACTTTTTTAAATCTTAACAAAAATGGTTACGTATGATAGGAGTTTTTTTTTTTTAAATTGTTCTTCAATTTTTGGTGATGTTCCAAATTTGAAAGTGTGTTTTTTCGAAAAAAATATTGAAAATCGAAAAAAAATTTAAAAAAGCTCGTGTCATACGATAGCGAATCAAGTTTAAAAAAATATAAAAAAAAAATGAACCCGCTAGTGCCGCAACCAGTACGAAAACATGGTTTCGAGATAAACGCGTTCGAAGTTTGTGAAAAATGCAAGGAAAAATAAAAATGCGCTCTCACTTATCCGGATTTAACTTTTGAACCCGTACACTCAGAAAAAAGCTGCCATGTAAAATTAACGTTTTTTAATGTTATTTCCAATGTAAATCAGAAAATGTGGATTTTACGTTAGAAAATGCTAAGTTAACATGTATTGTGTTGAATTGATAAGAAAATATCAAATTGATAATGTAATGTTTTACGTTGCAATATCAATTCTTAATGTTAAAATAACATTTAAAATGTTTTTAGTTCATAATTTTTTACTGTAAAATTGATAGTATTTCATATCCATTTAACATTATAAATGTAGATGTCAACAACAAGCAGATGTAATGTTTATTTAAGAGCTGAGCCATTAAGACATACAGGTGACCGTGGCACACAGGTTGAGAGTGTGGCTTTGGATGCCCGGAGCCCTGGTTCCCACTCGTGACAAATAATTTTTCAATACATTTTTTTTTATCTGCATTAATTTACTGATACTTTTTGATATTTTAAGTGTTAAAATAACATTATTATGTGACAGTTATACATTTTTAAATGTAGGTTTCGTAATGTAAAAAGTACATTAGGATAATATCAATTTTAACATTTTTTAATGTCGGACGACTTTTGTCAACTAAAAATGTTAATTTTACGGTTGTTTAATGTACTTTTTTTTCTGAGTGTAGGAGTTTTTCCATGAAATTTTTTTTCTTAGAATCTTAAGAATATTTTAAATATTCTTATATATTCCGATATTCCGATTTAAAAAAACGGCCAATGTCATGTCCCCCCTTTAAACGTGATTTTTTGTAACTTTAATAATCTTCTAATATATAAAAATCTCGTATCACGGTGTTAGTGTTTGAACTCCTCCTTAACGGCTGGACCAATTGTAGTGAAATTTTTTTTATACATTTGGTAGGTATGAGAATAGGTCGTAAAGTATTTTTCATCCTTCTACCCGCTAGGGGCGTGACATTTTTTTCAAGAACTCAAGTTTACGGTTTAACTTTCGAACTATAAAGCACACATCAATGAAACTCGGTACGAACTTATTATTTAGTTGTGCCCTTCTACTGGAAAATTTGAGAAACCTTTTTTAAAAGGGCGTGGCACCCTCATACAATTACAATTTTTGATATTAAATAGATTTGGAACACAATGTCGTATAACAAAGAAATTCAGTAAGAAGTAACATATTGGCCAGGTCAAAATTGTCATGGTTATTGGAAAACGGGGCAAAGATCCGCTCATACAATTAAAATTTTCGATACAGAATAGCTATATAGGATGTAAGCAGCATACAACATTTTAACTGAGAATGGAGTTAATATTTGGTGGTACTCTGCTACTGGAAAACTAGAACGGGCATAGTAAACGGTGATTTTTTAAGAGCTTGCTGATTTGAAATTTCAATAAAACACATGCCAAATTATGAAATGGCAAAACAAATTTTTTATTTGGTAGATAATTTCTTGGCATTTAGCATTTAAATATAATTTCGGGCATATGACCACCATGAATATTTTGCACAAAGGTCTTTCTGGAGGTTCAATTTTCGACCATCTTATCAAGCATTTCAGGATGTATTTCAGCAATTACACGTTGAATATTGGTTTCCAAAGCGTCAATTGTTGCTGGTTTATCCACATAAATCAATGACTTCACGTATCCCCACAAAAAATAATCAAATGGCGTCAAATCACACGAACGCGGAGGCCAATTCACCGGTCCATTTCTCGAAATAATGTTGTCGTTGAAATGTTCTTTCAATAAGTCGATTGTTTCGCCCGCAGTATGACAAGTGGCACCATCCTGTTGAAACCACATTTCGTCCACATCCATATCTTAAAGATTTGGCAACAAAAATTCATTGATCATAGCTCTGTATCGATTTCCATTCAGGGTTACGCGTCGTCCTTCCTTATTTTTAAAGAAATAAGGACCGATGATTCCACCAGCCCATAGACCACACCAAACAGTACATTTATCGGGATGCATTGGTAATTCTTGAACGCCGTGTGGATTATCTTTGCTCCAAATACGACAATTTTGCTTGTTGACATATCCATTCAACCAAAAATGCGCCTCATCACTGAAGAGAATTTTGCGGTAAAAAATCGGATCTTCGTCTTATTGATTAAGCGACAAATTACTGAATTCACGGCGCATTTGATGATCGTGTGGCTTTAATTGTGGCACCAATTGAATTTTGTATGGCACCAAACCCAAATCCTTACGCAAAATTTTCCATAAAGTCGATGGACAAAGTCCAACTTCTTGCGCACGACGACGAATCGATAAATTGTCGTTTTCTTCAACACTGGCCTCAACGACAGCCTCAACGTACGCACTCTTCTCATTCTTTTCGGTGGCTTGGCATCCAAAAGAGTGAATGTAGACCGAAATTTGGTAATTACGTTCTTTATGGTGGTCTCAGACGGACGATTATGTACACCATACAATTCACGAAGTGCTCTATAAACATTTTTAATTGAACACTGTTTTTGAAAATAAATTTCCACGATTTGGAAGCGTTATTCTGGAGTTAACCTATTCATGATGATTTGCCAAACAATACTGAGTAGAGACGTCACTTTAAACTGTCAAAACAACTGTCAGACAATAGAGTAATTCATATTGAAAAAAAAACATAAAAAACACCCTTTACAGGGGGGGGGGGGGGGATATCTTACTACTGGTAAATACTATAATGGTCAAGGAAAGAAATTTATAAAACAAGCATTGGACAAGGATGACAGCAACGCACCGGGTACCAGCTAGTTTTTTTATAAAAAGCATTTGTTTGATGACAAACATTTTCTTTTCTCGAGTACATGTTGACTAGAAGCTTAAATATACATTTTAATAACTTTCTTGTATAGTTTTTAGTTCACAGCCTCTTAAAAATTTGAATTTTGAAAATATTGCTAAATTTGGAGTCAAATAACTCTGGTGGGCAGCAATTAAAAAATTTTAAACATGTCTTTTGACGTAAATGAGTCTCCATAGCCTTTTTTGGGGCTGATAAATGGCTTGATTCGTGCTACTCGACCATAAAAATTCTTTTTGCGCAAGACACGACGAATAGTTTTCACACTACACTGTTAACCAATTGATCATAAGAAGCTCGGTCAAAGTCTTTCAAGGGCTGAAATGCCCAATTTGTTTTTTGTTTACACTGTTAACGAAGGTGGGCGTGAACTGAAGAAGTCAATTTCGGCGCTGTGAGTTTTGGGTTCGCCATCATATGTCGTACAATATGTCGCTCGTCGGATGTATTGAAAACTTTTTTATTGCTTCTTTGTCCTTATTGTTCAACCACTACTCATGGAACAAATGCTAAATGATGTTTTGTACTAAAGAGATATTGGTACTCACCATTTTAGATATTTTTACTGCGAGAAGCAGTTTTTAAAATGGTTTTTGACAATTGATGTTGGTTTGACCCATGGTGAAATGAATATAAGGTGTTCTCATCCCCAATATCAGAAAAAAATAGGCTGCCTTATTTTGACAATTTCTTTTGAAATCGGAGTAGGGTTGCATATTTTTGTACTTTCCTGATACTGGTACTTTTTTGTGATGGTACTTGAATATGATACTATTATACATGTAACAATGAAATTTAAGATACTTATTTTTGAAATAAGTAAATTTTAGCTTTTATATACTATCAACTTTTAGATATTTTCTAGAAGTTTGATCTTTTCTATGAAGATTGCATTCGGTTTTAGAAGAGAACCGCTTGACACTTGACAACATAAGCCCACAAATCAGAGCTTTCTTGACAATCTTCTAAATTGAGTTTACTTATTACATAACATGCAAGTACTCTAGAGCATCTTCTTGTAAAACTCAAAATTAATTGTCTAATCTTTATATAAATAGGCGTAGGGAAAACAGTTAAGAACCATTTTCTCCTGTGTTTCTCAACTGATTTTGATTATTGTTTTTTTTCCGAGCGCGGAGAAGGAGAGCGCCGACTATTTTTAATAATTAAAATGGTATAATAATTTTCAAGGTAGTATTGACGTTTCAGTAGGAAACAATCATGATTCAATAAATTAAAAGGTTATCCCCATATTTGACGTCTTCTCAAGAAGTTGCGCATAAAAATAAATTTAAAATAGAAAATTTTTTATTTGTCGGTAAGTTTCCATTTGCGGTAAAGTTTCCACTTGACAACTTTTCTGACACTTCCGTAGCGATAGCTCCGCTCCCCGATGTGTCGCTATCACAACAGTTGACACAGCCGAATGTGGCCAACGCATATAACAACGAACAGCTGTTTTTGAAAGGAACTCAATTACTTGTAGATGAGAAAATCAACACTTGTCAATGCTACCTTGTAAATTATTATACCATGGACCCAGGCGATACTCGTATACATGAATATTCATTATATATGTAGTCAAATGCAATTATAATCTTATATAATCAGCCCAATCATAAAACATTTTCTCGCGGGAGTTGTAAATGGGAGTTCCCGTTTTAAAGATAAAGTTAAAATACTTTTCGGAAATTTTTAATGCAATTTTGTTCATCAACCGCCTATATTCATGAGTGTAAAATAAAAAATGAGATATGTTTATCTGTTATCTTAAAACAGGATACTCCCATTTACAACTCCCGGGAGAAAATGTTGCACGATTAGACAGAATAATAATAATCTAAAATAATAATCCAAGTCATAATCATGTTTCGAGAAATCTTGCTAAAAGTTTTCATATTTATAAAAATTCTATGTTAGGTTACTGTTTTTTTGTGATAACTTTTGCTAGAATCAAGTTTTTTTATATAAAAACACGACTTGTGTGTTTTACTTACCAAAAATAAAAAAAGTACTTTTTTTGAGTACTTAACGGACTTAAAACAACACCCTTAAAAAACATGTATCTGAAACCCTTATAATTGTCAAAATAAGGCAGCATGTCAACAAAAATATTGAAAAATGTCATGGGATGAGAACACCTTTCAATTATTTCACCATGGTTTGACCTATCATTTTTCTCTTGCAAAATTAGTTTTGAAAGGTAAGCCCAACAATATAAATATTGAGAAAAAAAAAATGTTTTCAGAAACGTCGGTTTAGTCTTAAAATTTCGATACATCTCAGTATAAAATACTAATTTTAACTTTGTACAGGTCAGCATTCAATGGTTATTCATATCAAATTAATACAACGTGGAAAATATGTTGATGGCTTATATAATGCAGTTGAAATATTTTCGTCAAAAGTGCTCTTAATTTATTTTTTAATTTATCATCGATATAGATAATACAGATCTAACACAGATAAAACTAACACAAAAATTGTAAAAGTTTTGACCTCTATAGCGATAGTGTTGATGTCCAAAGCGATAGAATTGAAAACTTTTATTTATTTTTTCATAATTTAAATCTGAAAAGAGTGCTTCGATCGAAAGAAATACAAGTGTTTTGTAGTATTAGCCAAGAGAGAATATTTAATGTATGCAAATAGCGGTATTATTACTACTCATCAATTTAATTATGTTCGATTGTCTATAAGCTTGCATACTAACAACTATTTTAACACTACTACATATATTCAAAATAGAGCTGTACATATTTGTGTGTTTACAAGTGGTGGCAACAGTATTTAGTGAGATTTTGCCTTTAAGTGGAACGCATTTAATAGAATTTACAACATAAAATAGCTTTTTATTGAGATATAAAGTTTTGTAAAATTTGCATAAAATAAGATAAAATTATCGCTTAAAATCTGTTTTTTTTTTTGAAAATTACATTTGAATAAAACAAAAATGCGCGGACTGGCGCCAGTGAGCATCTGTTTTATGATACAAAAGGTTTGAAATATAACACCTTTCAATAAAAAATATAAAAAAAAAACCACAAATTATATTAAGTCTGTGAAATTGATCGCAAGTTAGAGCCATAAACGTGAACTAATGAATTCTAACAATACTAATTGATTTCGGCTCAACGCTGACAATACATAATACTAGCTCGAGTATATTCAAGTTTTTCGTACAGCTCAATATCAAATTTCCACACACGGAGAAAAAAAACATGGTTTCAATCTAAATAAAAATGAGGTTAGTTTTAAGTGCAAAAAAATAGAGAAAATGAAAAACAATTGCTATAGATAGATATCGGGACAGATTCATAATATTTTTTGATTTTCTTAAGACCAATTTTGACATATACTGAAAAACTTAAAATCTCAAATAATTGACTTAACCGATTTATTATAAATAAATTCTAAGTTTTATAATTGATTTTTTAATATGTCTTTAAAATAGATATAAGGGACCAAGTCATATTTTTTTTATTGTGGGCTACTTATGTAAATCAAATCAGTCCTTCAGTTAGTACTGCCTGCCATTTTTTTTTAAAAACTATTTTACATAATAATTTTATTTTTATTATTTTATTTTATTTTAACTACTAACATGTTCATTATTTTCCCAGTGTATATTCCATAAATTTCAGATATAGGCAAAGTATGCAATTAATAGCCTTATTATAATGTTGATTGTGTAGAAAGAGTTTAAACCGGATTTAACAAAATATCTAGTCATTCCGTCTGTCATATGGTTGTAGTATGTGGCGACATTTTGCCTTCCGTATTATGTAGAGTTAACATATATTAAAGAACAATTTCAGATATTATCTTTGTATATTTTAATTTTAATGGAATTAACGATTGGTTGAAATTTAATATTTTTCTCGAGAATTTCTTCGAAATTTATTTTAAGCAAATTTTGACCAAATTATTTAAGAATTTTTGTTTGCTTAACTTAAAAGTATTAATCAGTTATTTATTGATTTTTTTTCGATATGTAGATTATTACCCAGTGAATCAAAAATATTTGTTTTTCCATTCATATATGAAACTTTTCGGCTAAAACTATTGTTGTAAATAAAGGAGACGAGTTTAATTTAAATCTTTGTTGAACAGAATATTTGAAGCGAATGAAATATACAAATTTTCACAAACAAAATAAATAAAATTATTTCAATAAACAACTAATTTATTTTGCCAAAGTGTTTTCAGTAAAGTACTTCAACACCTGCCCTTAATGAAAGCGCTCTTCAATTCCAAGCTTGAGGTAAAGTTGCTCATGCTTTGACTTCTGTACAATTTTGGTCAAGATATTTGCGGTATTCTCCGAAGATGGTACATAAATTAATTCAATATGTCCTTTCTGATAGACCTCTGGTGTACCCGAATGTCAATATGCTTGCTTCTTGAATGAAAGACTGGATTTCTGACAAGTTGTTGAGCGCCAATATTGTCTCCGAACAAAGTTGTTGTATTTTTCAGCATCTGTTCAAAACTAAGTTCTTGAATCAAAATTCGAAGATATATGACTTTCTTTGTTGCCGCTTCTGTGCTGCTTAATGCTACAGTTGGCTGCTTTTTCGACTCGAAACTGATTGCTGCTCCAGCTAACATGAAAACAAAACCGGTATATGACTTCCGATCATCGCAGCTACCAGCCCAATCAGAATCAGAAAAACCAAGAAGTGGCTTACCCGTTGGTCTGTAATGAAGAGCAAAATCTAAAGTATTAGATAAATACCTCAAAATGTGCTTCGCTCCAGCTGAGTGTTCCTGGTGTGGATTCTTATTGAACTGAGCCAATTTGCTGACGGAGTGTAGAATGCCCGGTCGCGTACATATTCCGATGTACATTAATGACCCAATCAACGATTGATATTTGGTGACATCCAATTTCTCACAGCTCGTACAATCCTCACAATTTTTCAACTGCATGCCAGGATCCAAAGGAGTGCTGCATTTCTTACAATCCTTAATGTTGTGTTCTTCGAGCAACTGAGCAATAATTTTTCTCTGCGATAACTGCAATGGACCACTGGATTCTTTTCTTTCCACTTCCATCCTCACAAAATAATTCACTGGAACCTTGTTCACGATTTCCAATCTCGAGGCTAATTCTTCTTTTACGAGATTCACCGACTCCAACTTAGAGCAAGCCAGCAAAATGTCGTCCACATAAACGACAGTTATTACATACCCGTCAGAAGAATTCTTTGTGTAAGCGCAATGGCCCCCATTGCTTTGAATGAAACCAATTTCTTTAAGGATTCCATCCAATTTTTCGTTTCACTTGCGTCCGGACTGCTTCAGCCCGTAAAGCGACTTTTGCAGCTTACAAACCTTGTTTGGATATCTCTCATCTTCAAAACCTTCAGGCTGCTCCATGTATCAAGTTGATATATGAACATTTTGAACTCCACAGCCAATGCCAATATAATTCTTATTGTTGAGTAACGAGTGACCGGGGAAAAAGTTTCCGTGTAGTTTATCCCGTATTTTTGATTACATCCTTTTGCTACTAACCTGGATTTGTACTTCTCGAGACGCCCATTTTTATCCTTTTTTATCGTAAAAACCCACTTGCATTTTACGACAGGAACGTTCTCTGGTTTTTCAACTAAAACCCATGTCTTGTTTGACATTAGTGAATCATATTCCGCTTTCATTGAATTTATGCAATTCGCTCGATCACTTCTTACCATTACATCCTTAACCGAAACAGGATATCGGTCTCAGCTTCCAAGAAATTATTGAATATTCTTCTTCTTGACCTCAAAACTTTATAGTTGTCTTCATCTTGGACAGGATCACACGAGCTTTCATATCCAGATGATGCCACCACTGCTCTTTCCACAAGTTCATTGTTTTTAACCAAATCACCTGCATCAAAGACCTTGCACTGTTGTACAGTTTCTTTATCTTTGAACTTTTGCAAAAATATGTTGTACACACGCTGCGATATATTTTGCTTCGAATCTTCTATGAACTTCACATCGCGGCTCTTGTGCATCGTCTTAGTTCTTGTATTATACAGTCGATATGTTTTGGACTCCGCACAATATCTTGTTAAAACGCATTCGACCCCTCTTGCCTGGAACTTTGACTTACCAGGAAGTTTATCCAGCATTATAGCCTTACACCCAAAAATTTTCAAATGGGCAACGGTCGGTTTAACACCATTGTATTTCTCAACAGAAGTTTTTCCGTCCAACCATCTCGAATAGCATCGGTTTCTTAAGTAAACTGCTGTATCGATCGCTTCAGCCAAAAGGCCCTCATCCAATCCGGATCCAATTAACATGCAACGCGTCATCTCGATAATCGTTCTATTCGCACGTTCGACCACGCCATTTTGCTGCGGCGTGTACTCCACCGAAAACTGTCGCCTGATACCCAATGTTTCCAAGGTAATCGCAAATTCCGATGGCAAATACTCTCGACCATTGTCGCTTCGCAGAATCTTCAACTTCTTCGACGTCTGTCTTTCAACCATGGCAACGAAACTTTGATATGCGTTGAATACTTCTCCTTTGTTCTTGAGAAAGTATACGAAGGTCATCCTCGAAAAATCGTCTATGAATTGAACAAACTTATTTAGCGCCTCCGCAGGACGGAACCCTCATGGAGCCGCAGACATCAGTGTGCACTAATCCAAGAACTTCTTTGCTTCCATAACTTGCTGTTTTGGGAAATGGCTGCACACATATCTTCGCCTTAAGACATGTATCCCAAGAAAAATTTTGGGGTGCGTTTTTGCAGCTTATGCCTCGTACCATCCCATTCTTGGTCAATTTAGCCATGCTTTGAGCATTCGGATGGCCTAATCGCTTGTGCCATAGCATAAAATCATCAGTTTTTAAGGCAAAAGAACACATACCTTCAATTTCTGTATCCTCCTTGCTGTAACATGTAAAAAGTTGGCCCTCTTTTACTCCAGAAAGCACTACGTCGTTCTCACCATTCATAACTTGCACTGTATTGCTCTTGAAAACCACCATCTGCTTCTTATCTATGATTTTGTTAATTGAAATGAAATTGAATTTCAACCAGGGACCGAAAATAACTGTTATTTTTCAATTTCTAAATGAAAAAGACACAATGAAAAAATTGTCGCAGGACTTTTTCGAATATACCATTATGTTACAAATGGCCTCAGCTTCATTAATATTAAGTGCCTTTTAAATTTTCGACTGATTCTATAAAAGTTAAAAATTAACTGTTATTTGTTGCCTTTTATTTTTTCGGACAAATATAACCGTTACTTTTGACTTTTATTTTATCGGTCAAAAATAACAGTTATTTTGTGACTTTTATTTTTTCGGTCAAAAATATCAGGCACTTTGTATATTTTTAAAGACCGCTTGACCACTTAAAAAACTATTGATGCCATATTTAAATTGTGCACACCGATGAGACCCAAATAATAGTACCATTAGTTTTTTAGTCGGTAAAACAGCCTTTGAAAAAACACAAATTGCCTGATATTATTGACCGAAAAAATAAGAGGCAAAAAATAACTGTTATTTCCGACCGATAAAATAAAAGTCAAAAGTAACTGTTATGTTCGCCCGTAAAAATATAAGGCACAAAATAACTTTTATTTTTGTCGGAAAAAATAAAAGTTAAAAAATAACAGTTAATAGGTGACTTTTTCGATAAAAACCATAACCGGTACGGTCCCTGATTTCAACTTTGGCACTAAAAGAACCTCCTCCAACAAGACAACTTAACTGTACTTAACTTTAGTACTTCAACAACTATTTAAAAAAAAACTATTTCCTTGGATCAAAACAAGAAAAATTTCAAACTTATTGATTCAAATGAATTAAGTAAAAATGTACTCAGAAAATAAGGTAAATTATGCAATTTTATAAATCTGTTAAATTATTTGTAATTTTTTTGATATGTTCGTAGTAGACTCTTAAACTATTGAACAGATGTTGATGCAAATTTTACTTTCAGGTGCTTAAATCTTACTGATGAACATAGTCGATGTTACATTAATTACATCATTCATTAAATTCAACTTAAAAGTTAGAGGTATTTCTTTATAGGAACGTTTTTTTTTTATAAGCTTTATAGTCAAAATAAATTGAAAACAAGTAAAGAAAGTCAAAGTCGGTATAGGCCAACTATGAAATACCCTAAACCCACTTTTCAAAAACAAAAAAATTTTTATTGTAAATGGGAGTCTCCGTGGGCGGATGAAGCCTATATTTTATATGCATTTAAATGTTGATGAAACATTTACACATACCAAGTTTTATTCCTGTAGCTCACAGTTAATGCTTTTATTGTGCTTTCGCTATGGGAGGTGGGCGTGTTCATGGACGGATTACTACCAATTTTTAAACACACCTTAGTTTTGGTAAAAAATACATACATACCAGATTTAATTTCTCTTTGACAAACATAACCTTATTTATTGAGTTTTAAACTTTTTCGGTTGTATGAGAGGTTGGCGTGTCCGTAGGCGGATGATGTCCATTTATCAAAACCATCTTTGTCTTGTCATAAAAAACATATGTGTCAAATTTTAGCTCTGTAGGTTAAACAGAGGCTTATTTATTGTGTTTTCAATTTTTGGGTTGTATGGGAGGTGGGCGTGTCCGTGAGCGGATGATGTCCATTTTTCAAAACCATATTTGTTTTGTTATAAAAAACATATGTGCTAAATTTTAGCTTTGTAGGTTAAGCAGAGGCTTATTTATTGCGTTTTCAATTTTTGGGTTGTATGGGACGTGGGCGTGTCCGTGAGTGGATGACGTCTTTTTTTCAAAGACATCTTTGTGTTTGTATAAAACACATACATATCAAATTTTATAGTTTTTCAGTGCGGGTTTAAACTCTAGTCAAATTAAACCAAGGTTAACTCACCAACATTGGACGTTTAAGCTCGGTTTAAGCAAAGAAAAACACATCATATGATAATTTAAGTCAATTCAACTTGAACGAATGCTACAATATCTAGTTAAACAGTGTTTTAACATCCCTTTTTGATGAGTCAATCTCGGTCTAATTTGACTCGAGTTTAAACCCGTACTGAAAAACTGGCTATTAGAGTGGTTCAAATTTTTTTTGTAAAATTCAAACGGCATTGCAATCCTCTTAAAAAATACATAACAAAATACATTTTTTATAAACCATTTTTATACATTTTATACATCTTATTTAAAGTTTTAAGAATATTCCGATATTTTGGAGCCCGTGCTATCTTTCTAGTATTTTGTTTTTGCATCACAAACTATCAATTTTTGCTGTAAGACCTTAATAATTCGAAAAAAGTTAATTTCGAAGCACCCTAATGTGGGTATGCGTTCTGTGAAAAATAAAAAGTTACAAGCAAATAAAATGTTTTTACCAAAAACGAGACCTTCAGGAGAATCAAAATTGCTAAGGCGGATTTTTTACGATTTGAAAAAAAGTATGAAAAGCAGAAATAATTTTAAGGAGTGCATCTTACTTTTGAGACCCCGAACGGTGGAATCTAGATTTCGATCCGGTCTACTTATCAGCCTAAAAATATTTGGTAAAGAGCCAGGATCCAATCCAAAAAACAAAATTAATGGCTTTGTAAATTTAGAAAACACTAAGCAAATTATAAATTTTTGGCTCTAAGAGCCCAGGAAATAGCTGTCATCTTGGTTGCATGTTGAGAAATATGATAGCCGGAAAATTGAAAGCATGCTACCAATTCTTCTATAAGAGCTTTATCGAAAAATAAGTTTTAAAGTATCTAAAAAAAAAATATTGAAAACATGTTGCTACTGGTTATGGAAGTTGAGTCCTCTGTATCAAATTTAGTTTTGTATGCAAATTATTTGTTGATAAAAAATATAATTTTTTGATAAAATTATTCAAAATTTTTTTTTTTAAATCAAATTGAAAATTTAATTATTTTACAAATATGATCTGTTAAAAAAAGTTAAATGAATTTTGGTTAAATGTTTTCGAATTTTTTGTGAAATATTTTCTTTTTGTCACAACACACAGGTTTCCAAATACAGGTTACTACTTAGGAAAGAAAATAACAAAGAAATACACTACACTCAGTTAAGAAATGCTGTTATATCAAGCTTGCAAAATGGGTTGAAATAACAGATTTCACACGTGCAACAACAATAGAGTTCAGGTTCTACAGCTTTTTCGCACTTTCTTGGCATTAACCTATTTAAAGCTACGACCCACATCATCAAAAAAATATAATGATGTGGATAAATCAACAAATTAAACATTCAAATCAACAGTCGGTTGACTGTTGGTTTATAGAACAGGACACACTAGAGCGTATCATATCACAGGGAGAAAAAAAGTGCACCGGTCATCTTTGAATTTTATGTATTTTTGCAAGGCAAGTTCGAAAAATATTTTTTTTTTTGACCGATCCTAGAGGTCGCCCATTTACATTTTCATATCTTTGGTATTTGCAGTTGGATCTTAAAGTTTGATGTATGAATGTTTTTGTCTCAAAGAAAAAATTTTTCTGCTTCTGATTTTAAGCATCATATCTCAGTTCCTACCACCCTGATTTCAGAAAATTAAAGCGTGCAAAAAATTATTGCACTCTTGCACAGAAAGTTTTTCGACTACTCCACTAGAACTATTATAAAAACAAATTTTATTGTTTTTGCCGGTCGTGGGGGTCGCCTTATGAAATTTTTTGACATTAGGTATTAAAAGTCGGATCTTAAAGCATAATGTATCGATGTTTTTGTCAAAAGACAAAATCAAGAAGACAAATTTTGCTCCAAATGTCGTTGACCTCAAATCTCTTTTCCTAGTACTGAATACAACATGAGTCCGAATGCAACATGATTTAAAAGAGTAAAATAAAAAAATGTGGTAATAATCTGCAGAATTAACATTTTTGTAGAACAAAACTCGGAACGAAACTTGGAATGCGGAATTTTTAGTACGCATTTTAAAATCGGCTCAAACATGAAACCTTTTCTCCCGGTTTCCGGAGTTGTAAATGGTAGTTTCCGTTTTTAAGATAAAGTTAAAATACTTTTCGGAAATTTTTAATGCAATTTTGTTCATCAACCGTCAATATTCATGAGTGTAAAATAAAAAATGCGATATCTTTATTTGCTATCTTAAAACCGGAAACTCCCAATTTCCGGAAACTCCCGGGAGAAAATGTTTCATGATTGGACTGAATGTCTCAAAAGAACTTCTTTCGCTTATTTGTTTATTGAGTAAACTTATAAGAAATTTATTTTAGAATATTATTTCATGTTTCTAATAAAATGCTTTCTTTCATTGTAGGTAAATTTCACACGATGACTTAAAGCCGTCTTAAGAAATCATTCGAAGGAATCTCATCTCATCAACTTAGTAAAAAATAAATATTAACCACAATGAATTTCGAAAAAATGCCTTCAAACGGTCGACATCGATGGTCTTGTCAAGACCGAGGAGTTATTTGTCGAATTAAAAAACAAAAATTCTCAGCACCAGCGGCAAAAGCATTAAAATGGACTTCTGTCGACTATCTATTGAAGCCTGGTTGGATTTTTATAGCTTTAGTGTTTCTTGTGATTGGTGTCAATATAAGCGTAGAAGCTGCTGAAAGTTTACTGGGTAAGTGCAAAATAGATTTTTGATTAGGATTTTAATAAAATATTTGATAATATTTTTATGGAAGTACACTTTTTTTGATTGTAATTGAGGAAAAACTTATTGAAATCAGCGGCGTACCGAGACCATGTTGGTTGGGGGGATATTATGGTATTTTGGCCGACTGAATACCCTTAAGTCCCGACTTTTTTAATACAACATAGTTAAATTAACCAAAATTTCTAATTCGTTCGATCAATTTTGTATACTAGTATATGTGAATATTGTACTTTGTCGTACGCTTTTTTAGTAGTAATAAGAACTCAACCTTCTTCTCCCAACCTTCTAAGAGAGAAATTAACTTTTTAAGAAAAAACTCACTCTTTGATCAATATTCACTCACTCTTTGATTATATATAAAATCAATTAATAGTTAAAGCCATCTCACTAATTTTGCATATGTGCGAAAAATACTAAGAGCTTTACTAATTCTATAACTCTTTTTCTCTTAAATACTTAAATTAATAAGAATGCAAATTTCTCATTTCCTGAAACTGTAACTTTTGATAGATTAATGGATTTTTTATTGCTTTCTGATTTCTGAGATTTTACGCCTTCGAAGAGATTATAGAATACTTCTAAATCCGCTTTCAATTGAAGTGAGTCCACCAAACAATTTTTTAGAAGCAATTTCATTGATTCTAGAATTCACTTTTGAGAATTCAAGTAAGTTGAAGATAGAATTGGATTAAAGAGTTCATGCAAAGGCTTTATTGCTTCTAAGAAACTGCTTGAATTGACTGGATTCATTCACAAATATCCAATGAAGGAATCGTCTTTTTTATCTATGCATTCAGAAATTATGTATCGGCCTATTTCTAATGCGATGTAAGTCAACATTTTGAAAATAATGGTTATTATCAATTTGGATAGATTCATAAAAACTACATTCATGCTTTTATTTAGTTTTTAACGTTTGTATGAAAAAAATGGCTATAGAACGTTTAAAATAAAACATTATAGTACGAGTATAAACTTTATACATATAATGAACAGTTTTTTTTTCGCCTCCTAAACATTAGATAATTTTGAGTTACGTCTTATTAGAATTAGGCCGACGATATGTATTTCCGAGCAAAATATTAAAATTAATTGACTGAAGTCGGTTTGAGGCACGACTATATGTCGTAAACAAACCTTCCAAGGAACGACTAAGAGCCGTTAAAAAAGATTTGGCCGACTGAATTGCTCTTAGAGAATTTTTCATAGAGCGCAGCTATAAATAACTTTAAACGAGACTGAACGAATAGCACTACTGAAATAATTTAGTATTGCTAAAGAAATACCCGACTGAAAAAGAAAAGATAATGGCATTTTGGGTTTGGCATTAAATGCAGTTGGTGTTGCGCACGGCTAAATGCAAATTTGGCCGACTGAAGTTCATTTTAGGTACGACTGAAAGTGAATTGGCTGACTGAAGATTGTTTTGGATGTGTCTTGAAATGAAATAGCCGTCTAAAGTTGGTTTTTGGTATGACTGATGGCAAACATGGAAACAAATGGTACGACTGATTTTGATCCGTTCATAGTTATTGTAAATAAATATAAACATTTAAATCAAATTTCAGTAAAAAATAACAATTTGGCCGACTCTAAAAAAGTTAGGGAGGTAGCTTTTCCCTCCCTAGTTTCGCCCCTGATTGAAATTAAGAATTTTAATAAAAAAAAAAAATAAGATTTCAATCATTTGAAGTTTTGAAAACATTAACTGAAATTCAGAAGTTCCATTTCAAATTTGGAAACATCATTTGAAATTCAAGAAAGATCAATTAAAATTCGAAAAGAGGCAAAAATAAATTCAGAAAAGATCAAATAAAATGAGATATTTTCTGAATTTAAAAGATTTTTTGAATTTCAAATGGAATTTCTTAATTTCAACTGATTTTTTCTAAAATTCAATTAATTTTTCTTAATTACATGTAGAAATAGATTTAAGTTATATTGATTTTCGTTGGTTTGTTTTTTTTTTAAAGTTGATTCCAGCTCTATAATTTTAGACATCCACTATACTATAGATGGCGATATGGATTTCAAAACTATTTTCATTACAATTTTATGATCTGAGTTCGTACTTCAATTTTTTTTTTCTGCTTCATAGTTTTGACATCTACAACTCTTGTTCCATTGTTGACAGCATGTCACTTGCAGACATTGTATCGTATGTCATGTTGTCAACACTATATGAAGAGCTGTTGGCTATCATCATAAATAACTCTAACACTTGTTATATCTGTTGCGTTAACGGTGTTGATAAAAATAAGATAAGATCTAAGCAAATAATTCGCTATTTGTTAAAACTATTGTGCAGAGTGCGTAGACTTTAATTTACATAAAAATATTCAAGATTTGATTGCACACTAGATCAAATCCTTCGTATTTTTAAAGAAGGGCCGAACTCTAAATTTTCTGGATTGAAAAGGTGGATTTTTTAAATAAGTTTTTTAAAGAACTGTTTCTTTACAAAAACAGACTACCTATGAGCTAGTATCGGTCAATTTTAAATCAGCTGATAGTTTCTAGTTTTATCCCGCCTTAATCCATTATTTACCCCACAGTGCGGTTTCTGTAATCCTTCTCTGCGACTATCTTTAACGTACAATTTCTAAAAAATTATCAACTTTCAGAAAAAAACCTACACTCTTTGGCATTTAAGCTGCTTCTAAAGAAACTTCTAGCTGCTCCACAGCAAGACAGACAACTAAATATGTACCTACATAACTATTTTACTCGATTGTTCCTTGTGTTGTTTACATTCCTTTAATTGTTAATTGTTTTATTTGGATTTTGTTTGCGGCTTCTACTCTGGCATATGGCATAGAGCTGCTCTTGCAGGGCTATAAAGCGCAGGGCAAGACAATAAAGAAAGAGTCTGGCAGAGTTGGCAATGAATTTGATCAGTTAGCGCCGACATCACCGGTACTACTTCAATAAGACGTTGGAATATTTCGAGCAACTCTTTGTGTCTTCATTTTTATGGTTCCATTCTTTCGTTGCTTTGCACAAGAATTTCGTTGAACGTTTTTCAACAGCACCGCATGCAACGGTTCTCGTATGGCTCTCAGTTCGTTGATCTTAGCGCCACAACTCAGGTGGTCGCTATGTATCTCAAATAACGTTCTGTAATTATTTTTGTTGTTGTTTTTTTCTTTTTGTGTGGGTATTTGAGGTAAAATTGTTGTGCTGTTCCACATTCTATTTTATTTATTTTCTTGTTGATAAGCTGAAACGAATTGAAGAGACGCTGGCTGCTCTTATTGGCCCCTACCCATCTATCCATCCTTAACCATTTGGAAGGCCATAAAATAATATTTGGTTTCCTCCTTCTCTGTTGTCCCATTGAGCAGCAGCAGCAGCAGCGCTTTTGATGTGCTTGTTTCTGAAGTTTAATAATTTATTTATTTTCATCCTCAAACCCTTGTATTTCGGCGAAATTTGTTTCAACACACTTGTGTGTATTTTTATTGTGTTTTCTGTTGTCTTCGTTAATCTTCTTTAAGTATGAGAACACAAACTAGCGCCATGCTCGTGCCTCAACCTGTTTGCATTCCCTGCTGCGTGGCACTGTCAGCAGTTTATAACCAAGGTTCAAATATTTTGTTTCCTTTTGACTTGCCGCCAAAAAAAAAAAAAAAGAAACACAGGAAAACAAATAAATGTTTGTATGCTTTTGGGTCTTCAATGTACCTGCTGGTTTGTGGCTGTTGCAACCATCAAAAAGCTAACATGTATGGTTGCTCCACAACCGAAAGTGAAGCTAATCAGTTATTTGTTTTTTTATTGTTTTGAAATATTGAGTTATGTTGATGAAGATGGAGATAGTGAAAAACAGTTGTTATCGAAACGCTTTCACGAATACAACTTGCTACTTGGCTGGCGTTACAGCCGTGATTTAGTTTTGGTCTCATCTAAGAACTTGCACCAGCGTATTTTGTTGTGCGCTTTGCTGGCGCCAGTTGGAAATATAAAGCTTTGCCAGGTTACCCAAAATCAGTTACTTTCAATGGAGATGTGAACGTTGCTTTACATAGCCGGGCAGTAAAACGACTCGATTTTTATACACTTGCCTCATGGATCCATTGTATACAGAACACCATTGTCGCAGTTTGGACCATTAATATTGTGAAGTTTCCTTCTTTTCTTCCTTTGGAAGGTTAACAGAGTTTTGTCATCTGAAAACATTCAGGCTTGTGCAGCTAACTTACTTACTTAATTGGTATCAACGGTTGTATGATCGGTTTTGACCTCGTCTAAGAAATTGCGCCAGCCTCTTTTGTCGGGCACAAGTTAGAATATCCAAGGTTATCCAATGCCTGGTCTTTCGAACGGAGATGTGGTCTTCCTAGTCTGCGTTGGCCGCCGCTTGGTTACGAATCCAATAATTTTTTCGTTGAAGCTTCGTTGATCATTCTTTCGACATGATCTAGCTAGCGAAGCCGCTTAATTTAAATACGCTTGACTATATCAATGTCGGCATATATACAGTTCGTGTTTCCATTATATTTGGTACTCGCCATTGACGCAGATTGGACCATAGATCTTGTAAAGGATTTTTCTCTCGAACGCTCCCAAAGTCCTTTCATCAGTGCTGCTCAACATCCAGGTTTGTGATGCGTATAGTAAGACGGGCATGATTGGTGAGCGATTATAGAGCGTTAGTTTCGTTCGTCGAGAGAGAGTTCTGCTAATCAATTGCCTACTGAGCCCAAAGTTAACACCTGTTGGCAAGAGCCATCCTTCGTTTAATCTCAATACTGATATCGTTGGAGGAGCTAATGCTGGATCCCAGGTAAACGAAGTCTTTCACAACCTCAAAGTAGGTGTTTTCGCACATTTGGACAGGGGATTCAAGATCTTATTTGGAGCTTTTGGGCCAAATTCAACGACGTGCGATATATTTGATAGGCGTAAAAAACATTTCATCGTCCCTCAACTCTCTTGGACATCGACGCAATGTTGGTTGCCTGAGCCTTCTGTATAGGTATTACCACGGGAAGTGTTCAAGGGAAATACGCGGCCTGACGCCATCAGCACGTGTATTTCCTAGATCCACTAGGGTAGCTCTCTAAGCCTATTCCCATACCATTGCCGCCGTGTCCAGTCTAAAAAAAAGAGCCATTCGACTCGATTATTTTTCTAGCTTGGAGAATGCACCACTGACTTCACGCGTATTATGGGCTAATGATGTCAATATCTTCAGCATACGCCAGTAGCCTAACACTTTTATAGAATATAATTCCGCTGCGTCTCAGATCAGCAGCTCAGATGATCGGCTTCATAACTATATAAAAAAGTCGCACTATAAGGAACCACCTTATCTGAGGCCTCGCTTGGTATCGAACGGAGGGGAGAGGACCGATTTTCACAGCGCTGCTCAGTGTCATCCTGAAATCGACAAAGAGATGTTGTGTGTCGATTTGTTTTTGAAGGGTCTTTTCCGAGATTTGTCGTAGCGTTAATATCTAGTCTTTAACGGTGAACTTTCCAGATAAGAAAGGCCTCACTGATAAGATTCCATTAGTTGGTACACGATGAGCTACAGTCTTTCATATAATATGCTCGGCAGGACCTTATATGCGATAGTAAGAAGACTTACCCACAGTAGTTGAACCAAATGGTGGGATTGCCCCTCTTGTGGTTGGGCAGAGTACGCTGAGGTTCCAATCGTCTGCATTGCATTCTTCCGAGCATATTCTGCATAGAAGCCTATGAATGCTCTTGAACTGAGCTCCGCTGCAGCTTTGTTGTTTTTAAGCCGAGCTAAAGCTGTTTAGACCTTTGTATAGTCGGTCCAAAATATTTTGAGTCAACAAATAAATGGTACTACAGCCAATGTGAATCCGCACGCGTTCGAAGTTCAATCTTCACTTATATAAAAAATTGGATTTTGAAAATAAAACAGGGTTTCACTCATGAAACGAAAATCTCAAGCGAAAATGAAAATAAACACTGTTCGAAGCAAATAACACACAATTTTAATTTTATTTCATTTTTGTATGCGGTCGAGTTGTCATGCTCTCGACCATCCTTCATAAATTCTTCATGAACAAACAAAGATCGATCTCAACGGTTCGATGTGATCCCGTCTCAAACATATGTTGGCTTTAAAATGTTCGTGTCAATCACCAACATTCTTTTAAACACGACTTGTTCGTGTTGAAAAACGCTGGCGTGCGTAACTATAACAAGTAAAGAAAGTCTAAAGTCGGTCTAGGCCTAAACCCACTTTTAAAAAAAAAATATTTTTATTGTAAATGGGCGTGCCCGTGGGCGGATTAAGCCTATATTTTATATGCATTTAAATGTTGATGAAAAATTTACACATACCAAGTTTTATTCCTGTAGCTCACAGTTAATGCCTTTATTGTGCTTTCGCTATGGGAGGTGGGCGTGTTCATGTACGGATTACTTCCAATTTTTGAACACACCTTAGTTTTGCTATAAAATACATGCATACCAAATTTAATTTCTCTATGACAAACATAACCTTATTTATTGAGTTTTAAACTTTTTGGGTTGTAAGGGAGGTGGGCGTGTCCGTAGGCGGATGACGTCCATTTTTCAAAACCATCTTTGTCTTGTCATAAAAAACATATGTGCCAAATTTTAGCTCTGTAGGTTAAACAGATGCTTATTTATTGCGTTTTCAATTTTTGGGTTGTATGGGAGGTGGGCGTATCCGTGAGCGGATGACGTCCATTTTTCAAAAAAATTTTTGTGTTTGTATAAAACACATTTATATCAAATTTTATTGTTGTAGGCTAATTATGAGCTGAGTTATGCAGTTTTCAATTTTCGCGTTGTATGGGAGGTAGGCGTGTCCGTGGGCGGATGATGTCCACTTTTCAAAACCATCTTTGGTTTGTTACAAAAAACACATGTGCCAAATTTTAGCTCTGTAGGTTAAACAGAGGCTTATTTATTGCGTTTTCAATTTTTGGGATTGTATGGGAGGTGGGCGTATCCGTGAGCGGTTGACGTCCATTTTTCAAAAACATCTTTGTGTTGATATAAAACACATACATACCAAATTTTATTGTTGTAGGCTAATTATGAGCTGAGTTATGCAGTTTTCAATTTTCGCGTTGTACGGGAGGTAGGCGTGTCCGTGGGCGGATTCCAAAAATATTCAATAGTGCAGATCCTTGGGTTCATGTGACCATGTGTACCAAGTTTCATTTAATTCTCTCAACTCCTTCTTCTTATCCTGTGTATACGGACAACACACAGACGGACGGACGGACGGACGGACATGAATAGCTCGACTCACGTGGTGACGCTGATCAAGAATATATATACTTTTCTATACCGGACTCGCTTCGTTCTATGCGTTACAAACGTTTGCACAAAGTTAATATACCCTGACCTTTCAGGTTTAGGGTATAAAAATGAATGAAATGACGTATAAGTTTCTATGCATAAATCGATCACTTTGGTGCGTTGCGTGGCGAAAATTTGTCAAAGTTGGCCGATTAATGCATAGAAACTCATTCGTCATTTCATTCATTTTTCTGGGGGCTTTTATCCCTTTGTAAGCATATTGGGGTTAGCTTATTGTCTGATACGTTTCCTGTTAACCAAGGTGTTAAACAGGGCTGCCTGTTAAGACCTGCCCAGTTCTTTTTGCTTTTTATTTGAATTCTGCCGTGTGGAATTCTTGTTGCAAATGCAATTGTTAAAGTTATTATTTACGCTGATGGTTACTCTTTCTTCTGAATTTGATCTATCATCGGACCAGCGCAGCTTTGTCGCCAATTCCTTCTGAAAGACGTTCGGCAATCGAAACAGGCCCTAAGATTCAAAGAAATAATGTTTGAAATTTAAATTTTTAGTCGAATGTGCTACCATGTTTCCATCTGCTCAAAATCTAGCGATTTTGAGAAAATGATTTAAAAGTGTTTCCATCCGGTATTATATGATATCTAGATTTGAATTGACAGCGAAGACTTATTCAGTTGATTTTTTTTTATTTTAAAGCTAATGAAGCTTTTTTCGAATAACACTTTGACACAAAATACAGTTTTTGGCAAAATAACAGGATTCTTCGATATAAGTTTGATACTATGACTAGAGGTAAGTAGAACGCTAGCATAACCAACATATTATGATTTCGCCTAAAAATGGTACCATCACTTTTTGTTCAACAGTTGTAACAGTCTAATGGTCAAATGTAAAAACAAAACAGACTCATGATGTCATTTCTTTCAACAATTTTTTGGCATAACTTGAAGGGAATCCTAATCTTTACTATACCTACTATATTCAACAAAATTATAGACGGGGAAAAATTTGAAAAAATCTTGTGAACATGTCAGATATCAACATCGTGAACAGTACTTTAAAAAGGCCAAAAAGATAATTTTTTTTTAATACTTATGTGATAAGTAATGATGGGATAATGTTATTTTTCTGCTAGATCTTATCGAGAAGAGAAAACTTGAGCTTTTCCAACGATTTATATATTGTTTGCGACAACTTGAGAAATTAGTAAAGAAAACTTTACTCTGCAAATACAAATTTTTTTCAATTTATTCGACTTCTTCCAACTTTGACGATTCTTGTATGAATTTATAAAATTAGTTTATTTCCAATTTAAATACAATTCACTTTTTAAAAATCGGTCAGTTATTGGAACAGTTATTGAATTTTTTATGAAAAGAGTTGGCAATTTTTAAATTGGATGGTAATCGAGTAAGTTCTAGGCCAAAAAGTGGGCAAAATCGGTTTTTTAACCGTATGCCCAGATTTGGAGGCGTCCTTAGAGATGCCCAGGACAAGACCAGGCGCGGATACAAGGGGGGGATAAAAGGGGGTAATTACCCCCCCAAGAACTTTTAAATACTTCATTTTTTAATACTTTATTTGGAAAAAATAATTGTGCTCACAGCTTAAGGGTACTTTTATGTATACATAAGCGATTCTGAAGACTTTTTTGAAAGAATACTACAAAAAAATGATCAGAGACATTGTTAAACTTTAGTTTTTTATTGATTTCAACAATTATTAACGTATATAAAAAAATTTTTTTTTTTTTGTTTTGTGACGTCATTTACGTTTAGGTGACGTTTTTATGAAGCGATGCGAGAAGAGTAGGACCAATTTGCTTGTAGATTAACACGATCTGTAGTCATCTTCAAAAAACAAAATATAATTATATGTAAAGCAAACACTTAAGTCGAGGTAGTGTAACTTCACCTTTTTTTAAAAATGAGCCTGAAAATAAAGTTACAGCTCGTTATGTTCTCAAATTTACAGCCATTTTTTAAACAATCAACTTTCTTACAAATTAAAATTAATAAAAAAACTTGAAGTCACTACCTCAGCGTAAGTGTTTGCTTTATAATAATTATATTTTTGCAAAATATTAACGATTAGTTTAAAAATGCCCTTTATATGAAATCATTAAGCAAGCAACATTGATTTTGATTTGTAATGACCGCAATTTAAATTTTGGCAGTGCAAACCAGAGTTGCCACTTAAAATATTTTATTCTTCTAAATTTTTACTGAAAACCTGCCAAACTTTTTTGCAACCTATGTGCCAACAAATTTTACCATAAAAAAACAATATGTGAATTGTTACTTTTAGTTTTCACTTTATAAATTTTCAAAAAAAAAAAGTTCAAACAATGTAAAATCCAATAGTCTGTTTTTACTTAAATTATTTTATCATTAGTTAAAATATTTTTCAGAAAGATTTCAATATGGTCCTTATGAAAATATTATAAAAGTATTATTAGTAATACTTTTTGTCATATTTGATATTTATATAACAGGGTTGTTTTGAAGTGATTTAATGTTAGGTTAAAGTTGCTTAAATTGTATCAACTGCACAAATAATTTGTTGCATACATTTATTTTTGTTTGAGTCAATTCTAAATTGTTTGGAATTCTGAAATTTTTCAAGCCTACCTTAACTTCATCTTAATATAAATAGGCGTAGTGAAAACAGTTAAGAACCATTTTCTCCCATGTTTTTCAACCGATTTTGATAATTCTTATTTTAAATGAATTAGAGTGCGGAGAAGGAGTGCACCGACTATTTTATACAACTATAAATCGATCGATTTTCGACCCCAGGCGGTACTAGTAATTATAATTGCAACAAACCAACCAAATTACCACAACCGACTTTCATGAAATAAACCTGCCACTTTCAGTCCACTTTTAGTAAGGGACTAATTCAAATTCAATTATTTCATGAACTTAAAATTTGGCACAACGTAAAATTGTGAAATGTTTTCGACTTTGAACGTCGATATCTTCAAAACTGTCGAATATATTATTGAATGTGCAAAAATTGAAAGGTCTAGTATATCTGCGTTGAAAGCAGTCATAGTAATACAAACCGGTAGATCAATATAATGGATTTAGCAAAATTCATTTAAAATTCAAGATAATTTTCTATTGTTCATTTATTTTTCAAAGTGTACCATATCATAGTCGTATCGTCAGAACAATGAGTTTCAAATTCCTTTAATTTTTTTTTAATTTGAATTGAAAGAACTATGTTTTTTCATTGCACATACTTGAAAATATAATTGTGCAATTTTTTTATAGTGGAATAAATGTGAAAAATTTGAATAAATCAACCTTAAATCTAAAATAAGTTAAATTTAGAGTTTTTATTTACTTTTCGCTAAGATATTATTCCATAAAAAGGGAAAAATAAATAAATACGGAAATGTGCGTGTATGTGTCTGGGAAAAATGCTTCTTAAGCAATTCAATAATTTCAATTCAAAAAGTATAATTTGTCTATTTGTAAAAAGACAAAATTTTCTCAAATCGAATATGTGTGTCTTTGATAATTTACCCCCCCCCCCCCAAAGATTTTTTCCAGATCCGCCCCTGGACAAGACCTACCAGAAAAATAACAATATCTCCCAGGGTTTTATGTCACACTGTCACACAGTGTAATCTATAAGAAAAATATAAAAAATCTATATAAAAATACATAAAAAAAGCATAGGGAATAACAAATTAATAATGAATTAAAACTATTAAAGCGTAGAATTCAAATGCGAATGCGACTTGTTGTCATTTCAATAAAAAAATAATGCATTATTCTTAATAACGGCCATTGAAAAGTTAAAATAAATTATAAATCAGTATTATTAAAAAGTCAATTCTGCATTCTTTGAATGCATTTTTATTTCTTTATGAACTGATTTCACTTTTTGTAAGTAAAATTAAATTGAATGCTTCTTTTATAGCTCTCTCTTTTTTATTTCATCTATCTCACGTCCGTATGTGCGTTGCAAGCGTTGTTATCTATTCAATATGTTCCTTAAGCGTGTGAAGGTATAAAATAGTGTCATACATAAGCAACACGTTATTAAAAATTAAAATGACATTTTTGGTTTAATCCAAATCCATAGAATATGCAGATCAGATGGCTCATTTCAATACATTTCATTTCAAAAGAAAACATTTTTGGTTTAATCCAATCATCAAGAATATTCAACAGGCACATTTTATTTAAGTCAAATTAGCTACCACAATTTTTCCCATATTATAATGTGCCCAAATGTTGAGAAGCTAACGAAGCATTAAGTAGCATTATACCGCAGCTAAGAGGCAGATGCAACCAATGCGACTCTAACTTAAGCGTCAACTAATTTACTTACACATAACTAACTACAAATTTATGGTTATTTTGTGCGTTTGTTTTTTCATGTGTTTCTTAACCAAAACATAAAACCACCTGTTACAAAATAATTTATAGCTTGCATCAATACAAGCTGCAATGTTGTTGCAGTCACAACAAACAAAAAACCAAACAAAAAAAAAAAACAGACAACAAAACAAAACGACCTAAGATTAACGATGTAATACCACGAATATTACAAAAGAATAACATAAAAACCAAGTTTAGGTTAGGATTAGTTAACAAGAAGGTCTGAGTTATATGTGACAAGTTTTATTATTGCTCATATAACACTTTGACATTTAAATTTATGCTAAAATAAGCTCATAATAATAATTTAAATCATGGTTAACAAGCTGCTTTAAATATAGGCATATTTTTAAAAATGAAACAAAGCGAAAACAAAAATTAATTTCTTTTGATCCAGAAACGATCCAGATACTTAAGCATGGTAAGCGTGCTTGACTGCCAATTCAGAGGTCGCGGGTTCGAAACCTGGTCTGGTCTTGGTCCCACACTTTAACCTTTTCTTAATTCTTTCCTTCTGTCGAATCAGCTGAAATTATAACACATCAATATTTACGTCCTTTGATTTGTAGTTGCTGTTAGAGATATATTTACTTGAGGTAAAGGCATAAAATTGGCCTCAGATTCAAATTCGCAATGTTGATATAGCGCTCCGCCATATATACAGCATTCTACACTTGTTTCACTTGATTTCCCCTTCTCTCCTACTTATCTATTACCCTATTTCCGAACCAAGACAGACTTGATTCAGACAGGTTTCACACCTGAAGTCCTTGGTTCAAAATTAAGAAAAAAAAAAATTCATATGATTAACAAATACTACCTTCATTTGGCCAACTCTGTATATTCCCTTTTCAAAATTGCGTCAGAACAAAATTATAAATTTTAAGTGATATCCAATAAACAGCCGCCTTCGTGTTTGGTTCTTTCCCTGACTAAATTTAGTTGACATTTCGATTTGCCAATCTAGTGCCGGTTTAATTTCAATAGTGCATATTTAAAGCTTAAAGCTAAAAGGAATAGTATTTTATAATATACAGCCATACTAGTTGAAGAAATAAAATGAAAAATCAATACTCTATTATTTCATACACTAACAATTTCTTAACGTTCTTGAGATTAACTGAGTAGACAGTGCTTCCATATTTCACCACTTGTTTTACCTTATATATGATTACACTATTCTATAGGAATTAGAAAGGTCTCTTTTGGATTTTATACCTTTTACGTAGAAGGGTAACTAAGATTATATTTTTCTAAAATATCTCGTTGACTGGGAATTTTGCTGTAATTGTTCGAATACATGTTTGTTCATTAAATAATTTTACACAATAATATCACTATCAAATCGTAGGATCAAGAATTTTTAAAATTAGTACCCAAAATAATTGTTAATCTATTCTAACAAAATCACAAAAGCCACCTCAAATACCATTGGTACAAAACTAACAATTGAGACAATTTCCTATTCTGAACAATTTGAAAAGGCTCTTTTTGTATCAATTGAGATAGCAATTGTGACGAGAAGAGAATGGGCACCTCTTGAGAGAAGACAACTTCTGAGCCATCTTCTAGGCAGCAAAATTCTATTCACGCAGCAAGAAAGCTTCTCGATTGCCGAAGTCAGTGCGTTGGAGTTTCTTTAACCCATTTTAGTCAGCTGGTCGATTTTTCGACCACTATCGTTAAAATTAATTTATGGAAAAAGTATTAAAAAATATTACCTGTTCATGTAAAATGGAAAATTTGGAAATTTTTATTTATTTTCTGAATTTCCATTTAACCAAATTATATCTTTGCAGAAAGAATTTGAAAATATTTTTAATATTTTTTTCAGAAATAAGTTTTAAAGTCAGCGGTCGGGAAATTTACCAGCGGACTAAAATGGGTTAAGGAACAGCTTCTGCGCGAAAAAGCTTTATTTTATTGTCGTTGACAATTTTTTCATGTTGTGATTGAATTTAAATATTATTTTATTTAAATCAAATTTCGTTGTCAAAAAATAAGTTTAGATTGAAAAAACTTTACACCATTATGAGGTGAATTTGTACAGTTTTTTTTCTTGAACAAGCTTATACGGAATACGAATCAATAGAGACGGATCAAAAATATCACAACTTTTCAGTATCAACTGATTGTGACGATAATGCCAGCATAAAGCTGTAAATATACATTTTTTATAATCTTTTCGCAAACCGGTACGAAGAAACATATGTACAAAGAAAATGAAATAAAATTAAAGAAAGATTTGTACCAAATTTTACATAATAGGGGTATTCTCGCTGTCTTGCAAAACCCTTGCAAGGTGTAAGAATTGCAAAAGTTGCAGAATCTTGCAACCCGTGCAACGGCACAACAACAAAATACAAGCGCTAAAAGTTTTGCAATTCGTGCAATTTGTGCAACAGTGATACCCATGTTTTGAGTGGATGTGCAACCGTGCACTCTGATTGAGACAAATTTGTTAATTTTAGTTCATGTGAGTTAAAGTAAGTATTTAAATTTTTTGTTTTCGCCTGTTCTCGGCATTTCTTTTAATATTCATAACATTTGTGATTTTTTGCGCTCCCGCAGTGTTGCATATTTCAGTATTGCAAGGTTGCATTTTCACAAATTTTGCATCTTTGCTATACTGCGAGAATACCCCTAATGATGTCATGTACTAAATTTGCTTTGCTTTCAAAAGACACGAGACACGATCAAAATGAAACTACTAATAGGTTATTTTGCAAATATCTTGAAGAGCAGGTTTTTCGATCGCATGATTGCGGGCCGCCTTGTCTGAAACCTAGTTCAGTATTAAAGGCTTCGGAGAGGTCATTTCCTTCCTTGACGGAGCTGCATGTATTGCTCGATATTATCCTGCAGAGTCTTAAAAACTTTGTAGGTATACGGAACTCAGACATTGTTGTATACAGGCAATCCCGAATCGGGCTGCCGAACGCAGCTTTATAATCGATAAAGAGATGGTGGGTGTCGATTTGATTTTCGTGGGTATTTTTCCAGGATTTGGCGTAGTATAAAAATTTGGTCTATGGTTGACTTGTCACGACGAAAACCACACTGAAAAGGTCCAATCAGTGTTTTGGTATGCGGCTTCAATCTTTCACACAATATGCTCGAAAGAACAATATACGCAATGGAAATAAGACTGATACTTCGGTAGGTGGCGCAGATTATCGGGTCTCCTTACTTAAGTATAGGACAAAAAACACTGAGATTCCAATCGTTGGGCATGCTTTCCGCTAGCCATATTTTCCTGATGAGTTGATGCATGCACCTTATCAATTCACCGTCCACCAGGAAAAGCGATCATCCCAAGATAGCTTCTCGGCACATACTTTTAAATGCGAAGATCATGGGCCTTTGTTTCCAAACAACATATACGTTTTTGTATGAAACTGCTACTACGGGGGAAAAATTGCAGAGACTGAACAGACCGACAGTGGAGCCAAAAATGCCTTCTTCTCCGACCTTCGCGTTGAAATCGCTTGGGACTATTTTCTCGTCGTGGACCGAGAAATTATCGTACACGTTCTCGCGTAGAAGGCGTCCTTAATAGCAGCGTCCTTTTCCTTTATTGGGACGTGCGTCAAAATTAGGTTTATGTTAAGGAATTTTGCCTTGATGCGGATTGTGGCCAGCCTTTCGTTCAAAAGTGAGTATCAACAAACAAGGTAGCGTAGTTTCCGGCCTCCACAACGAGTTCGCATCCAAATTCGCGCTTCTGTGCTGTCTTAGAGCAGTCTTGTCCTTTGATGGCGGAAAAACCTTTATTTTTTCGAGGGCTTCCAGCAATTGGATAGAGGCATTTTCCCTATTAAGACTCTGGACATTATAGGTGCATATTCGTAAATTATTGTCCATTTTTCGTTTACCGTGGTCGAAAACGTAGTAAGGGTTCATATCGGTTGGTTTGGTTTTCATTGGGCGGTTATAATGTAGTTCAGAGTCTAGGGGAGACAAGAAGTTTTGGATAGGAAACTTTATGGGCGGGGTAAGGTTTTTTGACCCTTTATATTTAACCATTTTTTATATAAATGCTCAACGTCTCAAGAATATTGTGTTAAAATTTGAAGTAGATCCGAGTAAAACTAACGGAGATATGAATTTTTAAGTAAGTGTACCTCGAACGTACAAACGTACGTGCACAAAACTTTAAAGCAATTTTCCCACAAGTTGTGTTTTTGAACAACTTTTTGACTGTTATTTCTTAAAGTTGGAGACGTTAAGGGAAAAATCCTATTGTGAATTTGCTAGTTTGGATACCGATCGGATTTTATGATACCTGAAAGATATCGGTTCAATCTTGATTTTTCAAAACATATGCTTTTATTCTCATGGCTATATCTCGTCAGCTATTTGGTATTTTATATTCCTCTAAAGCAAAGTTGTAGCTATTGGCAAGGAAAACAAAAGTTCAGAGCAAATTAACACAATAAGACTTCAGCGTAGCCTCAGAATTGCAAAATTGGAGAAAAATGTACTTGTTATTTTTTACCATTTTTGGTCCATATCTGAAAATGTGACATCATAAATAACCAAAATACCATCCATGCTTGCAATTTAACGATTAAACATCCACGAACTCATTACGTTGTTGCGGTATCAATTTTATTTTGGAGAAATTTATAGTTTTTGTTCGTTTTTCATCCAATATACATTGATTTTTTTTTGTAAATGAAATACAAAGTTGTTTCTCGAAAAAAATTTTTATATAAGAAGAAGCAATGTTGCTTTTTAATGAAAAAAACAAATTTACAGAATATTGCTTAAAGTACACTTAATAATGTAAAAAAAAGGTTTTAATAAATTTGCTCAATCCATACCCTTAAAAATAATTCACAAACAAAGTGTTTTTTTACGCTGAAACCCTTATCCTGCCCTTATAGGTGGCTCTGTCTCGCCTTGCTGGTGTCTGTTGTGGACTTTTTAGATTTTTCGTTAAAGACGTAGAGCTGTTCATCACTACG
Organism: Tetanocera ferruginea; assembly: GCA_958299015.1. Taxonomy (NCBI): domain Eukaryota; kingdom Metazoa; phylum Arthropoda; class Insecta; order Diptera; family Sciomyzidae; genus Tetanocera; species Tetanocera ferruginea. Next base: position 53,853,731 of record OY282640.1, on the reverse strand, counting down.
CTCTTCAACACCCAAACTGGTCACCAAAACTGGTTCTAAACTTGGATATCCTTTATATCTAGGGGCCTTTTACTTAACACAACCTGTGGCTCTTCCGGTGGCTTGTAGCTCAGCCCCTGCAGATTTTCCATAGATTCCACGGAACCGGAGAATAATTAAATAAGTAAAAGTTAAAGTAGTTTTAATATATGTAATTGTTTTTAAATTCAAGTATACAATACTTGAATTGTATTACTTAGCATAAAATTTTTGGGATAGAACTTGAAGTATACAATGAAGATAATACTTGCGGATATGTTATGTGGTTGCTTAAAATGTCAGTTATATTATTGTACGACAGAAATGTAGGCTGATTGCTGATTGGATTTATCATTTTATATTTTGAAGTTTTTGTATTGAATTCAAAATGAGATGTTCAAAAACCACCTTGAACAAGTTATAGTATAGACAGCGCCGGATTAAAATATGGCGGGGCCTGGGACTTAAATCGACACGGGGCCTACTCAAGGTCAGAGCATTAAACTCGGATCATTTTAAAAACAAGATACTAATAGCTGTTCAATTTTTATTTAAAATTTTTTTTTCGATTTAACTGTGGCAAAACGTTCTATCAACTCATCAAAGTTAATCGTTTGCAACAAATCACTTTCTATACAAAGTTACGTTATTGACGACAAACGTTCATGTAACATAGAAGGTTGATGAACATTTTTTATTCTTTTAAATACTAAAAATAACCTTTCAGCTTCACAATTTACTATAGGTACCAGAGTTCGAACGTCAAAATTCGTAAATCGCAGTAAATTTAATTAAAAAATGGCAGTAAAATGAACTTTTTCGCAATAATGTTTTTTTATATTTTCATTTATTCACAAGCGCGTTCGTATATTTTATACTATTGACAGAATAAACATGCAAACTGTAAATCACTGTCTAGCGCGTTCAAGATGCTGCCGGCTTAACAAAGAAAACACACGTTTTTTTCTTATCCCAACGATTTTTAATATTGCGATGCCCTGTGAATGGTAAGATTTCTGAAGACATCTAAAATAAACTTCAGCTTCCAATTCGACATGTTCATTAGAGTGGGTCGAAAAAAAAAGTTTGAAAAAACCATTGTTCATTCGTAACAAAACTCCTCTCCTGGAGCCATCTTTTTAAGTTTGGGAACAGATAAAAGTCGCTGGGGGCTTAAGCTAAGGAATATGAGGAATGAAGAAACAGTTCGAAGCGTAATCGTGCAATTAGGAATGAATTCGATCGATTTGTGAACTGGATTCATTTGTCTTGCAAAAAGATGATTTTTTTTTTCGATAATTGGAGCCCACTTGTTGACGATTTCGTTCTTCAATCGTAAAAAAGTTGGCTGCTTTTCCTTTTCTCAAATAGCCGAATAAAATGCCGCTGAATCTCAAAAAAAAAACAGACGCCAACACCTTTCCGGTCGTTTGTTAAGTCTTCGCTCACTTTGGTGCACCGCTATTGGGACCTACCCACTCTTTTGCTGATTCCTCCTATTCAGGTGTATAGCGGAGGATCCATGTTTCATCCATGATCACTATTTTTACAAGTAAAGTCCGAACACTCATCGGTACTGTTACAAGCAATTCTGGCCCTATACTTAAAATAAATTTTTAGAATAAACATGATTTCTTACAAATATTCATTTTTTCTAAAACTTTAAGGTCGATTACTTCGAAATATTTTTTATATAGCATGTTATGTTTTTACAACAAGCACTTCATATATAAGCGCCTGCGGGCCCTACCTGCTCGGGGCTGGGGGCTGCAGCCCCCCCTAGCCCCCACCTAAATCCGCGCCTGAGTATAGATACAATAACATTTTTAAATTCCGGTCCATATGTTGGTATATTGCATAAATAAGCATAATAAGGTCCAGAAAATTATTGAAAATAATTAAGGTCTATTTTGGTCTCAAAATTTATTGAAAAGTTGTATACTTATGTATTTTGACCACCTGAGCCAAATCGCCATGGTTTGCCTTTTATGAATTGCTTACATCCGTGTCTACCAAAATAGGATATCATGCTTTCATCGAAAGAAAGATTTCGTTCGACATGAAAATGTTCAATCATTTTTGCTTTTAAATGATCAGTAAGAGGACGAATTGCGCCGTTTCTTGAAGTAGCCTTTATGTTGTCTTCGAAGTGAAGAAAACGCAAAATTTCTTTAAATCTTTTCGCTAGACTTTACGTAATCGCTTTCTTTCTGGTTATTTTGCACGATTGAATGTTGTTGGTTGATCCTCCATTCTTTCATATGTGTCTTTGGCTATAACAACGGGCAAAACTTCGAAATTTGGAGTTGAAGAATTAGGCATTTATATAATTAAAAAAATGGATGAACTAATATTGTTTTCCCATCCTGCCTCCAGTTTCATCTTCTTCATCGAAATTTTATAATGTCGTTCACTAGCCATTACAACTTCACAGCCGCCTTTTTGGCTGAGCTGAACAAACATTATCTGGGATACCCCCATATTCGTCCTCAGCATCATCTTCGCCAGATATGTTGCCATACAAAGGAGGCTCAATGTAAATAGTAGTTGGTAGATCATTTAGTTGGTTTTGATTTTCTGCCTCATCGAACTCTTCAATGTAATCAAGCATTTGTTGCAATGTTACACCTCTAATGTTGGTAAAATATATAAATGACAACAAAATAAAAATACATTTGTTAAAAAAGTGTTGAAAAAAAAAAAAAACAGAAAATCACAAGAAACGCAGGAAAAAAACATGTTCCCTAGGAGACCCACGACTACCATATGGTAATGCTCTGAATAAAATGTAAAAAAAATAATTAAAACAATATTTTGTCGACAAAAATTAATTTGCACTTCATAGTTTATTTGATTACCTATTGATTGGTGTAATTATTTTTGAAATTGGTGGAAAAATAACCAATATATGCATGTACTTACCGACGTGCCATTTCGGAAAATATGTTGCGCGTAAAATACCGTTTTTCTTTTGTAGTTTTGTTATGTACCTTAAAAGTTATTCATGTAAATGTTACGGCACATTGCCATATGGCAATCGTGGGCTCTTTCGGGTTAATATAACAAATCCAATTCTTGTATTCCCAAAAATATGAAGTTTGACTCAAATCTGTTACATTTTTAAATAACGGTCAGTTATACTTTACGACTGGGTACTACTGTGCATTTGATTGGAAAACATAAAGAGTAAAGCTCCATACCTTTCTTTAAAATTTACGTATATCTTACTTGAGGAACTTATTTGCCTTTATAGCGATTATATAATGAAATAATTTAATTTATTTAAAAAATAATTTGATTACTGAATAATTAATTTTCTGTTTCTTTTCTTAGGAGATCTACAATCCTGTTCCAATGAAGGTGAAGAAGTACAAATTCAGGGAATTCAAAATTCAAAATGTTTTAAATGTGCATGTCAGGTGAGTTTATTTGCAAAACTTTGCTCAGACTCTTTCATTTTTCTTCTTTATTTTTATGAAATGCATACCGTACAAAACTGCTTTAATATAGTTAAAGCTATTTTCAATTGATTTTGATCATTGTTGCTGCTATTCAATAACCTCAATACTTACTTGTATCCTCATCAAATGAGGCTTTTATAAAACAACTTAATTCATCTCACACATTTTATATCTATGCACACATGAATTAATATTTGAAAGAATAAAATCCAAATATTTATGAGAACTTGGCTGACTTGAAGAAAAGAAAAAAAAAAAAAAAACAAAATGGGAATAGAAGACAACTGGCGACAAAATCAAATGCTGCATGCCAAGTGCCAGGACATCTCTAGTCCTCCACTATTTCGACATGTCAACCAACATATAACTTACGAGTTTACTACACGCAGCGGGAAAAGATTTTATGAATTGTGCAAATAATAGTTTTTTTTTTCCATTTTTCGATTTTTTCCAAAATTGACATTTCCTGCTTTCACGACAAGAGCGACAACAGCATAGAACATGTACAAATATAGACAATAAATTTAAGCATGTGTAAAGCATGTGTGCAAGTGTGTGTTTGTCCGAGTTGGTGTCCAATAACCTAAATGTTGTTTTTTTTTTCTTTTTTTTTTTTTTTTTGTTAGAGTTTTTGGATTTTTGGCACTTGTTTCTCCCATTTGCGCATTTTAATGGGATTTATTTGCTGTGTGTTGACCAAGGAATAAGAAAGACGCAGTCTGCAGACATATTTGGAGCCGGAATAGCTTGAAATAATTTTATGTTCAACTGTGAGCAGATAAAGGCAAAATCATAAATAAATATTAACTTAGAAATAAAAATAGTCATAATGATGAGAACAGATTTTGGCTGGCACGTTGTGACCAAATTTTTGAATTAATTTAATTTAGTAAATACCAATCAATAATAAAAATGATCTCGAATGCAAAATCGAGATCGTAAATTTTGTTATTTTAATTGAAATTTTGTATATTTTAAGTATTTCTTCTTTGTTGCTCATTCGCAAGCGCAGCTCTTTGTGAGCGCGTCACACACAGCAGTCCAACAACCAGTTAGCTGATGTTTATCTGAAGTAGGCGTAACCGCAAATATTGCTGGCGCCACCTAAGTAGACGATTGTCTTGGCGAATGAAAAAAGAATTGACTTAAGGCCAAATTTTGAGGTGCTACAGGTAGTAGTTACTTGTTTGAAAATGCTTCTTTCGAATTTTCTTATAAATAATTGATTTGCATAGATTTGAAATTTTGGCAATTCTTAAGGTCAAAAGAATGTTCACAAAGTGCTGACAGCAAAATTGACTTACCTCGAATCCAAAACCACATTGACTTTACATCAAGTCGCAAAAGCCTCATACATTTTATATCTACTCATTACAAATTTAACTCAATAATAATAATTTCACTCAATGCTTAAAGTATATTTTTATTGTTTTTGCCAACAAATTGATCACGATTATTTTTTTATTATCTCTTTTTTTTTTGTTTAATAATTCTAATCTGTGCGTTTAGCAATTATCCGTGTACAAGTGTAAATGTAATAAAAATGCTTGAATCAAGTAAACGATTTCTAGTTAAATCGCATCTATTGTCATGAAGGGGGAGGAAGGCGAGAAGTATTCATTTGATTGATTAGCGACCCTCTGTTTGTGATTTAGCAAATTACCTCTAAACCTATCCTTTTGTTCCCGACTCAACCTATGGCGATTGTCGTCTATTTGAATCAAATTGTATTTGTTGTGTTTTTGTTTTTGTTTTGTTTTAACTCGGTTTATTGTGAAAAGTGTTATCAAATCGATCATTGAGACTGACGTTTAAAGCTCCGGTACACTGTGTCAGAGCAGAGCGTATTGCTTTTAAATTAAATTTTGCTTTATAGCTCGTACGCTGGCTTAGTGACAGGTTAACACGTTATGCAACCCATAACATTAACACATATTCACAGATATTTTAAAACAAAATACATAAATAATGTACACTCAAAATAATATCGTTTGTTTAAGGTTGCTATTTTCATTAAATCATCCAATTTTCTTGCTAAAAATCCCAAAACAGACAACAAACGTACGAAAATCAATTCAATTAAGCAATAATATATAACTTTGAGAATACCTTGTTTACAAAAGAATTACACTATAGAACAAATTCTGGTTAGCAAAAGTTAGGTCGATTCTGAGAGTGAGGGGTGAAACTAGAGGCTAAATTAGAAGACCCGTATCGCGACGTTTGCTTATGTTAGTTCGAATTTTTTTTAATCGACCTTCGAACTTTTGCAGTCAGTTTCAACAAAAGTAATCTTCCTGGCCAAAATGTCAGAACAAATTTCTAGGTGTTATTATTAAAAGTTCTTTGAAATTTATAGTTCCGTATTCTTTTCAGATAAATCACAAAATACCTATCTTACCTTACCTATCATACAAAAAAAAAAACAAAAAACAAATTGTCCATTTCAACCCTTGTAAGGACTTTGACCGAGCTTCTAATGATCAATTGTGTTGTGTGTGTTATTAAATTTTTGCACACAATTGACCGAGAACTGCACCTACATGTTTTATGCTGACTCCGAACGGCTAAAATTAATGTGCTCAAAAACCTTTACATGGCATTATTTACTCTCTGAGGCTTACCATTGTCTGCAGAGAGGTGGTGACCGATCAGAAAAAATTTTTTAATTGAAAAACTTTTGCCGCAACTGATAATCGAACTCGGGCTCCAAACATGCTAAGCCACACATTTAACCTTCATGCTACGGTCACCACGACCCATCATACACAGCATACATATTTCATAGAAGTCAATATCTTTATTTCATATCGCTTTAAGCCTAAGATGAGCGGCAAAAAAAAAATGTGTGTCGATTTGTTTTTTGAGGGTCTTTTCCAAGATTTATCGGAGTGTTAAGATCTGGTCGATGGTGGAATTTCTAGGTCTGAAGCCCCACTGATAAGGTCCAATCAGTTGGTTAACGATGGCCTTCAGTCTTTCACACAATAAGCTCGACAGTACCTTATATGCGATATTAAGAAGGTTTATCCCACGGTAGTTGGCGCAAATAGTGGGATCGCCTTTCTTGTAAATCGGGCAGAGCACACTGAGGTTCCAATCATCTGGAATGCATTGTTTGTTCGACCATATAATGCATGAACTTGTGAATTCATTTAAACAGAGCTTGGCCTCTGATCTTAAACAGCTCAGCCAGTAGGCCATCGGCTCCTGCGGCTTAGTTGTTTTTAAGCCGAGGTATAGCTGTTAAGACCTCGTTATAGTTGGGCAGCGGAACTTCAACGCTGTCATCCATAATTGGGGTTTCCGGGATATCATCTCTATTGGCGAGATTGTTGTCAGAGTCACCATTTAAAAGACTAGAAAAGTGCTCCCTCCATAACATCAGAGTACACTGGATATCTGTCACTATATTCCCATTCTCATCCTTGCAGGAAGAGGCTCCGGTCTTAAAACCATCGGCCAGGCATCTTATTGTTTCGAAAAATTTTCGAGTCTCATTCCTGTCGCCTTGCAACTCAATTTTATTGCACTCATGCATTTCCGCCTCTCGTTTTTTTCGTCTGAAAATGCGTCTCTCTGCCCTCGTTTTCTCTCGGTATCGCTCCATAACAGCATGCGTTACAACCGACTGCAGGGTGGCTTTGTAGGCGGTGTCCTTTTCTGCAGTGGCATCGCGACACTCCTGGTTGTGCCACTGCTTTCGGCGAGGGCGAAGGCGGTGATTTTTTGGAGAGCCTCATAAAATATATGCAGTGATATTTTTGATTAGAATGGATTTTTAACTTCTTTTCTTAAAAATCTTCTTTAAAAAACCTTTTAAGACTAAAGTGGTGAAACGAATCTCACCACAAATTATCATATACAGATTTTCGTGCCGCACAGTGTTATTGTTTCGGAATCTTTTCACTATTTCAAAACTTCATAAGACTATTTCGAACTCTTTACACAGCGAAAAACAAGAAAAAAACTTTTGGTTTTTCACATTATTTTTATATTTTCGTTAAAGATATTGATATTGAACAGTCAAACCACAGCGAAAATAATTTGGACTACTCAAGCCATGTTTTTCTTTTGTCAATTATAACAAAATCCAAAAATAAGTAAAGGATGGTTTAGTTTTAAGGGCCGATGTTGAATGTGAACCACATCTAAACGTCAAGTTTTTTTGTGCATTTCATTTTACATTTCTCAATATCAGACTAACTCAATTTGAACCATGGAAAGATACACAATCGAGTAACGCGTTAAAGTTATTCAGGCTTATTATGAAAATGGGCGTTCAAATCAAAATGCATTTCGTGCACTTCGTGAGAAAATCATCCTCATTTGGGCGAATGATTATCCAAGAGTGATTGCCGAAAAACCAATGCACCCACAAAGAGTTACTGTTTGATGCGGTTTATGGGCTGGCGGCATCATCGGGCCGTATTTTTTCCAAAATGAAGCCGGTCAGGCAGTTACTGTGAATGGTGTTCGCTATCGTGAGATGAGAACGAACTTTTTATGGTCCGAATTGGTAGATATGGATGTGAACAATATGTGGTTTCAACAGGACGGTGCCACTTCCCACACAGCTAACGAAACAATTGCTCTTTTGCGCGACAAATTCAATGGCCGTGTTATTTCACGTGGTGGCGCACAGTGCTTTGTTCCATAGGCAAAATTAAAATTAAATAAAGTGCTTAGAATATTTAAGTAATATACATTTTTGTAAAGCTAACAAAGTACCTTAAATAAATTCGTTAATAGAATTTATCATCTCGTCTTTTTGTTAACAGTAGAGGGCGCTAAAGTCAGAAAACGTTTGAGGTAAAACTGTTGAACGGAAAAACTGTTTTTACTGTGTTACAATTTTTTTTTTTTAATTTCATTTTTTATTGTATTGCTTTGAAACTTAACAGTTTTGTTTATAACTATAGGTACAAAAAGCCAAAAATAATTGTTTGTAAATATTTTTTATAGTAAAGTTGTTTGTGCCATCGAAAACTTTTGCGATTTTTTGTTTGGAATTCCCAAAATGCAAAAGTTTGATAGAGTGAAAATTTTTTTTTTTGGAAGAATAGGTAATTTTTTATTTTTGATTTTAGTACACTTGAAAGGGCTTAAATGGAATATGTGAACAAGTTTTAGATTTTTCACCCGGAAATGTAAAAATGATATGAATTTTTTGATACACATTTCTTAAGTTTCAGAAAAAGTTGCAAAGACCTAAGTTTATGGTACTGCCAAAATTAAAAAAAAAAGTTTATACAATTTTTTTGTTTTTATTACTATTAAAAATTAATCAAATTTTGATGTAGTGTATAATTTGTATTAAATAGTGACAAAAACCTACCAAAAATTGAAAGAATATATTTATTTTTTTTTGGCGGAAACCCTAAAGTTTTGCAAACTTTGAAAAAATTAAAAAATTATATAAATAAAAAGTAGGCGATTTTTTATTTTTCATTTATATACTTTGTTAACAAATCTAACCACTAGTAAAAAAAAATTTAAGATTTTTAACCGGAAATTTGAAATTTTGTATTTTTTGAAAACATCTATATTTTTGAGTTTTACAAAGACCAAAAATATGATAATATAGTTTTTTCCAAGTAAAGGGCTCCAGCGACGTTCAATGTTCAATTCAATTTTTGCAAGCTGTGCAATTTTATTGACTGTAGGTCTGTTTAAGAACTTTTCGAGTTAAAAATATTAAGTAACTTTTACTGGGAGAGTAAGAATGATTTTACTCTCTCATTAAAAAATATCACAAAAAGTAAACGAACGACATCCAGTAAAAAGTATCAAGTAATCAACATTTGTTTGTAAACAGCTGATTCATGTTTTCCTTTTTGCTTTTCGTTTCATTGGTTTTCCTATGTTTCAACTCATTTACTACGTGAATTCTTGTTATTTACATTTTGCTATTTTCCGTTATTTTTTATATTTTAGCAAGAGATGAGAGCGTGTTTATTTCAGTTTAACGTGATTATTTTATAATAGTTTGCGATTGTTTTGAAGTTTTCACCATTTTTGTATCAATAATATTTGAATTAATTGTGGAATTACCACTAAAACATTAAATGAATACCTAGTCAATATTGAATATAGTGAGCCCTCGTGAGTTAAATAATCTCACTGGTTCATCTCTATATATGTATATGCATAATACAACTATTCTGTCAAATTTATTTACTAAATGTGAAGCAATATTTTTCGATAATGACAAATTGTATTATTAATTCCGATATAGTTGATTTTTGGTTATCAGTGTCTTCAAGAAATAAAAGCCCAGAAGTATATAAATTTATAAAAGGCAAAATTGGGGATTCAAGTCTTGAAAAAGAAGTGTTGTAAAGAAAAATTAAATTGTTTAACAATAAAATAAAAAAATATTGGAGCGAGAGTAGATCCAATAGACAATTCTTCGATAAAAAGTATTCTAAGTGGTTGAATTGGAAATTTTTCGACCCAGACAATGTAAGTTGTATATTGATATTCTTTTTAATCTAAGTAAAAAAGTTAAACCTTAAAACGAAAATATTTAGTTGAGCAAATTTAGAAACAAATATATTTATGACCCTTTTTAAAGAGAATATTAAATTATTTGCATTCTGATCACAAATGTAGCTAAAATTTAGTTTTTGGTAAAAAGGATATATGGGAGATGGTCATGTCCTTGTATCGAATGAAGCGAAAATTCTTAGAGAGCCCAAAAATATAGTTTTATAAGTTGTTTTAAGTTTTCAGTGCATTCTGATCACAAATGTAGCTAAAATTTAGTTTTTGGTAAAAATGATATATGGGAGATGGTCATGTCCATGTATCGAATGAAACGAAATTTCACAGAGAGCCCAAAAATATAGTTTTATTAGTTTTCAGTACATTCTGATCACTAATGTAGTTACAATTTAGTTTTTGAGAAAAATTATATATGGGAGGTAGTCATGTCCTTGCACTGAATGAAACAAAATTAACCACTAAGCTAAAATACATATTTTAACCGATAGTTAACAACTTTCGATTTATTCTATATACAATTAAAGCCAAAATTAAACTTTTAAATTTAAAGGTGTATGGGAGGTAGTCATGTCCTTGCACCGATTTTTCCGAAACTTCGAATTTTTCTTAATTAACATATTTTGAACCAGCACACTAAATTTAATTTTTCTGCGATAACTTCTCTAATTTTGCCGATTCACTATATGGGGACAAAGCACTGTGTGGCGATGTCAATTGGCCCCCAAGATCATGTGATTTGACACCGTTGGTCTTCTTTCTTTGAGGTTATTTGAAAGAAAAAGTGTACGTCGATAAGCCAGCAATAATTCAAGAGCTAAAGGATGAGATAATTCGGCACATTAACGGCACAGCGTAATCGAAAATTTGGACCATCGGATGGAGGTGTGCCGACAAGGTTGCGGCCGCCATTTGACCGATATATTGTTCCATACATAATTGAACCATACCAATATTATCATAATAAAAAGAAATTACAATAATTTCCTAAATAATTTGTGTTTTATTCAAAATCAACATCGGCGCTTAAAATTAAATGACCCTTTATAACTTTTTGTTAACTATGGTGGAATTTTATGTGGTTGCGTTTGTAGTGTAAAAAGTACATAAAAATTTTTCAAGTAAACAAAAAATTTCAAGTTGTGGTGGTCAAAAGACTAAACACCAACAAATTAAATTAAATTAAATTAAAAGTTCTTCTAGTATTTGTATCACTTAACTAATTAAGCAGGAGCTCTACAATTCTACGTAGAAACCAAAATTTTGCTCTTGTATATTAAAGAATTCAACTCATTCGTTGAGATCTATCGGCCTCATCAATTTTTTTTTTTTTTTTCTCAAAATTGACTTTTCCTATCTTAGTTAGACAATAGAACTATGAATTGTAATCAAATAAAATCTTGCTTCTAACATTTTGCTTTGAGAGTGCATAACAAGTTCATGACAAATATGTATGTTTGTCTCAAAAGTCGAATGCTTTTATTTGAAGTCAATTTAAAGTAATTACTGTGTATGTTTTTAGCGGTTATTCCGCGGTAATTAAATATGAGAGAATTATAGAAAATCTGTCAAGTGGCGCCACAAATAATATAAATATATAAATAAGCGGAGATTTGAACGATTTTGTAGAGTAACAACAACAAAACAAAACAAAAAAACAACAAGGCCTTAAGACTTAAGCAATTTATCTGTAGAATCAAGTTATGCGGTTGAGTTTATTATTTAAAGCTAACAAAATAAAAACGCGCTAACTTAATGATAGATAGTATTTTTTTTTGCCCTGACCGCTTACCTGTTGTTGCCATCGCTATGCATAGATTTTAAAACAAAACTCTAAAAAACAATGATTGGAATTTCTGAGAAATTTTTTGTTGTGTTCTGTTTTTTTCTCGTTTGTTTTTTTTTTTTGTTGTTTTTGTGGTATAACTTGACTAAAGTTCTAATAGCTAAGCTAGACATAAAGTTAGATTTTTAAGCTTTTGCTTTTAATTAGAATTCCTGCTGGGTCAATATTCATTAGCATTCACACGTTCTTTACTCTGCACACCTGCCGACTTCGTATTTTACGATACACAAAGTAGTCAAACGACGCGTTGGAAGGTCGTTAGAGGCCGTTTGCAAATGTGGACGTGCTGCTTATTAAAAGTGCTAGTGAGAGTGGCTGCTGCCGCTAGATGGCGCAGCTTCCGATTCAAGAAAACATGCTCGAACGGTATGCGAAATGCTGCACAGTGTTTGAAGCTCATACCAGCGAGGGACAAACATAGAAGAATGGATAAAATTTTCACACGATTATCTTAAAGATGTTTGTGAAGGCGTTTGTGAATTTTGACATTTTAGCCAATTAGGACTACTGTAACTTCTACCACGCATACAAACTTAATTATTAATTTTAAATGTAACGAAATTAAAATGACTGCTATTAATTTTGCATTCAGCAGAAATCAATTTAAGAGATTGGAAAAATCAATCGCAGATTCTGTCACCAAAAATTACAGCATGAAATTTAATTATTTGTTAATTATTAAATATATAATTTCCCTATATTTCCCTAATCACTGTTGTAGTTTTTGACACGAAATTTTTGGTTCTGCGATAAGACCAACATTTTCGGATTTGGGGGAGTCCCCAAAGCACAACTGTGTCCTTGGCTTAGTTAGATTGGCGCAAATTTTGAAGAAAACCGTGTTTTTCAAAATGGTCGATTTTGAGCTATTCAAAACCTTTTGCCACGTCTATTTCTAGAGATATCTCGCAAACAAGTTGTACAATCTTAACAACCAATAGAGAAAAGGTATTGAAATTTTTCGTCAATTGTTCTCATGCTACTTTCGAATCCGAGGATTAGTTTTTGTGTAATTTATCAATTTTTGAGCACTTGTTGTTTTTTTTAAAAGAAAATTTGAAATTAAATTCATGTAACAAAATATGCTTGCCTGTTCTGGCCTATTCTGGTAAAGGGTGTAAAAAGTGTACACTTTTCACCTACTTAAAAACTAATTTACATGTAAACTTTCAAAAAGATAACACACGTGTTACCGTTTTTTGTATCTTTTGCCAGCATATTTTTAAAAATTCTTAAAATTATGGAAAAACTATAAAATTGTCGTACCGTAAAATTAATTTGAAGTTTTCGTAAGAAAACAATAATTTTTGGAAAAAATTATTAATTACATAAACACTACTCCTCGGATCTGAAAGTAGTATAGGAACTCTTGACGTAGAATTTCATGACCTATTACTTTCTTCATTGGTTGGTAAGACCGTGCAACATATCTTTATAAATAGACATGGCGAAAGGCTTAGAATAGCTCAAAATCGACCATTTGGAAAAACATGGTTTTCTCAAAATTTTGAGCCAATCTAATAAAACCAAGGACGCAGTTGTACTCAGGGGACTTCCCCAAATCCGAAAAAGTTGGTCTTATCGCAGAACCAAAATTGAACTACAACAGTGTATTATTCACCTTTATTATGACATTATTACACACATGGATTTTTCTAGAAAATGGTCAACCAGAGTCAACAAATTATAGGCGCTAACTTACTTCTTAAAGTGTTGGTTGCCAATCATAAGCTTAATATCTATTTCATCGAAAACAAGAATATTTTTTTTTAAAAACTTCCTCTTGATTGTTATAACAATTCTTAATTTATGGGTAAATTAAAGAATTTTTCTTTAAACTTAATTTTTTGATGATATTAATGCTTTTTTTGTTTAATTATCAATTATTTGCTTTCTTTTAGACCTTACCTTGGTCTCTATACACTACGATCTGAAGAAATAAGATCAGAAATAGATTTATGGATAACAGTGAAATCTGGAATTTAGAATTAGTTCATTCAGATTAACGATTTTCGACGCTCTATCGTGTAAAATTCAAAAGCTTAGTCAAATATACCAGTCTAGTAGCATGGAATGTACATTAGGTCGGATCATTCTTGTATGGATAAAACAAATATCAACCGGTCGGGGTATCAAAAGTTAGAGGAACTCATAAAAATGTTTTCTGCATACTTTTTTTTTCAAATCGGAGAAAAACCGCCGAAGCAATTTTGATTCTCCTGAAGGTCCTTTTTGGTAAAAAAAAACATGTTTTTTGCTTGTAACTTTTTATTTTTCACTAAAAGCATACCCACATCTGCTAAAATATCAAATTTCTTACTTATACTAATATTTTACCATAAAAAAAATTTAAAAATTTTATTTTATTATAACTCTTATTAACCACCAAAAATGGAATTTTTTGCTATTTTCAAAAACACCTCGATACCTCGATAGTTGACGCAATTTGTTGGGTTTCCTTCCTTTTATATAGGACAAAGCCTACTTAGATTCCAATCAAGATTAAAGCTTAAGCATGCACTAAAATACAGTGAATCAAAAAAGTTTAGGCACACAGCACTTATGAGTTTAAATTTGCTAGTACAACTTTTTCCAGTACACTTACAGAAAAGAAAAGTATAAGCATTTAAAAAATAAACATTTTATTTTGTATTCACACCACAATAACAATTTCATTTCAATTTTAATTCATATTAAATGTTACAAAACTAAAATAAAACATGATTTTGACACCAAAAAAGTTTAGGCACAAGTGATTATGATTTTATCAGAGTGAGTAAATTTCAAGTCCTCGAATATTTGGCTAGACCTCCTTTGGCCTAAATTATCGCCTCTTAACGTCTTCGAATTCTTACAGAATTTGATGTCTTCTCTGATGGTATTATTGACCATTCGGTGCGTATGGCATCCTTGAGCGTATTTTTAGAAGTATGTAATATGAGATTTCGTATTTTTTCTATTAAGTTCCAAATATGCTGAATGGGGTTCATATCGGGTGATTGCAAAGGTGTTTTAAAGCTGATTTCAGAGCTAGATAAGCCATTCCAGCAACATAAAAGACCAATTTTTTGGGTCGTTATCTTGTTGAAATTAATATTGTATCCCAGTTAGCCCCTATTTTTCAACACTGTGTGTCAAATGCTCATTTAAAATATTTAAGCAAAGGTGTTTATCCATTTTCTCATCAATAAAAATTAGATTCCTAACTACAGACACCGCCACACAGCCCTTAATCATACGATTTCCTCAACTGTATTTCACTGTTTTTATTATGCTTTTTTCCTACAGCTCTTTGTTCAGTTTTCTTAAACGGTTTTGAGTGCCATATGATGCAAAAAAATAGTATTTAGATCCATCACTAAATATAATACAATCCCAAGATGAATCCGGCTCATTTACGTAGGGTTTTGGGAACTCCAACCTCTTTTTTTTATTTGAAGCTTAAATTTATAGCTTGCGTCGAGAAACTCGTACCGTATATCCAGCTTTATTAAGTGTATTGCGAAGTGGTCGAGCATCAAAGTTTTTTAAAACCGTTGCTGTATTTCGTGGCACAATTTAACAGCTAAATTTAAGGGTTTTGAGTAACTGCAGGCACTACAATCTACTCCTGATGTAGCGTTAATGTTTTAGCACGACCAGATCGGCTGTTACGCTTTACTTTACCGGTACTTATATAATGATTTATGATGTTACTTACACTTAAATATGATCTCTTTACTATTTCACCGATTCCGCGATACGGTTTTTTCTGCACGTGAAAATTTATTATTATTTTTCGAACGTCAACCGAAATTTCGGTTCCACTGCTGATTTTGCTCAATCTTTACCGACACCAACATCAACATTCAATAAAAACTTTTAACAAACATCTTCAGCGTAAAACTAAAGACAAAAAACCAAGTGATATTGTTAAATAAGAAACAACATGAGACACACACATAGTGTGCCTAAACTTTTTTGATAAAGATTGTTCCTTCTTCCGCTTAAATTTGGATTTGTGTGTGAAGTAACGGTACATTTTTTGGATATTAAGTAAAAACTATTTCTAATGGTACTTAATGGAACTTACTTCATTAAAACTTTGGTCAAATTCGTTATTATTAGATACTTAAGCAGCATTTTGTTTCAGAACATTGCTTGTGCCTAAACTTTTTTGATTCACTGTAGATCAGAAATAATTTTGTAAAAATATTAAAATTTGTGATTAATACAAATTTACAGCTACAGCTTTCAAAACTTGAAACTTTTTGATAGATTCAAAAAGGCATAAGCCTTTCGCGTCACGACAAAGGGGTAAGAAAGAAAACAAATGCCAAAAATAAAATTGTAAAGTTAAAATGAAAATTGTGACACTGTTGTCAATTTAAGTTCAGTTTAGTTATTTTTCAATATTTGAAAAAAAGATAAAAGTTACAAATTTTGTGTAGCTTTAAAGTATTTGTTTTTTAATGAAATCTATATAATTAATAGGCTAAGGTTTTTTGTTACTTCAACGCTCCCAGACCAATGAAACGATTTTATCGATTCAGATGTCATTAAATTAGGTTTAGGCTATAGATGTGCAAACCACTTTTAAAAATTGTGATTTCGCTTCAGGGGGTTTCCAACCTTTTAAAACAGAAATAAAATTTTTGTACAAAAATCCGCTAAAAATTTTAATCGATTTGAAATTTAGTTTGTGAAAAGCTTATGAATTAATCGAATCTTAAATTTTTTCAAAACTGAAAATTTTTAACCAAAATTATTTTATAAAAATACACGTTAAACAACTAAAGACAATATTAAGAAAATTCATTAAAAATACATTTGGAAAGATAATTACCGTAATTTGCAACACATTTCGAAGAAAATTAAACAAACATTTAGAAAAATAAAAATAATTTTGAAAACCGTTAAAATTTGACTGAGTTGTTTGCTTGGAAAGTGGAACTTTTGATTTTGGAATTGCATTTTTCGGACAATTGACATTTGAGGAACGCATATTTCATCTGTTGAAATATTTTTGTGTTTTCGTTGAATTGTCTATTTTTCCTAAGCAATAGTTTTTAGATGTGTTTTGCTATAATTATATTATCGTTGCCAATAGCTCAGTGGAATTGCACTAGACTGGCATGCGGGGGACGTGGGTTCGAACCCTAGCTGTGTAAGTATTAAAAATTGTAATTTAGTAATTGAAATAATAATAATTCTGTTTTCCTAATAGTTTGGTCAAAATTAAGCTTCGAAATAAAATGCTTACAATCTTGCAAAAAAAAATTGCAAATTAAGCTTCAAAATAAAATGCTTACAATCTTGCAAAAAAAAATTGCAAATTTCATTTTTTATTTAAAAAAAAATATTTTATATAAAAAAAAATTTTTTTGTTGGCCTTGCCGGATTTGAACCGTGGACACTTGAGTATTAGACGCACACATCAGCACACTCGGCCATACATGCACTTTTAAAACAGTGATAAAATTTCAATAAACAAGTTTTTATACGGGTTTCGTGTTCTATAGACCAACAGTCAACCGACGGTTGATTTGAAAGTTTCATTTGTTGGATGGTATTTAACAGTGGAATCTGTTATTTCAACCCATGATTTGTTTGATAAAACTGCATTTTTTCCCTGAGTGTATAAAAATAAAAAAATTTAAAATTTGCAATTTTGATATTCTGTCATTGTATGTAGCTTATTTAAGACGAATTTGTTTTTCTTTGACAGAAAAATTTATTAATACTATGTGTCATCGAAAAAAGAAGGCAAACAATTCTAAATTTCAAAAACAAAATTTTTTTTTGGGTTCTTTGGCGTTTTTTCATCGAAATGTGTTATAAATCGATGTTGTAGGTGTTCTATAAATGTTTGTTTATTAATTTCTGAATTATAGCTTGGTATTATTTTTTTGTCTTAAATCTATTTTTTACTTTGTTTTTATTAAAATTAGTTATGTTTTATAGCTTAAAAAGTTAAGCTCCGATGTTTTTGAATAGTAATAATGTTTGTCTCAGTAGTTTGTGTAAGTCCGTCTTTATATTTTGACAATTACATTTAAAAATTTAGTGTCAGATCATACGTTTTACGTCAAAGCATTCAGATAATGATCTTTTATATCATTATTGAGACTGAATATATCGTTATCAAGGAGAATAGCTGCTTGAATAGAATATCATATTTTAAAAGTCTTTAATGTTTCTAACATTTAATTTTTATTGAATTGCTATGTAAACAATGGTAAAAACATGGTAAAAATTAGTGCACATTTTTTTCAAATATCGTAAGTTTAGACCTTCAACTACTCAGAACAACTTCAACTACTCCGCTTTTTTCCGCCTTTTTGAATAAATTACTTTTTTCTAAACGGCTAAAATACGTTAACGTAATTGAAAGTGCTAATTTCTAAAATTCTATTTGTTTGTAAAATTCTAATTTCTTTGTCAACACATAAGCGAAACCGTTACATAAATCCAATTTACGATAAATTCGCATCCAAATTAACGCAGCTTCGCATGGCACCTACAGCTTCAACAATGCAGGCCTCTCTTTTAGAGCCATTGAATCTACTGGATGGCGGTGATGTCAGCCTTTATTTTTACGAGGTCTTCCGTCAATTGGACATAGGTGCCTTCACGGAAAAGGGTCCGAACATTTCAGGTGCATATCCGCAAATCATTGTTCTTTTAAAAATAAAAACTTGTTTATTGAAATTTTATCACTGTTTTAAAAGTTCATCCAGTCCTGTTTTAAAAGTCCCCAGCCGTGGCGAAAAATTTTTTCAATAAAAAATTTTTCTGATCGGTCACCACCTCTCTGCAGACAATGGCAAACCTCAGAGAGTAAAATAATGCCATGTAAAGCTTCTTGAGAACATGAGCCGTTCGGAGTCGGCATAAAACATGTAGGTCCAGTTCTCGGTCAATTGTGTGCAAAATTTAATAACACACACAACACAATCGATCCTAAGATGCTCGGTCAAAGTCCTTTCAAGGGCTGAAATGGCCAATTTGTTTTTTTTTGTTTTTTTTTTTTAAAAGTTCATGTATGGCCGAGTGTGCTGACGTGTGCGTCTAATACTCAAGTGTCCACGGTTCAAATCCGTCAAGGCCAACAAAAAATTTTCTATCCGAGGCTGGTTTAGTTTTCATTGAGCAGTAATAATAATGTGGTGACACAAACCCTACCCATATTCCATTTTTAAGGTCTTGTAAATAACAGTCATATATTTGAAAATTTCCAATAACACAGAATGAATTTTTTTTGGCATATATGTAGTTGAAGTATGAACAAATACTCTGAATTTAAAAAATCGAAATTCGATGATGACGTATTTTCAGAACTACTTTTTAAAAATTTTTTCAGTTTGTATCTCTATCGGAAAAATTTTAAAATTGATTTTTGTGTTGAATTGCCGTATGGAATTTTAAAAATTCATATGAATACGATTGGCGGCGGTTGATTTTTTGTTGATCGATTTGATTAATACACAGAGAAAATTCCTATGTATCTATATTTTCATATCTTCTTATATATTAATACGTGAACATTAAAGTTTGTCGTACGCTTTTTTTGGTATTAATTAAAACTCAAAATAAATTAAACTTATATCATTCGAAAGGTTATGTCGCTTAGATGTGCAGAATGTATGTATAAATGATATATCTGATAGAGGGGGTTCCCAACCTTCTAAGAGAGAAATTAAATTTTTCAGAAAAAACCCGCTATTTGATTAATATGAAATTTGGTTGGAGGAGAGTTGGTTGGTCGAATTTGAATTTTTTTTAAAAGTAACAATTTCTTAAAAAAATTTAGTTTTATTCATTCGTCAATTGTAAAATTTGTAAAAAAATGTGCTTTGAATTGAAAAATTTGACTTTCCATGTGAATATCTTGGTCGGATTTTAACGATTTTTCAATTTTTCGAAGTTTTTCTTAAAGTTTGTTAAATTTTCTTTCAAATGTGATAAAAATAACAGCAAAGTTCTAACCAAAAGTATTTTTAATGAATTTTCTTAATATTGTCGTTAGTTATTTAGCGTGTGTTTCAAACAAATGCCAAGAGAGAGAAAAAAACTGTCTCAAATTGAATGTTCTAAATTGGAAGCCAATATTTCCGCTATCTGTGAATAGATTTTATTTATTTTTTTTTGTATTTAAGTCTTATCAGTTAACTTAAAAAAACTTTTGAAAAAAATACCGTTTTTTGTTTCTTTATATTTAAATTATTCCTTTTAAAAAAAAGACCATAATATTTGATTTATTCTTTAAATATGGGGTAAAAATTATTTTTGTTGTAAAAAAACAAAAACTCAAAATTGCATTTTTAATTTTCTTTCAAAACCTTTACCGAATTTTAGGTGAATTTATTTTGTCTTGACACTAAATAAATAAACTGTCCATGCCATCAAAAAATCAAGGCTACCCCCTATGTTTCTGTTTTTGAAAAAATAATAAAATAACAGTATTTCAATATTTTTTTTGAAGAAAATAGCTTTATACCTCCAATCAATTAAGAGTTATAGCCTCGAACTTATTTTAATCATCTCGCATATAATTATAAATAGGCAATCAATAAATTGGTCGAATTTCGACCCCAGGAGTTACTAGTTTGAATAAAAAAGTCAATTTCTTTTCTTGGCAGAACGATCTAATAAATTCTAAAACGAAACTGCTCGTGGTTTAAAGCGTTCGTTGGTTACTGACTATGAGCTTCAACTGAGAGTTTTTATTTCAAAATCCCGATAAGAATTGTACACATTTCCTCATTTTGTTCAAATTTTTATTTTCTTAAAAATACGCCAATTTTTTTAAGAAAATAAAAATTTAAAAATAAAAGATTTCAAATACAAACAAGATACAAGGTCTAAGATCTTTCATCATTTTCTGAGACATTTTTTGCAGCAATTACGACTTCAAAGATGCATGACAAATTTTTAATTTTTTTGATTAACTAACAAAAATAATAACATTTGTTTTTTAAAACAGTATTTCAAGTGTGCACCTTAATTAACCAATTTTGACATTTTTTCAACTTTGGGTTTTTCATTTTTGTCCCTACTCGCAACACTGTGCGCTGCTGTTTGGATAAGTCCGCGTTGCGCGTTGGCTTTCTTCAGCTCATTGTTACAAGCCGCAAAAAAAATGTTTGGAAAAAAAAACAAAACAACAAAAGTCAAACAACCTGTAGTGCTTGAAGTTATTTAACCTGTTTTCATTAGTAAACTGGAGAAGAAACTATAGTAAATGACAAAAAATAGATGCGATAAAAAAAAAAAAACAAACGAGCCAAAGAATTTCTAGTTGGACCAATTGGCGCGATTTGCCAGAAGCTTATAACTCGAACTAAGCATTAGTTTTTGTTGGTTTTTATAGCTAGTTAACTATAAATTTATAAAGTTTTGAAATGTGAACTTTAAAGTTTTGCGATATGAAAATTCATTTCTAGAAAATCTGTTGGGCTAACTTCATATCGTTAATGTTTAATGTTATTTACATTGTTTATTGCCAGAAAATATTTTATCAGACAAAATAATGGTATTATGCAATATATACGGTAAGCCAGAGAGCAGACAGTCGCTAACACTAAGAAATATTGGCAACGAACTCATATTACATGGAGGCAACAGTGGCTGCAGTTGCCAGGTTTGTATTGCCAAGCCGGTTGCAGTCACACACCTGCGTCGCCAATTCCAGCACCTCTGCTGCTAAGTTATGTTATGTACCAGTTATGTGTTAATGCAAGATTTATGGTATTTTTTGACTTTTTCGAACAGCTATCAAAGTATTGAGTTGCTGTCAGGTGCAGTCCAATCATCGGTGCGATGTCTAGAGCTTTGCTCTAAATTTGTTTTTGTTTTTTTTTTTTGTATTTGTAGTCATGTGTATATTTGCTATTCGACATACAGCAGGTCTGACGGCACAGAAAAATCAGTTATTTATGTCAATAATGATGAATTATAAATATATCTTAAAGTTACGTTAAGAAAACATGAGATTTAATTTAACTAAACTGATGGCCGGTCGGCCGTCTCTGAAAGCTATCGCCTCAGACTTGCGAAATAAATTAGGTTGCAGCTTTGTTAATAAATATAAATTGTACAGAAAATTAAAGTTTTAAGAAAATACAATTATTTTAACTTATAGCAAATATAATAATCTCTCGTAATTTTTACATTTTTTTTCTTACAGAATGGATTTGTGAATTGTGACAAAGAAAGCTGTCCATCTATAGATGATTGTTATCTATTGGAGTCCAAGGCATCGGACACATGTTGTCGAAAATGCAAAGGTTGGTCGAAAACTTAATTAGTTTTCATAAGTGTCTCTTAATATTTGTTGCATTTGTTTTTTAAAAGGTTGCATCTACAACGGTGTGGCTTATGCCAGTGGATCGGAATGGAATGATCCGGATGATCCGTGCAGAACTTTTAAGTGCATTGCCAGTGTTGTAACAGAAACGACAATAAAATGCTTTACACAGTGCGATAATAATCATATAGCTGCACCTCGACCGGGAGAATGTTGTCCTACATGTCAAGGTAAGCCTATGTATTCCAGGTTTCAGGCTTAAGTATAAAAATCTAAATAGTTTTGACTTGATAATAAAACTTATGTGATACAAAAATCCACCAAACGAGGAACCTGCAACTAATTCGAGAAATTTTGCGTTAATTCTAAACTTTTAATTGTGATTTGAAAAAATTTAGGCACCCATATATCAATCATTCTTTTTCACTTGTTATTGAAAATAAAAGCCGAAAAGTCCTCTTTGAAGTTGCATATTTTTTGTTAAAACGATTTAAATGAAAGATAAAGTGAAATATTTTTAGAAAAAGAATGGCACATTTGCTTAAAAAAATTAAGAATTTTTACAAAACCTGTTATAGTAACGTCAACTTTTGTAATATTATAATTTGTATTTTCCTATCTGTCCTATTGTTTTATATGATTCACTATTTTTCCATAAATCATATGAATCAAAATTGCAAAATTTTTTAAATTTTTACAAAAGCAAAAAAAAAAAAAAATAAAAGCTCTGACTTATTTACAAAGTCATCTTTTGTTGGTGCTTCAGGAAAACCTATAGTGTTTACAAGTTAAGTTATCCATCCACAAATCAGACCATGGTGCCCTCTGTTGGGAAATAAGGCGCGAGAAAAAATATTTTTGCAAATTTTCTTGTGAAATAAATATTCAACCAATTTCAAAATCTATTTTCATATTTCATATTTTCATATTTATTTAAAAAAAAAAAAATATAATTAACATAAGTACATTAAGATTCTAGATCTTTTATAGTACAATAGTTTAACATATATGAACAACAAATGACAATTTAAAACTAAAATACTAATATTAAGATAAGAAACTATAATAATAAGACAACAATTGGACAATTTATAATTTACTATAGGAATATATAAACATTAAAATTATTACTATATGGACATAACTACAGAAAAAACAAAAAGTAAGATATCACAATACAAGGGCATATAAGACAGAACATTATAATAATGATCAACGCTTAATTATTAAAAGGCTTAATTATAATTAAAAACTAGTAAAAAGAGTAACAGAAAGAAAAAAAAAAAGTGAGACAATTAGTAGTTAGAGAAATATGACATAACAGAAAGCTTTAAGTTATTCGTGCTGACAATAGATTTTATAGAATGAGGTAAAGAATTCCAGAGTTTTATAGCGTTGATGAAGAATAATCGTTTAGAGTTCAAGTAAGTAAATTTGGGAATAATTAAGTTGCATGTCCTAGTGGAAGTACTGAAATGGAGTTTCTGATAAAGATAACTTGGTGTCTTAGAATTAATCAACTTATGCAGAAACATGCAATTTCTAGCCTTCAAGTAATCAATTATGTTACACCCTAAGATTGCTTTACTTAAGGGTGAGACATGGTCAAAGCGCCTCATGTCAAAAACATATCTTGTAATGTCATTGAAAGCAACCTGTATCTTATGGGCAGAATGGGAATCAAGATCACCGTAAACAAGCTTTGAATAAGTAATAAGTGGAATTATTAGCTGAAGAACAAGTCTCTTTTTAGTTTCTATTGAAATGTATTGGGCTGATAACCTAAGGCAACGTAGTGTACAATATATTCTTTTAAGAACGTTACTAATATGATCAGAACATGAAAGTTTGAAATTAACATAAAAACCTAAACTTTTAACTTTATCAACTAGCTGAAGATGATTTCCATTTAAGTATATAGGTGGAATATCAACTAGTTCCAGTTTGTCCTTAAAAATAGGCAATATAAAGGATTTTTTTGCATTAAGGCAAAGGTCATTGTCTAAGGCCCACTTAGAAACAGAATCTAAATCTTCATTTAATCTACAACCTAAATCTTCAACAAGCCCAACACGATTAGAAACATAAAGCTGAATATCATCAGCATAGGCATGTGTTTTCAGATCTTTGCATACGGTAAAAATGTCGTTTATAAATATGCTAAAGAGCAGAGGTCCAAGAATCGATCCCTGAGGAACACCAGATGAAATGCCGAGGTAGTTAGTTATAAGACTGAGAGCACTGTTATTGAAACCAAAAAGAAACTTTAATTTTCGAACAAGTAATGAGTGATTGACTCAGTCAAACGCTTTTGAAAAGTCTAGAAGGCAAAGAAGAGTGACATATCCTTCATCATAGGACATGCGGATATCATCAATAACTTTGAGTATTGCAGTTGAGCAACTGTGTTTAGATCTGAAACCAGATTGATTCGGTGATAAAAGATTGTGCTTATCAATGTGTTCACTAATTTGCTTAGCCATAAGAGCAAATATACTTATGGGCCTATAATCCTTCGTGGTCGATGCATTTCTAATTTTAGCAACTGGAATAACAGACGCAAGTTTCCACGCAAAAGGAAAGCATGATATTGTAAAACAATGGTTAACTATGTGTAAAAGAGGGCGTATAATGTAAGGTAAAATAATTTTAATAAATCGCAATGAAATGCCATCGTTACCAATGGCATATGATTTGATTTTCATAATTGTCATTATAATATCATTCTCATTAACACTAGAAAATGAAAATTTGTCAACACTAGCAAACTGACGAGCATTAATTGAACAGTTACTACTACCAGTTGTAGAGTTAGATAGAAAAAAATTATTAAGACTATTAGGATCGATTGCACACATCTGATCTTCTTTACCGAAAACATTAAGACCACGAATATTTTTCCAGAGTACTTTTATAGGGAGTGAACAGTTTAGCTTACGAAAAAAGTATTGTTTCTTTGAACACCTGATCTTAGAGACTGTTTCATTACGAGCATGCTTGTATTGCTCCCAGTTAAAATTAGTACGGTTTCTTTTCCATTTACCATAAAGTTTATTTCTTTTTATACCCCCACGCGTACTGCGTAAGGGGTATATTAATTTTGTCACGACGTGTGTAACACCCAAAAGGAGGCGTGGTAGGTATGGAAAAGTATATATATTCTTGCTCAGCATCACCACCTGAGTTGATTTAGCCATGTCCGTCTGTCTGTCCGTCTGTCCGTCTGTCCGTCTGTCCGTCTGTCCGTCTGTCCGTCTGTCTGTCGACACGATTACAGCCGTAATTTTGAAGCTATCGTAATCAAATTCGATATTTAAGCTTTTTTTAAAAAAACTAAGGTCAAGTTCGAGAATGGGCTAAATCGGATGAAAACCACGCCTACCTCCCATACAACCCCAAAATTGAAAACTCTACAAAGAAGCTAATATTAAAGCTACAATACTGAAATTTGGTATATGTGTAATCTATGTCAAAGCTGATATGTCTTAGAAAAATGGGCGTCATCCACCCACTAACACGCCCACCTCCCATACAACCCCAAAATTGAAACATCTATAAAGAGGCTAATATTAAAGTTACAAGATGGAAACTCGGTATTTGTGTATTCAATGTCAAAACTGAGGTGTGTTAGAAAAATGGGCGTCATCCACTCATTAACACGCCCACCTCCCATACAACCTCAATATTGAACAATCTATAAAGAGGCTAATATTAAAGTTACAAGATGGAAACTCGGTATTTGTGTATTTAATGTCAAAACTGAGGTGTGTTATAAAAATGGGCTTTCTCCACCCATTAACACGCCCACCTCCTATACAACCCCAAAATTGAAAAATCTATAAAGAGGCTAATATTAAAGTTACAAGACAGAACCTCGGTATTTGTGTATTCTATGTCGAAACTGAGGTATGCTAGAAAAATGGGCGTCATACACAATCTAACACGCCCACCTCCCATAAAACTCCAAAATTTAAAAATTTATGAAAAGACTTATATTTAAGCTGCAGGAAAACAATTTGATATGTATGTATTTTAGACACATAAAAATAATAAAATCTCTCAAAATCACATACAAAAAGCTCATCAATTTAAGATTCTTCCACCCTTAAGAATCAGCCGTGGGGGTATTTTAACTTCGACCAAGTCGAAGATATACCTTACTAGTTTTTTTTTTATTGCTTGCTTTATGAGGGAGTTATACCATGGACACGACTTATTGGTAGCAATAACTGTTCGCAAAGGAACGAAATTATGAAAAGCATTGGAGATGTTAGAGACAAGAACATTTAATTTATCATCAACAGACGAACATAACCAACAATCATTCCAAGACATTTGAGACAAAAATGCATTTAACGAGAAATAGTCAATGGACTTGTAATCACGATACGATATAGACATTGGCACAGAAGTGTTAAAGGTATTAAAATTTAGAGTACAAAAAAGAAGATCATGATCAGAAATGAAAGATATTTGGTCAAAAAGTAGTAGTAGCGATAAGTTAGATAAAAGAAATACATCAAGTAAACTAGGACGAACATCTTGGGCAAAGCGAGTTGGCATTGTGAAATTTATAATTGTCATACCAGCTGAATCAACTTTATACTTGAAGCTATTCGAAATAACATCCTTTGACAGCAAGTTTATATTAAAATCACCACAAACGTTTATATTTCGTTAAGTTTATATTAAAATCACCACTAAGTTTATATTAAAATCAAACCAGGATACTAACGGCGACAGCGCAAAGCACTGTCTCTTAAAAGTACATTTTCCAGGCTGTTTCGTCTCATGCACTAAAGCCACAGAGAGACCAGACAAAATCCGGTGGGCTATACATTATTTTTCAGGACCAGACGGCGTATTCCCAGACATGTTGAAAACGACATGTTGTCCGCTCCGGGTACCACCATTTTAGGGGTGACACCATTTCGATCTTTTTTTTATTTCTCAAACAATCAGAAAAAGTCAAAAATACTTATTTAAAATTTTAATTTTACTATATTTAATTTTAATACTTATTTAAAAGTTTTAAAATTTTAAATTCTGCTTACAAGTCGAAACAATGAGAAGAAAACATTGCGGAAACGTTTTCAAAGCTAAAATTAATTAAAACTTATTCAAGGCCTTCCAAGGGAGAGGCAAGAGTTTCCGATCTTGCTATTATATCCATTGAAAACGAGCTTGCAAGTAATATTGATTTCGATGAGGTTATTTCGAAAGTTATTTATTTGTTAAGCGCACAATGCATCGAAATGGTACAAAAATAGAAAAAATGTTGTTGTTTTGTTTTTAAGCTATAACCAAAAAAAAGCATTATTGGATTTTAGCAAAACTTTTCTGTAATTTTATTTAAAGTATTTATTTTTTATTTTCAAAATATTTTTTGCACTTTTTTATAAACAAGAAAGAAATTTAAAAAGTGATTTTTTTCAAAAAAAATTAAATTTTGCACAGAAAAATATTAAAAATTTAGCAAATTTTAAAATTGAATTACAAAAAATGTCTTCGATTTTAGCGAATTTTTTTTCGTAAATGATTTGAAGTATTAACTTTTTATTTCCAAAATATTATCTGCACCTTTTTATAAAAAAGAAAATTATCCAGGTTTAATAGAGTGACTTTTTGTGAAAACTAATATTTTTTGCATAAAAAATAATTTAGCAAAGTTCAAAAGGGAATTACAAAAAAAAAGGATTCTTTAATTTTGTAGTGAATCTTACGAAGAAGTTATAGTGATGCATGTCAGAAGTGATAAGAGTGATAAAAAAAAGTTACCATATTTATTTTTCTATTATAAATAACATAAAATGTGTCTTAAATTGGATTTTTAAAAAACAAATAATATAGGTGCAAGAGTGGCTCCTTTAAGGTTTTACCAATTTCTATCATTTTCAATTCACATCTATTACTCCTCTTACTGAGTTTTGATAGGATCGGGCTACTTTTGTATGTACCTCCCATTCAAAATCGTATAAAAATTAAATATAGGTCCAAGGAAGGTACGCCTAAGTTCTCATCAATTTCTACTGTTTTCAGTGCAAAACTATTTCTCTAATAGCCTAGCCTTTTGACAAAATTTTGTTAAGATCAACCAACTTTTGTAAGCACTCGCACACAAAGTAATGTTAAATATTAATATAGGTCCAAGGAAGGTACCCCTAGGAACTAACCGATTTCAACCATTTTTGCTTATTAAGCTTAAATTATTAAACAATACAAAATTTTATAATTATCGGAGCACTCCTTCTATATTTGTACCAATTTTGTATAGGATAAATAGGACTGTGCAGCGCCATTTAAAAGCATAGTTTCAAGAATTTTTTGATGACATATTGCTATTACAGATTAATTGTGAAAATTAGTATATTAAAATACAACATTTGAAGATTATTTAATAAAGTTCGGTACAAAAACATAAAGTAATAACAGATTTATTGCAGTTCTCCGCTGGTGCCTCAAAAAAATTGGTTTTTGCTAAGAACGCGACGAAATGTTGATGTTTTTTACAATAAAATCGACCTATTTTTTATTGTAAGATAGATACTAATTGAAAAATTTAAACGTCATTTGAGAGTTAATTGAATGAACAATGCTTGGAGAAATTTTTAAAACTATCGGTTCAGTAGTTTTCTCCGTATCGTGGTCACCGACTTTAAAAATTACATGTTTGGGAAAATCGATTTAAAGTTTTGTTCACTGGCATAGCTGAGTTGAAGCCGATTGTCCTCAAAATTCAACACAATATTCTTGAGATGTTCAAAACTTTATGTTCAGCCCTTAATAAGTTTTCTTTATTTAACCTTTTTTTTCGAAAAACATAAAAATATTAATAAAAACACTAAATCACATCGAATTGGTTTCTTACTGCATTTAAAAATTTCTTATCTATAGGGGTGACACCATGAGTACCCGCCCCGGGTGACACCAAGCCCAGGAACGCCTCTGTTCAAAGAACTAGCTACTCAAAGAAAATTTACGGTAAATTTGATAACGCTTCTATTAAAGATTTATAAAAATCCTTTGCAGACTTTAAGGCAGCAATTTTGGTTGTTCTTTTAACCGAAGCTCTTTCGCAATTAAAACTTCTTAAGCTTCCATAAACAAACATTTTTAAGCTTTTTGGAAACTTTGGAATAAGCCTTTATAAAACTGCTGATAATTACTTCTGAAATATTTCAATACAGCTATTATATCAACTATATCTTCGTTAACACGTAAACTTCTAGTTGCAAGCTTTACAGAAGCGAAAATCAAGCTTCAGCTGTCGAATATTCAACTTTCCTAGCCTTATGGAAGTTCATGTGTTAGTTGGGCGAGTACATGTAGAAGAAGCGCTTCATTACAAAAAAAATCGCATAAGGGGCATTTCTAGACATATCAGGTGCATTCAACAATGTATCAACTGCGGTTTTCCTTGCTGATGCTTTAGATGCAACACCGGGAATCGACTCCTGCATAGACAACCTTCTTAATTATAGAAAATTCCAAGCTGAGTTGGGCTCTACAACCATGGCAAGAAAAGTAAGTAGGAGGACACCCAAGGAGGAGTTATCTCACCTTTATTATGAAATCCTGTTGTTAACGAACTATTCAAAAACTTTAAAGGCAGAGCGCCTAACATAACAACTAATGCGAAGGATATAAATATAATTATAGTTGGCTTAATGGCTTTTGACATTAAGATCTTTAATGGAACACCCACTAAAAGAGGTATTTATATGGGGGACCTCAGTCAGTCTTAGTATCAATGCAGATAGAGCAGATCTGGTCTTGTTTACGTATAAATACAAGATACTACCGTGGAAAATAAAAGATACTCGACTCATTTCAAAAACTCACACGAAATATCGGGGAATTGCACAAACTAACGTGGAGACTTAATGTAGACGAGAGGTTGAGGAAAGCTATATGCATCCAAGAAGATGCTGGACAGCACTTTGGGCCTTTCACCTCCCTCTGATGCAATAAATCTACGAAACGACAGTTCGTCCAATTGTAGTCTACGGAATTATCTTGGGTACAGAGTACACAGAAGTTATGGAAGGAACATTTCTCTAGTCTTCTTAATGACGACATTGACAGCAATTCCGTCAATAGAGAATGATGATCCCAGAAACCCCAATTACGGATGACAGCGTTGAAGTTCCGCTGGAATATGGTCAGAAGAATGCAATTCCAGAAAGTTTAAACCTCAGTGTAATCTGCCCAATCCACAAGAAAACGATCCCACCATTTGCCCGACTACCGGGGAATAATTGGATATTAGGTCATGTCGAGCGTTTTATGAGAAAGACTCAAGCCCATCGTCAACCAACAACTGATTAAAGCTTATCAGTGTGGTTTCAGACCTGAAAAGTCCACCATCAACCAGATCTTTACGCTCCGACAAATCTTGGAAAAGACCCTTGAAGTACAAATCGACACACACCAGCTTTTTGTCGATTTCCATAAGAAGTCCCATATACTCCATCATGTCTGAATTTGGTATTCCTGCGAAGCAAATACGTCTTTGCAGGATGAGACTGACCAACACCAGCAGTACAGTGAAAATCTGGAAGGACCTCTCCCCTCCGTTCGATACCAAACGAGGTTTTAGACAAGGTGATTCCTTATCGTGTGACTTTTTAATATAGTTCTGAAGAAGATCATCCTAGCTGCTGACCTGAGACTATATTCTGTAAGAGTCTTTTGCTGCTGGCGTATGCTGATGATATTCACATAAATGGCCCGCGAAATCAGAGTAAAATTCTCCACGCTGGAAAAAAAGTTGAGTTGAATGGGTCTTGCAGTGAACGCAGATCAAAGGAAGTATCTTGTGTCAACAAACAAATAGTCCCAGCGTCTTGGAAACCACACCACTGCTGACTACATCTCCTTTAAGGTTGTGAAGAACTTTATTTACTTGGGATCCAGCATTAACTGCTCCAATGATATCAGTATTGATATTACACGATCAACTCTTGCGAACAGGTATTACTTTGGGCTCAGTAGGCAATTGAGAAGCAGAGCTCTCGACGAACAAAACTGACGCTCTATAGATCAATAATCAAACCTGTCCTACTATACGCATCACAAACATGGACATTGAGTAACACTGATGGAAAGACTTTAGGAGCGTTCGAGAGAAAAATCTTTAACAACCTAGCAACATTTTTGATAAAAATTTGACGTGCATTCTTACATACAGTGCTTCCGGAAGTTATTCTAAAAACTAAATTTTACTTCTCCTCAGCCTTATCGAAAAGTGCTTTCAAGAGCATTCTCATAAACTTCTGAAAGGCTTTTTGAATAGCTTCAAATCATGATATAATAACTTTACCAGGTAGTATTGACAAGTGTTGATTCTCTCAGCCACAAGTAAACGAACTCTTGTCAAAAACAGCTGTTCGTTCTTATATGCGTTGGCCACATTCAGCTGTGTCAACTGTTGTGATAGCGACACATCGGGAGCACTGTTATCAGTAATGAAGTGTCAGTAAAGTTGTCGAGTTCATGAATTGTCTAGCTTTGTATCAAATACCAATGAAAATTTTACCAACAAATAAAAAGTTTTCTATTTTTAAAAGCATTTTAATGCGCAACTTCATATTTATGTGCATCAAGTTTCGACTTAACAGTTGTCATCTATTGAGTACGCTGAATGCGACCAGTGAAAATTAATTGTATGCAATGACGGATTGTGAGCGCTCTTTTTTTGTTATATTTTTTCACAGATGGTAGTTTCCAATAGAAACGTAGTTTTGAATAATGATATATATGTATTTTTTTAATTAAATCAATTAATTAAAAAGAACTTGGTCGAGTGGATAAAAGGGCGTATCGAAAAAATTTAGATCTAATCTAAGAGGTCTTAAAAGTTGCATGGTTGTTGTCAAGATTGCCCAAAAAAATTTTTAAGAAAAATAAAGGACATTTTCATCTTCCGCAAGGACAAAGTTGTTTTTTGGGAAAAACAGTAAAAAATAACTCTCTTAAAATGCTTTGATATGTCTTAAGAAGGAACATATCATTCGTGGCAGAGAAAACAGAACTTTTTTTAAAAATTCATAACTCAGTCAAAAACAAATATTTGAAAAAAACGGGGCCTCGTGGTTGCAGCGCTGGGAGTCGAAAAATTGTCCGATCTGGAAAAAAATGCCTTTTTTTAAATTTTAACAAATTTGGTTATCGTATGAGAGGACCTTTTTTTTAATTTTTTTTCAATTTTTGGTGATGTTCCAAATTTGAAAGTGTGTTTTTTCGAAAAAAATATGGACTTTAAAAATTCATAAAAAATCGAAAAAAATTTAAAAAAAGCTCGTATCACACGATAGCGAATCAAGTTTAAAAAAATGTCAAAAAAAAAAAAAATTCGTCAAAAAATGAACTCGCTAGTGTCGCAACCAGTACGAAAAACATGGTTTCGAGAAAAACGCGTTTAAAGTTTGTGAACAAAAAAAAATAATAAAGAGCGAAAATTAAAAATGAGCTCTCACTAATCCGACTTTCACTTTTGAACCCGTAGGAATTTTTCCATGTAAGTTTTTCTTAGAATCTTAAGAATATTTACTAAAATACAAAATTATAAGAAAAGTCAATCTAAAAAAACGGTCAATGTCATGTCCCTCCTTAAAGCACAAGTAAGAATGCAATTTAACTAACAATTTCTTGCCGAACACGGCACTACTTACGCTTTTTACCAACAGTATTCTGTATGAAGGATATTTGAAGCGAATGATTGAGTACACAAGGAAAAATCGCCACATTAAAGTAACAAAGTTTTCTACATGATTTGTTTGTCTTCTCAATACGGCATAAATAAATAAGAAATAAGGAAGTCCGACACAAAGTTTAGGACTCGAAAAAATTCCTGAAAATATGGATTTTAGAGAAAATTAAGAAGATATCTTATTACTTCTCTTTGCGACTTTACATCTTTTTAGCCAAAAAATGCTGCTCTTAATTGAAGAAGTGAATTATTCAATAATTTTCGAAAGAAAAGTAGCACAAGCTAGTCATTCAAAGAATATATATTCAAAGCAGCACACCAACACAATAAGCCATATTGTTGATTGTCCAAAAATTAATTTCAAATTGTTCAAATTTATGAAATTAAATAATGTTTTTTGTTTTGAGATCATCTGATATTTTGAGGTTTTATTCTCTGCTTTAACCACAACTAGTTATTTATTGGAAAATTACTTCTTATTAGAATATCAATATAATTTTTATACCCTAAACCTGAAAATTCAGGGTATATTAACTTTGTGCAAACGTTTGTAACGCATAGAACGAAGCGAGTCCGGTATCGAAAAGTGTATATATTCTTGATCAGCGTCACCACGTGAGTCGAGCTATCCATGTCCGTCCGTCCGTCCGTCCGTCTGTGTGTTGTCCGTATACACAGGATAAGAAGAAGGAGTTGTACACATAGTCACATGAACCCAAGGATCTGCACTATTGAATATTTTTGGAATCCGCCCACGGACACGCCTACCTCCCGTACAACGCAAAAATTGAAAACTGCATAACTCAGCTCATAATTAACCTACTTACTTACTTAGATGGCGCTTACAACCGTTGGTCGGTTTTGGCCTGGTCTAAGAATTTTCGCCAGCCTCTTTTGTCGTGCGCTTGCTGGCGCCAGTTGGAAACTCCAAGCGTTGTCAGGTTATCCAATGCCTGGTCTTTCCAACGGAGATGCGGTCTTCCTCGTCTGCGTTGGCCACCGCTGGGTACCGAATCCAATATCTTTTTCGCTGGAGCTTCGTCATTCATTCTCTCGACATGACCTAGCCAGCGAAGCCGCTCTATTTTAATACGCTTGACTATATCGATGTCGGCATATAGCTCATACAGCTCATGGTTCCATCGTATTCGGTACTCGCCATTGACGCAGATTGGACCATAGATCTTGCGAAGGATTTTTCTCTCGAACGCTCCCAAAGTCCTTTCATCAGAGCTGCTCAACGTCCAGGTTTGTGATGCGTATAGTAGGACGGGCATGATTATTGACTTATAGAGCGTCAGTTTTGTTCGTCGAGAGAGAGCTCTGCTTCTCAATTGCCTACTGAGCCCAAAGTAACACCTGTTGGCAAGAGTTATCCTTCGTTTAATCTCAATACTGATATCGTTGGAGGAGTTTATACTGGATCCCAGGTAAACAAAGTCCTTCACTACCTCAAAGGAGGTGTTGTCAACAGTGACGTGGTTTCCAAGACGCTGGGACTGTTTGTTTGTTGACACAAGATACTTCGTTTTATCTGCGTTCACTGCAAGACCCATTCGACTCGACTCTTTTTCTAGCCTGGAGAATGCTGCACTGACTTCGCGCGTATTTTGACCAATGATGTCAATATCATCAGCATACGCCAGCAGCATAACACTCTTATAGAAAATTGTGCCGCTGCGTCTCAGGTCAGCAGCTCGGATGATCTGCTCCATGACTATATTAAAAAAGTCGCACGATAAGGAATCACCTTGTCTGAAACCTCGCTTGGTATCGAAAGGAAGGGAGAGGTCCTTCCCGATTTTCACTGCACTGCTGGTATTGTTCAGTGTCATCCTGCAAAGACGTATTAGCTTCGCAGGAATACCAAATTCAGACATGATGGCATATAGGTGACTCCTTATTGGACTGTCGAAGGCGGCTTTGAAATCGACAAAAAGATGGTGTGTATCGATTTGTTTTTCGAGGGTCTTTTCCAAGATTTGTCGGAGCGTGAAGATCTGGTCGATGGTGGACTTTCCAGGTCTGAAGCCACACTGATAAGGTCCAATCAGTTGGTTAACGATGGGCTTCAGTCTTTCACACAATACGCTCGACAGGACCTTATATGCGATATTAAGAAGGCTAATCCCACGGTAGTTGGCGCAAATGGTGGGATCGCCTTTTTTGTGGATTGGGCAGAGCACACTGAGGTTCCAATCATCTGGAATGCATTCTTCCGACCATATTCTGCATAGAAGTCTGTGAATGCATTTAAACAGAGCTTCGCCACCGGTCTTAAACAGCTCATCCGGTAGGCCATCGGCTCCTGCGGCTTTGTTGTTTTTAAGCCGAGCTATAGCTGTTAAGACCTCATTATAGTCGGGCAGCGGAACTTCAACGCTGTCATCCATAATTGGGGTTTCCGGGATATCATCTCCACTGGCGGGATTGTTGACAGCGTCGCCATTTAAAAGTCTAGAGAAGTGCTCCCTCCATAACATCAGTGTACTCTGGATATCTGTCACTAGATTCCCATTCTCGTCCTTGCAGGAAGAGGCTCCGGTCTTAAAACCATCGGCCAGGCGTCTTAATTTTTCGAAAAATTTTCGAGTCTCATTCCTGTCGCCATGCATCTCAATTTTCTCGCACTCACGCATTTCCGCCTCTCGTTTTTTTCGCCTGAAAATGCGTTTCTCTTCCCTCCTCTTCTCTCGGTATCGCTCCTTAACAGCACGCGTTACAACCGACTGCAGGGTGGCTTTGTAGGCAGCGTCCTTCTCTGCAGTGGCGTCGCGACACTCCTGGTCGTGCCACTGGTTTCGGCGAGGGCGGTGGTAGCCTATCACCTCTTCGGCAGCCGTACGCATAGAGTGGGATATGTGAGTCCACTGTCCGCATATATCGTCGATCGGAGGAGTGCTTTCTTGAAGCAGGAGTGAGAGTCGAGTAGCGAAGGCTTCGGCCGTCCGTTTTGACTGCAGCTTATCGACGTCTAGCTTTCTTTGTGTAGGATTGCGAGCATTCTTAGCTGCGCACAGACGTGTGCGGATCTTGGCTGCGACAAGATAATGATCCGAGTCTATGTTAGCACCACGGATCGTGCGTACGTCTAATACACTGGAAGAGTGCCTTCCGTCAATCAAAACGTGATCAATTTGGTTGCATGTTTTTTGATCAGGGGACAGCCAGGTGGCCTTATGAATATTGAGATGCTTGAATCTAGTGCTACTAACGACCATGTTTCGTGCTGCGGCGAAGTCAATCAACCTCATTCCGTTATCGGATGTGTTGTCGTGGAGGCTGAACTTTCCGACTGTAGGACCAAATATGTTTTCCTTACCCACCTTGGCGTTGAAGTCACCAAGCACGATTTTTATGTCATGACGGGGGCAGCGCTCGTATGCGTCTTCAAGGCGCTCGTAAAAACTTTCTTTGGTCTCATCATCTTTTTCTTCTGTCGGAGCGTGCGCACATATAAGGCTTATGTTAAAAAATTTTGCCTTGAAGCGAATTATGGCAAGTCGTTCGTTCACAGGAGTGAATCGCAGGACATGATGCCGTATTCTCTTGCCAACTACAAATCCGCATCCAAACTCGTGCTTCTCCGCATGGCCGCTGTAGTAGATATCACAGGATGCTTGCCGTAAGCAACCCTGTCCCTTCCATCGCATTTCTTGGATTGCAGTGATATCAGCATTATATCTTTCCAAGATATCAGTCAGTTGGATAGAGGCACCATCCCAATTTAGGGTTCGGACATTCCAGGTGCATATCCGTAAATCATTATCAGTTTTTCGTTTGCGGTAGTCGTCATCAGATTTGGGGATCATTCTTTTATTCATTCTTAAACTTTTCATTGAAATATTTTTTTACATGGTGGGCTTCAAACCCAACGCACAACCTTTGCTTGATGACCAAAGGAAGCCCGCCGCTCAGATTCGCCGCCAAAGTATATCGGTATGATAGTTTTTTGACGTTTCCAGGAGACACCACGCGGAGGTTTGAGTCGACTTGAGACGATTTCGACATGGATAATGCTGGCCTCGCCAAGTTGAGGCAGTCAGACACGTTGCCATGTGAAGATCGCCCCCTTATCTCATAATTAACCTACAACAATAAAATTTGGTATGTATTTGTTTTGTATCAACACAAAGATGTTTTTGAAAAATGGGTGTCATCCACTCACGGACACGCCCACCTCCCATACAACCCAAAAATTGAAAACGCAATAAATAAGCCTCTGTTTAACCTACAGAGCTCAAATTTTGCATATATATTTTTTATAACAACAAAAATGGTTTTGAAAAATGGACATCATCCGCTCACGGACACGCCTACCTCCCATACAACGCGAAAATTGAAAACTGAATAACTCAGCTCAAATTTAGCCTACAACAATAAAATTTGATTTGTATGTGTTTTATGCAAACACAAAGATGTCTTCGAAAAATGAACGTCATCCGCTAACGGACACGCCCACCTCCCATACAACCCAAAAATTGAAAACGCAATAAATAAGCCTCTGTTTAACCTACAGAGCTAAAATTTGGCACGAATGTTTTTTATGACAAGACAAAGATGGTTTTGAAAAATGAACGTCATCCGCATACGGACACGCCTACCTCCCATACAACCCAAAAAGTTTAAAACTCAATAAATAAGGTTATGTTTGTCATAGAGAAATTAAATTTGGTATGTATGTATTTTATACCAAAACTAAGGTGTGTTCAAAAATTGGGAGTAATCCGTCCATGAACACGCCCACCTCCCCCAGCGAAAGCACAACAAAGGCATTAACTGTGAGCTACAGGAATAAAACTTGGTATGTGTAAATTTTTCATCAACATTTAAATGCATATAAAATATAGGCTTCATCCGCCCTTGGAGACGCCCATTTACAATAAAAATATTTTGTTTTTGAAAAGTGGATTTAGGGTATTTCATAGTCGGCCTAGACCGACTTTAGGCTTTCTTTACTTGTTAGTTATATTTTTATTGCAATCCATAATATATGAAAACTTTTGATATAAAAAAAAAAATTTTGCATATCAAAAATGTGAAAATCCGCACAACATAGTCCGCTAATCATTGATCATAAAAACATGCTGACAGGTTAGATTAGCATCCATACTAATTGCCTAAATTACTTAACAAAAAATATTCCAATAAAAATGCGTCCAAGTCTTAATAAAATCAACAGAGCAGAAGCGCAAAGCCAATCGTTAGTGGGAAAAAAAATACACAAGACATCCTAATCACGTCATAAAGTCCACCAGAATACTATTAAAATATCATCCCACCGAACGTCAGACCTTTCAGCACTTCAAACAACTACAATAACACAAACAACAACGACTACTTTTTGATGATACCATAAAACTCACCAACGTTTCAGGCGCATCTTTGATCCAATACAGCGATTCGAAGAGAAACCAATGAATTGATGTAAATAATAAATGTTGCGATTCATGGCCAGGCAGCAAGCAGTGCTGCGTATTTCAAACGACTAACGTCGCTTAGTCAAACGGTTGCTCGGTCATTCAGTTAGTCAGTCAGTTCCTCCAACATTGCAAAACTAACAAATAAAGATGTCGAAGTCTGGCCGACAATATAACACAATAACTGTGGTGGTCTGCGCACTCACCCGAAGATTTCAAGAATAAATTTGAACACATAATGGACTTAAAATGTTCCTTCTGTAGCATGACAGAACCAAAGCTTGGTGGTCGATGGTAATAAGTTTAAAGCTTCAACTTGGCAACAACATTTATTTTCATATGCGACAAAAGTTTTGCTGAACTATAACAAAAGTTTGCGTCTAAATCCTCATGTGGCAAGGAATCCTACACTTTGTACTACTGCTCCACTAAAATATGAGCTCAACATGTTCCACCTTGTTTAACATTTTTGATCCAGAACAAAGTCGTTATACGTGGGTAAAATTTAATTCAATAAAATGCCAAAAGAAACAACAAACAAGCAAACGTAAATGCAACCTCATGAATACTCCACAGCCAGACTTATGGACCTCTATGACTGGATGTACGAGCTAATGTTGCCGCAATGAAAACAAAATGGTACAAAATAAAAGAAAAAGAAAAAGAACTACCTTCCACTCGTAAAAATGTCGGATCACAAGGCAACAAAGCAGCGTAAAGAATGACTCTGAGACTAGTTGTGGCCGAGTAAATGATAGAAAATATATTCGGTTCAGCAACGTGTGCGGTCAGTTGGACCGTCAGATGGTAGGCTTGATGACACTTAATGTATAGCAACATTAAGCGAAGAATTGCAAAGTTTTAGTTTACATGCATTCAAGTCTCAGTTTTATAGCTTTTTGCAAGATTTTACTTGATTTTGATTTTTATGGCAATACAATCAGATTCAAAAGTATAAGTGTATAAGTGATTCAAAAATAATGCCGGTAAACTTATTTGAAAGTAATTTTTTTTGCAAGATAATATTGATAATATTTGATCTAAGGGCTACACACGCATTCTACAGTCGAACATCTCATACAAAATTGGAACAAAAGTGCTCCTATAATAATGAGATTTTGTATGCTTAGTTTGTTTGAGCCACCTAAGAACAATTTTAAAAATTTTTGAAATCACTCAGTCCTAAGGAGTACCTCCCTTGGACCTTATTGAATTTCTTACGTGGTTTTGTATGAGAGGTACATATAAAAGTAATGCTGATCTTAAGGGGGGACATGACATTGGCCGTTTTTTGAAATTGACTTTTTTTATAATTTTGTATTGTAGTAAATATTCTTAAAATTCTAAGAAAAAATTTCATGGAAAAAGTTAGAGCCGGATTAGTGAGAGCGCATTTTTAATTTTCGCCTTTTTTTTCTTTGTTCACAAACTTTGAACGCGTTTATCTCGAAACTATGCTTTTCGTACTGGTTGCGGCACTAGCGAATTCATTTTTTGACGAACATTTTTTTGTTTTGTATTTTTTTAAACCTTATTCGCTATCGTATGACACGAGCTTTTTTAAATTTTTTTCTTTTTTTTTATGAATTTTTAAAGTCAATATGTTTTTCGAAAAAAAAAAAAATACTTTCAAATTTGGAACATTACCAAAAATTGAAAAAAATTTTTAAAAAAAAGCTCTGTCATACGATAACCAATTTTGTTAAGATTTAAAAAAGTAATTTTTTTCCAGATCGGACAATTTTTGCGACTCCCGCTGCAACCACGAGGCCCCGTTTTTTTTCTCTGCCGCCAGTTTGGAGTTCTATTTTTTTCTTGTAATTTGTTCAATTCTCTGCAATAAGTAAAAATTTTGGAAAAATGTTTGTTTTTGACGGAGTTATAAATTTAAAAAAAAGGTCTATTTTCTCTGCCGCGAATGTTATGTTCC
Organism: Tetanocera ferruginea; assembly: GCA_958299015.1. Taxonomy (NCBI): domain Eukaryota; kingdom Metazoa; phylum Arthropoda; class Insecta; order Diptera; family Sciomyzidae; genus Tetanocera; species Tetanocera ferruginea. The sequence goes on along the minus strand of OY282640.1, from coordinate 53,813,553 downwards.
TCCTTAACTAAATTTGATCAAAAGGCTATTCAAAAAGAGTGATAGATGTGTTCTGAAAATGTACAGTATCGTGTCCTGCGTTTCACGGTTGTGTACGAACGACTTGCCATTAGTTTTAACTCCAAATTCTTTGAGATCAGCCTAATATGAACGCATGCTCTAACAGAAGAAAAGATAATGTGGCCAAAGAGATTTACTACGAGTTCCTTGAACACATATGAATGCTGTCCCCATCATGATATAAAATTCGTGTTTGGTGACTTCAACACCAAGGTGGCCAAGGAAAACATATTTGGTCCAGCAGTCGGGAAGTTAAGCCACCATGATAACACTTTTAATATCGAAATGAGGCAGATTGACTTCGCCACAGGACGCAACATGGGCGTTAGCAGCACCAGATTCTAGCATCTTGATATTCATAAGGTGTGCTCTCATCAAAAATACATGAGGGTGTTCTTTCATCAAAAACCATGCAACCTAATTGATCACGTTTTCATTGACGGAAGACACTCTTTCAGTGTTTTAGACGTACGCGATGCCAACATAAGTCCGTAGCCATCTTTGCGGTCAATGGAAGCCTTAACTACTCGACTCTCAGTAATGCTCCGATCAACAATATATGCGCACAGTGGATGCACATATCCCACTCTATCCAAAGAGTTGATAGCCTAAAACTGCCATCCCCGAAACCAATGGCACGACCAGTATATCACGGAGAAGGACGCCGCCTGCAAAGCCATCCTGTAGTCGGTTGTAACGCTTGCTGCTAAGAAGCGATACCGAGAGAAGAGGAAGAATAAGAGATGCCTTTTCAGGTGAAATCACCAGAAGTGGTAATGCGTGAATGCGAGAAAATTCAGATGCATGGTGACGGGAATGAGACTCCAAAATGTTTTACAAAAGATAACACCTGGGTCCTCCTGATGTTCCAGGATACTCCTGGCCAATGGCTGGGGCCTCTTCCTGCAAGGACGAAAATGTGAATCAAGTGACACATATTCAGAGTGTACTGATGTTTTGAAATGAACACTTTTCTTCTTTAGAGTGACGCTGACAACAATCCTGCCAATAGAAATGATTCTCCGGAAACTGCAATTATGAATGACAGCGTTAAAGTTCCGCTGCCCGACTATAATGAGGTCTTAACAGCTATAGCTCGGCTTAAAAACAACAAAATCACAGGAGCCGATGTCCTATCGGCTGAGCTGTTTAAGATCAGAGGCGAAGCTCTGATTAAATGCATTCACAGCTTCTATGCAGAATATGGTCGGAAGAATGCATTCCAGATGATTGGAACCACAGTGTGCTCTACCCAATCTACAAGAAAGGCGATTCCAGCATTTTCCATCCAACTAACGAAGGATTAGCCTTCTTAATATAAGGCCCTGTAGAGCGTATTGTGTGAAAGACTGAAGCCCATCATAATCTAACTGATTAAACTTTATAAATGTGGCTACAGACGAGAAAAGTCCACCTCAACCAGATATCTACTCTCCAAAAATTTTGGAAAAGACTTTAGAAAAGCAAGTCAACATGCACCATCTCTTTGTCGAAAGTCGCCTTTGACAGTCCAAGAAGTAAGCACCTTTCTTCCACCATGTCTAAATTTGGTATTCCTGCAAAGGTAATACGTCTATACAGCATGGAACTGAGCAACACGATCTTTCCGTTGGAAAGACCATGTATTCGATAACCTGACAATACTTGGTATCTCTATCTGGCGCCAGCAAGTCCACGACAAAAGAGGCTGGTGAAAATTTTGAGACGATTAAAGTAGTGTTGGTGAACATTTGTTTTAAATTTGCACAGCTCAAAACTTCTGGAGAAGACACTAGCAGGGAGATTATTCCATAATTTTACTTTGCGACTGAAGAACGAATTGTCGCGGTAATGCGATGTACTATTGGGCATCAAGGCAATGATATAGGGATGCATGTTAAGGCTTGGAGAGCTGCCCGAGTGGATCTGGAAAACACAGGGACTGGAATGAATTTCCCTTGAACACTTCTCATGGTAGTACCTGCAGAGAAGGCTTAGGCAACCAAAATTGTGTTGGTGCTCACGATGAGACTTAAGAGAGGAAGAAATGGTTTCATTCCCTATCAAATATATCAGACGACGTTGAATTCGGTCTAGAAGCTCCAAATAATATATTGAAGTCCCTGTCAACATGTGCGAATTGTACTCCATTTTCGGTCTAATATATGAGGTATAGATAATGCGAAAATCAGCTGGAGTGAAGTATTTCTTGCATCGTTTTATAAAACCTAGGCACTTGGTCACTTCTTTCGACACATCGAATATATGATCATACCATAGAAGATCAGAATGGATCGATATGCCCGGAAAGTCAAGAACTGTTGACTCCACAAGATCTATGCCGATCATATTGAGGGGAACTAAGGGGGAATCTAATCGCTTGTGACTAAACAGACAACACTGAGTCTTGCTTGCAATAAATTCTACTCTATTAGCAAGACCCCACTAGCAGACACACTCGATCAAACGCCTTTGAAATATTCAAAGCATCAACCTTGCTTTCACCTAAGAAATGAATGCATTGGTTCCATTTTTCAAAGAAGTACGCCATTATGTCTCCAGTAGAGCTTGGCCTACGGTAACCATATTGTCGGTCACTAAACAATACGTTGTGCTCCAGATAATTCATGAGGTTGAAGTTTATTATGCTCTCCATAATTTTGGAAAGCGTAGAGCATATCGCTATAGGTCGGTAGTTTGCAGGGTTCGTGACATCGCCCTTTTTTGGTACTGGATAGACATTGGCGATTTTCCAACAAGATGGGATTACTCCAGTCTTTTAGGAGATGTTGAAAAGGTTCACAAAAGCCGAGTCAGGGTAGAAGCACACGCTTTAAGCACAATTTGTGGAGTGCCATCAGAACCGGAACTTTTTTATATTGAGATTGGCAAGGACCCGTTTTACTGCTCTCGTCCGAAAAGAAATTTACTGTATTGAAGAAGATTTACCCTCAATAAAGGGCAGTGGCTGATTGCTAGCCGGGATTGTGAAATTCCGTACAAACAATCCTACCAACAGGTTCACCTTATCAGCCGAGACAGTGAAGATTTGGTCACCTTTTTTACCAAACACCAAACACTAAAAGAGTTTAAATCGACGAAGATGTCTGATTCTTGACGATTCTTCTTTTAACGAACGATCAAAAATTTTTACTCCCTTTTAGGCAGAGAAGAACCTGTTCTCTTATGCTCGTTTCGTGTAGAAACTTTTTTCGCTCTAAAACTGCATTACAGCGATTTCTAGCCTCAATGCAAAGTCTTTTAGAATCAGAATTTTTGTTAGAACGCGAAATTCCGATTAGCCGCGGCATTTACTTTTCTGTCGGCGAAATACAATTTCCAATTAAATTTTCCGTAAAAATATTTAGCGCAATCCAATTTACTCTTTCATTAAACCAAGCGGTCCTCTTCAGGCCTTAGGTGAAGAGGTGCGTAGATTAGAATATGAAAAAGCAGCGCATATGGTACAGTGGTCCGAATTACCAAAAGATACATGGGTACTCACATCATATTTTTCCTGATACATGGATACTCACATCATATTTTTCATGATAAGATGTCAGAAAAAGGTCTTTGAGTTTTTGGTTCTGCAGACCAACTTTAGGAATGATCGATGGTTGCTTCACTAATTGAATCAATTGGTTCTATTCAACAAAAAGCCCAATGTATTGGCCTTCAGGTGTTTCAAAAATACCTTTTCAAACATAAAAAATTTACTTCCAATGATTGATAAGCATTCTAATTCACCCTCAAATTCAATTTTTACCCGAAAAAATAAATCATTTTTTACTTTCCTAAAAAATCCCCCAAAGCAAAAATGAATTAACAAAAATGTCCACCAGTTCAATATAAAAAAAGGACGCAGAAAAAAATGTTTTTCCCTCATATTTTCCTTTCCAATTGGTCTGTTGTATGTTAGAAAAGTGTTGTACGTTGTAATAATTAATAATTTAAATATTTGTCCCTTTGCAGGTTGCAAAATTGATGGACAGATTGTCGCCGAAGGCCAAGAAGTTGTTGCCTCAATCGATGATCGATGTTTGGTCTGCCAGTGCTCGAAAAATAAGCTGACATGTGCCAAGAAAACCTGTCCCATACTACAGTGTCCGATATCTAAGCAGCGACAGCATCCAAACGAATGTTGTCCTCGGTGTACAGAGCATCGAGAGTTCATGCCGGTCACTGGTAAGTTTTGCCAAAAAAATAGCTCATACATAAAATTGCTCAACTCAACATTTCCCGTTGCAGGCAAATGCATTTTCAACAACAAGGTTTACTACGATGGCACCCAGTTTACGCCTGATCGTTGCACTAATTGTACATGTACCAATGGCACTTCTGTATGCCAACGCAATACTTGCCCCATACTGGAGTGTTCACCTGAGTATCAGGAAATGGGTGGCTGTTGTCCCCGCTGCATAAGTTCGGAAGTGCGCAGTGAATGCATGCACAGCGGCATTTCATATCAGAACAATGAGACATGGAATCTAGGTCCATGTCGCTCCTGTCGTTGCACAGCTGGCAATATACGCTGTTCCGAAATGCGCTGTCCCATGGTTAAGTGCAAAGCGAACGAGGAGAAGAAAGTGCCGGACGGGCAATGTTGCCCGGTGTGTATTGAAACGGCAGGCACCTGTACAGTATTCGGTGATCCACACTTTAAGACCTTCGATGGCAAGTTCTTTAGTTTTCAGGGCTCTTGCAAGTATCTGCTAGCGGCTGACTGTCGCGATCACTCATTTTCAATACGTCTAACAAATGACGGACGCGGCACGAAACGATCGTCCTGGACCAAAACCATAACTTTTAAGATGAAGGGCATACGCGTAAACTTGGGTCAAAAATTACGCGTTAAAGTCAACGGCAGTCGTGTTGCCTTGCCATACAGTAACGGGCCGATCAGCAGCATTGAGCGACTACCCGAGGGCATCATGATGAAGACCGATCTAGGCATAAACATTGAGTGGGACGGCAATAATTTTCTGCAGGTGCTTGTGCCTGCTTCCTACAAACGTAAACTATGCGGTATTTGCGGCAACTACAACGGCATAGGACGTGACGATCTCACCAGCCGCGATGGTACAAATCACTCGGAGCAGGAGGTCTGGCGTTTTGCCAACTCCTGGAAAGTAGGTGGTCCAAAGGCCTGCTCACGCAAGACGGAAAACATTGCCGCCCAGCCAACGTGCAAGCAACGCAAATCAAACGCCTACTGTCGGCCGCTGCGAGAAGTATTCGGAAACTGTGATACTAGGTTAAATCCGATCAACTACATAGAATCGTGTAAAATGGATGTCTGCGAATGCCCGACTGGCATTTGTCACTGCGACAGTTTTGCCGCCTATGCGCACGAATGTAAACGGCTTGGTGTAGAGTTGCCCGATTGGCGTACGGCGACAAACTGCTCTTTGGGTGCCTGGAGGCGCAGCATGACAAATGTGACGTTGTCCAATAGTCTCGGCGCAACTCCGCACTATGCAGGCGCCTTTGTCGCACAGCAGCGCAAGCAACATCGAAGACGCAAACAGCAGCAGCAGCAACATCAGTTGCAATTGCAGCACAATCAGCTGCTGCAACGCGACTACATGACGAAGCACATTCCGAAAAGCCTGCTGGCATCCAAGTCGCCCGATCGAACGCCACCGCCACTGCACTAGATGGCCGTGCGATAACGCAACATTGCGACATCTACAGTGCAGACAGGGTGTATCAGATAGATCTCTTTGCTCGAGTTGGCTAGAGCTTGTGTTGCCTTTGTTTTGTGGTTTGAAACCTAGCTCTTTCTTAGTTTAAGTTAGTTTTTAATATTTATTGATTTCAGTTGAAGTTTTTTTTTAATGATGTATTAGTTAATTTTAAGCATATGCGTGTGATTAATGCTGATTATGTTTCGCTCAACGAAAATAATCGAATTGCATTCAGACGCAGTGCGATGGCATTGCAAGAGCCAAGCATGCCAACAACAGTTCCAAGCTCATCTCTTACTTTGGTTCCACTAAGTAATAGCATGAATTTTTTCTATAAATGTTTAGTTAACTACTAAAATCTCACCATGTTTCACTAAATTTTTGTCATCAAATTTAAAGTTAATTCTAGTTGAATTTTCATGTGTGACTATTCCATATTCAACATTTTACACATATTGTACATTTTAATTATATAATTAATTTATTAAACTTAAGCTTAGTTCTAGGCCTAGTTTTAGGCTAACAGAAAAGTGTTTTATACTTTTTTTTACTACTACTTATTTTCACTTAAGTTATAATTATAATGTTTTTCTTTTTATTTTTTTTTTACTGAGCCTTTAATATTTAAATCCAACCTAAAACTAACTTTTTCACATACATGTATGTATAACGTATTATAATTGTAAGTGTAACATTTTATTTACACGTGTAGCTTTCTTAACTTAAAAGTAGCTGCTGCAAAGAATACGATTTTGCAAAATTTTGAATGAAACAAAAACTTTTTATACGTATATCGAAATATTGGTACTTTACACTTTGCAACTAATGAAATTCTTAAAGAGATTTATCAACTATCTACATTTGTAAGTTATGTCAATGCGAATATTAAATATTACTGCTGATGTGTGTGTGTGTGTAAATATGTCAAGCTTATATGTTAAGCTGTGTTAAAAAAATATGCGGCAACAAATTTGGAGCGAAAAATTGTATTAACTCGGAAAATCCGCCAAGTTTGATGAACATTTTCTGTTTAAGTACCTTCAGTTGAACTTCAACCGTTGCGTAGAACAAGGTCGGTTTAAGTCGAGCTTATTTTTTGTACCCATCAAGAAAACTGAAAAATCAAGTATCAAAATTCTAAAGAAGAAGAAGAATGTTGGATCTCTTGATAAAAATCTATTATAATATTTTGCTTATACCTTCACAAAAGAGGTCCTCAATTCATTAAAGATTAAAAAATTAAAAGTTTCACTTATATTTTATAAAGGATGACTAAAAAATACCTTAAGAAATAATTTATGGCAGGTCCAAAAAGTTTTAAGTTAAAATTTTTAACATTATTACTAAAGAATGTGTCAATGGCAATTCGGAGGATTGGCTTTTCTTGGTACCACAATGACACTATTGGCTTGATACCAATCCATCGTTCTCTGGGCGTATTGATATGTTGCTAGGTCAGGCCAAAATAGTACTGAACCTTGGTGCTGAAGTTTAAAAGGCAGCAAATGCCGCTCCAGACACTCTCTGCTGTAAATTTCAGTGTTGATTGTGCGATCTGTCACAAATTCCTTTCTTCGAAGGCCACATTTGCAAATGGCCTGCCCCACCATGTATTTGTTTGGAAATTTGGTGTTTTTCGGAGGTAAATTAAGAGGATGCTCCACCCCTTCTAGCCGCAGTATAATATCCGTGTCAGGTAACTGCTTGAAATCCGCTTTGCAGTACATTTCATCGTTCATGATCACACAATCAAATTTGGGGCAGGTAATCGCGATACAGTTTTCGAGCCCTCCTCTTGGCTTCGGCGTCCTTTTCTTCTGACTTATCAGGTGCTTTTTGTATTTTAAAGCTTCTTAGGTTATACAATTTTTTAATCCGTTGAACACTTGACTTCGACATTCCCGCTTTTGCTGCCTTATCAAGAACCGAAGTGCCTGGATTCTGAGTAAACAGCCGCTTAACGTTCTGGGCCACCGCTTGATTCGGTGGACCACTTTTTTCCTTGAATCTGGCGTTTTTGATAAAGCGGTAAGCTGTTTGTATCGTTTTATGGTCCTTCCGACAGTTTTTCGCATACGCCAACTTTCTTAGAGATCTTTTTGTACGTGGTGTTTGGATTTTCCAGATATTTGCAAATAATTGCTTTCCGCTTTTCTTCTTGTTGAGACGTCATCTTTTCAGTAGCTCTTTTATTTTACTAATGGGGTGTTTTTTTTTTAATCTGAAATATTTATACTTTATTTAGGTACCAAATATGTTGCTACCTAATAACTTAAAAACAAAAAGACAGTTACTTCTGGGACAGTCTTTATATTAAGAACAATTTTTGTGCTATACAGTTAACTATAAAGTTCGCGTTAGATAACTCAGGTCTGCATAATTTGGTCAACTTTCATATTCAGAAACCAGACCGTTCTTTTCGAAAATTTTTTGAGGCGCTTTAACCGAATCCGGTACGCACTAAAGACCCTCACTCAACTCATCCCCATAGATCTACATATAAAACTCACCGCAACTCATAGCTCAGTTAGACTTAGAGAGTCTTACAACTGGAAAGCCTACCCAAATGAACACATTAACATACTAAGTTCGCTGCCATCGGTTTCACTGGCTTTCAATACGGACTATGATATTTCCAAGCTCGATTTTACAAGGACATTTACAATAAAGGTCCCAACAGGCTAGAATGGCACAATAGGCGACCGGACATAGTTTCTGACATAAATTTCTACACTGATGGATCCAAGATGAATTGTGGAGTTGGATCTAGAATATACTCAGAGATGCTCGGGTGGCGAAATCTTTTCGCCTACCGGATTCAGCTAGCGTGATTCTGATTTCAGACAGAACTTCTGGTGATAAAAGAAGCTTATCGGGCACTAAGTCGAACTAACACCAACAGCCGTAGCGCATCTTGTCAGACAGCCAAGCCGCCATTAACCCTATCACCGCCACGCTATGCGTCTGAGAATTTCGTGGTGAAATTGTCAGGGTTTACTACTAGACTTCCCAGATATAAAACTCCATCATCATATTTTACCGCCACCTACCCCCAACAACTGGACATTACTCTCATATGGGTTCCCTGTCATGGGAACATTTATATTAATGGGAAAGCTGATGAACTGGGCAGGTAAGGTACTTCCCTTGACACCGTAATAGTGAAACCAGTCACAGTTCCTTTGAGAACAGTGAAGGGAAGATTCACTCTTATTACTTTTTCTTGACTGATAGAAGATGGGAAAGACTACCAGCCTGTACCACTTGCAAACCAAGCAGAAACCGAAAGCTGCTATTTAGATTCCGTTATGACATAGCAAGGATCACGGCAGTCATAACTGGTCATTGGCTCATTGGGAAGCCGATAACGAAAAATTCCAATGTGCCTGCCCAGATCTAGCAAGATCTAGAATGAGCAAGCTTGGTACACTTTTCTTCAACAATCTAGACAATCAAAACCGCTGAGATAAACAACATTCTATGATTCCTCAACCGCACTGGATGGCTCTGATTAGAATACCAACATTTTAATCGCGTCACACCCCCAAACGTACAGTAAACAGAGGTTATGGCATCAATAAGGCTCAACAGAGCTAATTGGATATTATTAGTAAGTAGTATCACCATCCAAACTAACCAACCGATTCCGACCTCAGAATTGCTCTATCACTTAAAAAAAGATTTTTAAGATATCCTTACCGAAAAGTGCGGTTTATTCAGTACCGCGTATATTTATTATTTTTAAGAAAGTAAACATGGTATCTTTAAGTACAAGTCTTCCCCTTTAAAATGCTATTGAGTATGCTTAAATATAGGTTTTTTCTATGAGATATCGTATTTTGAAATTTAACGTGATATTTTAACTCTGAGACTGGGTTTAGATTTAGCGCAACAAAAACTTTGGGAAAACGGTGCTCTGGTTTCTGGTTAAAAATTTTGTCGTCCAATAAAATTAAACTTAAAAGTTCTTATAAAATAAGTCCCATGTGAAACAAGTCCTTGTGAGGTCATGCTAAGTAAATACAGTTGTGCTCAAAAAAAAAGCACATAAGAAGTAAACGTGCTTTTTTGTTATTTATTTTTCATACAAAGCCCATTTTGTTAGAAATTAATACCAAATCCCGTTAGTTATGACATACATTTTCATAAAATACGATCAGTGCATTCAAAAGAATGACGGTACTTTCGATTTCTTTCATTTGTTTGATTAATCCAAATTTTCGCGCAGTCACATAGGTACCGCAGGCATCTATTGTATTGAAATTTAACATTTTTTGAAGAAAATATGAGATAATTGATAAATTTGGACTGATAAATATTATAATGACCTTCTCTCTAATAGTCTGGCTGTTTACGGAATGAATTTCTTAGGGTAAAATCTACTGCGACACTTAAATATTGGTTGACTATTTAAAAAAACATCAATCTTAAGGATGGGCTATCTAGTGGTTTATTTTCAAATCATAGGTTATTTTGACACTGACAGCTGTTTCCCACTCAAAATCTTGACATTAAGTCAGTATCATACCTCCACGGAAAGAAATTAGTCGCTTGACGCTTGAACAACGTTGGAAAATATTGGAAACTTATATCCAAAATGAGTGCTGTGTAGCTCAAACAGTGCGTTATTTGAAAAGCCGCTTTGGCCGAAATGAAACACCTATCGCGCCTGTTGTACCCAAGTTTTTGCAAGAAAGTTCATTAGACTCGCATTTTAGTGGACAGCACTCATGATCTCCGTCGTCATACGGTGCGCACAGACGATAAGGTGGCTGCTGGAGCCGAGAGTGTGATACTCAATTCACGAACATCAACTCGCCATCGATCTCATCAGCTCAACATTTCACGCACTAGCCTGAACAAAATTTTGCACAAAGATCTCGTATTATTCGCTTACAAGGTCAAATTGACTTAGCAATTGAAGGCTCACGATCATCGGCTTCGCAGTTTGGGCCATAGAGCAACTTCAATTGCATAACAATTTTGAACGAAAAATCCTCTTTTCTGACGAGGCGCATTTTCAACGCGGCGACTACGTTAACGAGAAAAATTGCCGCTTCTGGGGCTCGAAAACCCTAACGTTATTGTTGAGAAGCCAATTTATTCACAAAGAGTGGAAGTTTGGTGCATTGAAGCATTTTTCTTCGGACTTTTTTTTACAGAAATTGGAGACATGAATTTGTGTGACCTCTGGTTCAAGCAAAATGGCGCGCCATGTCACACAGCTTATGCCACAATCGGTTGTTTGCTCACCAAATTCCCAAATCGTGTTATCAGCCTTCTTGGCGATGTCTATTGGCCGCCTTGGAGCTGCGATTTGATCCCTTTGTACTTTTTTTTTGTGGGAAACCGTGAAAGACTGATGTTATGCCAACAATCCGGAAACCATTTACGCACTTAAGGCTAATATCATCCAAGCAATCCGAGACAGCCACTTGTATGGCGTTGTGTTCTATAATTAATGGGAATGGTTCCATAATAATGGGACATGGAAAATATTAAGTTTTGTTAATTTTATTGCATTTGAAAAAAAAAAAAATTGTACTTAGCTAGCCCTGTATATACCCTTGTGTACTAACTGAATCAAGAAATACCCGGCTGAAATCAAGAAATGACACCTAAAGCGGATTAAGCGTTAAGGCGTTAGGCTACTGTAGATTCCTAAAAAATATGCATACTTTGAATTTCTTAAATTTCAAAATGGCGGTTGTGCAGTGCTTTTGGGATGAAGTCTTCGTTTTTTAAAGGGTCTACGGGCGAACAAATAACTCCTGTAATTTTTGAGTTACAAAAATCCAATAAATTTTTTTAAGTATATATAATATCGGCTATAGAAGTACGTAGGATAATTTTGATATATTGATTTTCGGCCAAATGGTGCACTTCTAAAGTGGAAAGTGAAAAATTTGCCGAAAAAAATCCTCAGATTATTGTTAATAACAAATAAACCATTAAATTTAATTAAAAAATCCTACGTCCTTTCATACACAATATATTTTTCAAGATATATTCCAAGTTTGAAGTGAATCGATTGAAAATTGTCTGAGTTATGTTTTCGACAAACTTAAAAAAATGCAGTTTTGAGATAAACGCGTTTGAAGCTTTGAGTAGTAGAGAATTAGGAATAATTTTGCAATACCTTTAATCTGCGATGCCTGCACCATACAATTGGCCTTCCGGATTATAGTCCTGCTCTTGTTTTTCTTTTCTGCTTGATCTTGGAGCAAGCCTTGCCTCTTTTACCCGTTCAGACAACGATCTCTCTACAAGCTTTATGCGCTGTTTGTTGATCTTCAGGTACATTTCGTAGCTGTTTCGGCCGATTTTCAAGTCCATTGCCTTTATTATATGCAAAATTGAAGAAAATCCGTCATTATACACACAAACCGCAATAAATTTTACCACTCGAAATTGATTTCGGAGCCAATGCCCACACAGACGAGTTGAAGCTTTCTTTACTGTCTCAAGTTTAGATCAAGTACTTAGAAATTTTTCCCGGCCATCATCTTTTGAGACATCATTTTTGAGGTCATAAGGGACCATTAAAAAAAAATTATTGATTGGCCTAACGCTTTAATGTACTATATGTAAAAAGGTACCATTATGACAGCGATCCAGCTCAAAATGTAGCTTTATATAGAAACTTATATAGAAACTATTCGCCGATGATTGAGAGATAACAATTTGAATGCCAGAAGTTCCAAAAAATTCCCTCTTCTAAATGCAAATTGCGAAATATAATGTGGATGGTTAAAAGTAAAATTTTTTTGTTTGGTGGTGAAAGATATTGCTCATATGTATGCAAAGTGCCCTCTTACTCGAAATATAAGCCAAGTTGTACAATAAAAACTATAAAGCAAGGTTTTGGTATCTTCTAAGATATTGCCCCTGTCAATTCTGTCGTGCACCAATTGGAAATTCAAAGAGTCGTCAAGTTATCCCACACTTGGTCTTTCCAACGAAGATTCGGGCTTCCTAATTAGCGTTCACCGCCACCAGTTACTAAATCGACTATTTTCTTGGACGCAGATGGGACCAAAGATCTTACAAAGGATTGTCCTCCATAGTAGGACGAGCATGATTATTGCTTTATAGAGCGTGAGTTTGATCGTCGAGAGAGGGCTCTGCTTCTCAATTGCCTACTGAGCCCAAAGCAACACCTGTTGTCAAAAGCTATTCTGTCTATGATCTCAATGTTGATATCGTTGGAGGAGTTAACGCTGAATCCTCAGTAAACGAAATCCTTAACAATATCAAAGGATATGTTGTCATCAGTGGCGTGAGTTTCAAAAAGTTGGGACTGTTTGTTTGCTCACGCAAGGTATTTCGTTTGCTCTGCATTCACTGTAAGACCCACTCAACTAGACTCTTTCTGTAACGTGGAGAATACTGAACTTACTTCATGCGTATTATGGCCAATGCTATCGATATCATCAGCACACGCCAACAGCATAATACTCTAATAGAATATTGTACCAGTACTTTTCAGATCAGCTCCTCGGATGATCTTCTCCATCATTAAATTTAAAAAGTCACACGACAAGGAATTAACTTGTCTAAAACCTCGTTTGGTATTGAATGAGGGAAAGAGGTGGCTCCCGAATTTCACTACACTTCTCGTGTTGCTCAGTATCATTCCGCAGAGACAAATTAACTTTTCAGGAATACCAAATTGAGACATGGTGGTTTAAAGCGGACTCCTTATTGGACTGTCGAAGATGGCTTTGTTGTCGACAAAAATATGGTGTATGTCGATTTCTTCTTCCAGCGTCTGCTTCAAGATTTTAGCGTAAATATCTTTTCTATCGGAAATATCTGGCCTAATTAGTTGGTTAAGGGTAGGCTTTCAGTCTTTCACTTGATAAGGTCGCCAGTGCCTTGCATGCGATATAAAGAAAGCTTTTACCACGATAGCTTCTTGAGAATTGGCAGACGTTTCAATCGTTTAGAATGCATTCTTCCGACCATATTTTGCGTAAAAGCTTGTGAATTCGTTCTTAAACCGTTCCGTTCCTTACAAGATGTTAAGACCTCGATATAGTCTGGGTAAACTTCAACGCTGTCATCTATGATCCGTAATATCATCCCTATTGGATGAATTGTTGTCAGCAACGCCATTCAAAGGTTTAAACAAGTGTTCCCTCCAGAATATCAGTGTTTTCTAAATATCTAGATATCTGTTTGTATTCGCATTTTCGTCCTCGCGGGTTTTGTTTTAAAAAAACTTTTCGCACTTCATTCCTGTTGCCGTGCATCTCAATTTTCTCCTACTCATGCCTTTCAGCCTTTTGCTTTTTTCGCTTGAAAAGACGTGTTTCTTTACTCTTCCTCTCTCGGTATTGCTTCATAGCAGCACGTATTACAACAGACTTCAAGGTGGTTTTATAGACGGCGTCCTTCTCTGCAGTGGCGTTGCGACATTCCTGGTTGTGCCACTGGTATCAGTGAGGACGGTGATGGCCTATTACCTCTTCTACTGCCGTACGCAAAGAGTGAACTATTGCTCATTTAAAGTTGATCGGAGTAGTACTTTCTTGAAGCAGTAGTAAGAGTCAAGTGAGAGTCAAGTAACGACTTTCTTGAAGCAGTACTGAGAGTCAAGTAGCGAAGGCTTTGACTGTCCATTTTGATTGCAGCTTGTCGACGTCTAACCTTCTCTGTGTAGGATTGTGAGCACTCTTATTTAGAGAGAACCACCGAACCGCCACTCGTCAATCAAAACTAGACAGGGGACAACTAGGTTGTCTTATGAATATTGAAATGCGTGATATATGCGAAGTCAATCAACTTCATTTCGTATTGATTGACTTCGCAGATTTTTGACTTCGTGTTTTTATGGAGGCTAAACTTTCCGACTGTTAGACTAAATATGTTTTCTATGAATACCTTGGCGCTGAAGTTATGGTAGGAGCAGCGCTCGTGTTTGTCTTCAAGGCGCTCATCAAAACTTTCTTTGGTCTCGTCGTCCTTGTCTTCTTGAAGTGGATTGTGGCAAGTCGTTGGTGGCATAAATCGCAGGACATAATTCCGTATTCTGCTGCTAACTATAAATCCTCATACAAACTAGTACTTCTACGCATGATCGCTGTAGTATATATTACTATATTACAGGATGCTTACTGTGAGCAACTCCTGTTCCGCATTTCTGGTTGGAAGTGATATCAGCTTTATATCTTTCCACGATATCGATCAGCTGGATAGAGACACCATTCCAATTTAAGGTGCGGATATTTCAGCTGCACATTCGTAAATCATTGTCAGTTTTTCGTTTGCGCTTGTTCGGCAACCGATTTGGGAATATGGAAACAGTCCACACTAGCATTATTTTCACCATCACAAAAATACTACTTCTTGAAAATGTTCATCAAACGTTGTGTCGCTTTTTCTGTTTTTCGCAACATTTACTATTTCTCTGTTAAATTTTTGTTTAATCTTTTTACAAATGCACATAAAACAAAAATTATCTCAAGATAATTCAACAAATAAGAACAAAGAGCATAGCAACCACATAAAAATACATAGCAACCAAATTAAATAGAAACTAAACTATACAACTTTTTATCATAATTTTCAAATAAATATTTGCAACATCCAAATCAATTCAATCGAACAACTAAGCTACATATAAACATTAAGCTACACTCTTTTACTCTCTATACATAACGGTATAAAACAATATCTATTAAATACAAATATTTGACTCTACATAACTTTTCCAACTATTTCCAATGATTTGCATAAAATCATAAAAAAATTTACCTTAAAAACAAAAATAGTCTTAAATATCTCTAAAGTTCATACAAATACAAATTTTCGCACTAATAATATTTACATTTTAAGGCAGGTTTATTTATTATTTATAGAGGATTTTGCACAAACAGTATTTTGCTTATATTTTAATAAATACTTACTAATAGTAATTAAAGTGATGATTTTGTTTTTTCTAAGTTATTTAAATTTAAGTTAGCTTTTAATTAGACAAATTTAAAGCAGTTTGTTGTAATATGTTTCTACTTAAAATCATATTAATAAATTAATATCAAAGCCAACAAAAAAATCCTCAAGAACAACACAAAATGTCATGACACTATAATACTTTATTAATCGCAATTTTGAAGTCCTTTTGAAAATTTGTCTAAAATAATTTTCCAAATTTATATACAGTTTATCGAAATTTAAAAGAAAAAAAAAATCAAACTAAAATATGACCAAATGTTATACAAAAAGTAAAGCAAGGATTTATAGAAATTCTCTAATATTGTAATTTAAACTTTTATGCATACCTACTTATATCTATATAGAACTCGATGATAAAAATTTACAAATCTCATAATTATAAAAAAGAAAAAAAGCGAGAAATAAAACTGAAATTTAAAACAAAATTCACAAAATTTCATGAAATACAATTGTCAAAAAATATACAAAAAATTCGTGTCGTTTTATTTAACATTGTTTTAGAAGATTTTCTGGATGGCTTTTGGGGTGGGAGAGAAAGATATCAATTGCTCACCCGTCTTGATCGAACTTTTTTTAAAAAAAGTAAATCAGGTGCGTTTCTAGGGGGAGCCTAGGGAACTGAAGACTCCAGATGCTAAAAATTTTTATAGAGATGTTTGACAATTTCTCTAAATATGATTATTTATTTTCTTAAAAATGCAGAAAAAGTTGCTCTTTTATTTTTGTCTATAAGTCAAACATATTTAAAACTTATACCAGTAACGGCATCAAATCAAAAGCAATTTCTTATGTAGAAAATCTGAATTTATTGCTCCATGTTTCGTAAGACAGAAGTATTTAAAATGATTTGATTCAAATATTGTTTCATAACCAAATTGTAAAAAATACAGTTTTGTTTTTTTAAATAAACGGATAGTTTTTAAATCTTACCATAACTGTTAATATTACAAAATAATTTCAAGTATGCTTACTCGAAAAAAAATCGTTATGTCGCGTAAGAAGAATTTTTGAATATACTGTAAAATGCTCAGTCAATCGTACAAAAATTGTTCGACATATCGGTTGGTCTGACTTAAAACTTATTTTTTGAGAAAATGAGATTAAAGTGAATGCAACTGTAATTAAAGTGATATAAATGAAATATTGCCATTTGATTTTAGCCAAAAAAGGTTTATATGGCCAAAAGTTCTAAAATGGCTTAACCCTTTAAGCCAGACTTGAGAAGTATTGTTAAAAGATGATTCTAATATAATTTTGTTATATTTACAAAAAAAAAAAATACCTTTCTAAAACAAATTGTTACTTTTTTGATATGAAATTTTTTCATGTATATTTATTAGATTTAAAAAAATACGGGTTCATTTTAAGAGCTGTAGAAAAGGCATGGTCAGTGTTTTGGCAGTAATTTTGTTTGAAAAGTAAGAAAGTTATGTATAGAACCTAAGCTATTGATTTTTAAAATAACTGACCTAGTTTACAAAAAAGTAACAAAAATTACGTCAAAATCAAAAATTAATAAAAATGTAATGCTTTCTTTTGAGTTTTTGATAAAAAGCATTTAAGAAGTCAACTTTTTGCCTTAAAACCCTTAGTTTTTTCATCAATCCATTCAGTTTATCCAAAAATCTGTAAAATATTGTTATAAGTTAACAATTTTATGAGGAAATGTAACTTCAGACAATTTTGAATATGTTATATTTTTACAATTTTGCTCAAAATTTGAATGTGCGGAGGTTCCAGTTTTGAATTAAATTGATATTTTTATGGAAATCTATTGATATTTTTCGAAAGTCGAAGACGCATATGGGCATCTCCCAAAAAAAAGTCCACCAAAATTGAAGAAAAACATTAAAGTAAAGCACTCTAACAGCTTTTATCTTTTTTTTTTTTTTTTATTTTGATTAGTATTACTGCCATGTACTTGAATTTAACTTATTATGATTTATTTGAATTAAAATTTATATTGAACATCATTACTGTAATCTAC
The DNA here is from genome assembly GCA_958299015.1 of Tetanocera ferruginea. Lineage (NCBI taxonomy): Eukaryota > Metazoa > Arthropoda > Insecta > Diptera > Sciomyzidae > Tetanocera > Tetanocera ferruginea. The sequence continues at coordinate 53,795,883 of OY282640.1, read as the reverse complement.
TGCCGTTGAAAAAATTTGTCGCGTCCATGATGTCGCGTCCGTATTCGAGCTATATCTATTTAAGGGGACGTGACACCTTCAAAAAAAATTCATTTTAATGTTTTAAAATGCCTGCAAGTTGCATAAAAAATTAGATATCATTTTGAAAATTTAAATATATATTTTCTAGTAAAAAAAATTAAACAAAAAAAAATTTATTTGATTTCTTTATTTAAAAACATGGTTACTGGAATTATTTTAAAAAAAAAAACATCAAAAAACCATAGCGGGCGTGATTAAAACTCACTGGGACATGGGAAAAAACAAAAAACGGAGTTTTTATCAGCATTAAAACCGCCATGAAATGAACTAGAAGAAACAATTTTGGTTGAAAAATAACAAAATGGCGGCGTTTTTTCTAAAATTGTCAAGTTTTGTTGACAAAATCGGTCAAAAACTCAAAAACTATAAAACCGATTTGTCTGTCCGATTTGTCATCGACAAGTGTAAAACAACATATTCAAATTTCAGTACGATCGGTCGGGAAGATTTTGTTTTATCACGCCCGCCATGATTTTTTTATTAATTTAAAAAAAAATTCCCGTAGCAATCTATGTGATCAAAACAATAAAAAAAACTTTTTTGAGTAATTTTTTTACTAAAAAAATATATATTTAAATTTTCAAAATGATATCTTATTTTTAATTCAACTTTACGCATTTTAAAACATTAAAATAAAAAAATGTTTAAAGGTGTCACGTCCCCTAAAAAAAAGGTAAGAGATAATTCTCATATTTCATCCTTTGTTATCCTTTGACCTCCATTAACATGTATATATACATAAAAAGAGAGCTTTAAAGCTCTTAAAGCAAAAAGCTTTGAGCTTTAAAAAACTTATATTTTTTGTCGCATCCGTTCCATTGTATGATTGCTTATTATTTTGTATTAATTTGTACTAAATCTTGCCAATTTTTTTATAAAATGTATCACTGTTTCACCACGTTAGAACACTTAAAATTCATATCGGCTCTTTTTGTTTATTTCTTGTTTTTTGAGTAATTAAAACTGTGAGACTGTCGCGTCCGTGCCACTGGGAGATGCCCATATGCCAAAATGAAAAGGTCAAATGTATATACACATAAAGGGTGGGCCATCTAGTGCTTTATTTTTAAATCAAAGGTTATTTTGACACTGACAACTGTTTCTAACTCAAAATCTTGACAAAAAGTCAATATCATACCTCCGCGGAAAGAAATGTGTAGCTTTACGATAAAACAACGTTGGGAAATATTGGAAACTTATTTCCAAAGAATAGGGCTGATTATAATAGACGGAACGGAACCAAGGCAAGTGTCATCGTAGCGGAATGAAACGCTTTTTAATGAAGTGGCGGTTATAATAAAAATAGAATCAATCTTTGAAATTGTCAAATAAACAAAATTAAATATTGAAAAAATGTTTCATATATTTTGTACCCTAAACCTGAAAGGTCAGGGTATATCAACTGTGTGCAAACGTTTGTAACACATAGAACGAAACGAGTCCGGTATATAGAAAAGTATATATATACTCTTGATCCGTCTGTCTGTGAGTTCTCCGTAAACACAGGAATTTTGGGAATCAAAAAATAGGTGTCATCCGCTCATGGACACGCCCACCTCCCATGCAACCCAAAAATTTAAAACTCAATAAATAAACTTCTGGTAATCCTGCAGAGACAAAATTTGGTACGTTTGTTTTTAAAAACAAATCAAAGATTTTAAAAAAATTTAAAACCACATAAATAAGCTCATAATTAACTTTCAAGAATAACATTTGCTACATTTGGTATTGCATATCAAACAAAGATGTTTTCGAAAAATGGATGTCATTCACCCACGGACACGCCCACCTCTAATACAACCCTAAAATTGAAACTCTATAAATTAACTTCTGTTAAACCTTCAGAGATAAAATTTGGTACGTATGTAGTTTATAACAATGCGAAGATGGTTTTTAAAAATGGTCGTCATACACCCATGGATACGCCTACCTCCCATACAATCCATAAAATTTAAAACTCCATAAATAAGCTTATATTTGTCCTACAGAGATAAAATTTGGTATGTATGTATTTTATATCAGAACTAAGAGGTGTTCAAAAATTGGGCATAATCCATCCAAGAACACGGCCACCACCCACACAACCCACAATACTGAAAAAACTATAAAAGCACTTATATGTGAGTCACAGGAATAAAACTTAGTTTGTATATATTTTTCCTTAAAATTGCAATGTTTATAAAATATGTGTTTCATCCATCCTCGAACTAGCCTATTTTCAATACTCTTATTGTATTTTGAAAAAGAAGGTTAAGGGTTTTTCTGAGTCGGGCTCAAACGACTTTAGAATATCTTTACTTGTTTTATTTTAATTTTAAGTTTAATTTAATTTTTACAAATTACAAATTTTTACAAATTAAATTAAAACCGTAAAGCATTAAAAAAGTCATGTTTTCACTTGTTTTTAACCCGTGGAGTCCATACAAGTGAAAATTTGCACTTAAGATGGTTGTTATTTAAAAAAACACTGTTAGTTTATAAAAAATATTATAAACGAATAATTTTTTCGTTTCGTATTGAATAAAAAACTTAAGTTTGTTTTTACATGCTTTTATTGAACTTTTTTTTACATCTGTCATTTCGTTATATTTTACTTATATCTTTTTTCGTCTTAATGACATTTTTAATATAATAAAAAATGTTTTAATAAATACAAATTTTTTTTATTGCGAAAAAAATTTTTCCCCAAGAGCTGGCTTTGAACGTCTGTATCATATTTTGCTGTAATAATTGCAATTTTATTATTGCACAGTAGTGAACGGCTTATAGGCTTCGGTTAAGGCTATTTTAAATGCTTTGACGACTGGAATACTGCTTGGGCGGCCCTATATCATTGTTATTAGCAATATTCTCACAGAGCCATATGATATACCAACAGATGACGGTAGAAGATCATTTAGTTTTTTGATACCCAAACTTGTTATAAATTGAGCAGTTGGCCTTTAAAGAATTAATCTAATACTGAACAAATATTAAGCATTACAGATAAATTTTATCTTACTAGGATTGCGCAGAAAATATTTCCAAGATGTCATAGATACGTTTATGTGCACGTCATCCCACCACATTTTTCTTATAGATTTGAGGTATCTAAGAACGAAAATCGCAAACAATTTTGGAATAATGGAATTTTCTGCTTGTTTATTCAACAAATTTTTACGTTTCGAAATTTATCTATTAAATAGCACAAATTTATTTTGTGCTATCAAAAGAAATATTTTGAAAAACTGATATTTTGAAAAAAAAACTGCAAGTCAATTTTACTTTTGATCACAAAAATAAATTTTTAATTGATAAAATAAGCTGTCGCTGAAAGAAATCAGCAAAATTTCTAAAATTATTTTTGACCAAAGAATTTTCAAAGTTCACCACTTCAAAGGAAGATCATCCTACATCACAGCAATGAGAGTTTCCTAGCATCCGCTCAAGTAAAAGCACCCAAAACGTGAAATTGATTTGTCATCCGCCTTACAACCCTGACTTGGTACCCAATAACTTATTCTTGTGGAAGACTCTCAATAAATTTAAATAAATTAAAACCTTCTATGGCTTTCTTAAATGTTGAATCCACCCCTGATCTAAGCAGATATGTAAGAAATATACTTTCCTGTTTCTATTAACTATCTAAATGTTACGACCACCCCATTTAGCTTCAGTTCATTTAGCTGCGGTTATTTTTATATTTCTACAAAATATATGCAACTTATGAATAATATTTAAATGAATCTTAACTGTTTTTCTAGAACGCCTTTTTTTCCTAGCTTAACGATTGATTTTAATTGCAAAACGCAGACAAACTTTTATTGTATTTTATTTAACTGCATTAGCCATAATTTATGGAGCATATATCATTGAGGCTCTAGTCTGGCCTTGTTCAGTTGATGTTAGACGATTGACGTTTTAACGGATTAGCTAGCATTGGGAAAATATCATTAATCCTAAGCTTAAACAACGTTTGCTTTAAGTAAATCTTATTTATGGGAATCAATAAACTTATGTCTAAGATGATGCCAGCTGTGGTTTATCACTAGAGCTGAAATTATAAAAAATTATAAAGATTCTAGAGTGTAAAAATCTTGATTGTATGAATCTTTAATCCAACTTTAATATTGAAAAGAATCTTTGCTTATAAAAATGTATTATTGATCATCATCAACAGGTGTCTGCATACTTTTGCTGCCATCTGTATGAGATATGCTTCTCATGTTTTTTTGCTTCTTTTTCCTCTTCTGCTGCTCATTGCATTGAGTCATACTGTCATCTAAGGCTGCAATATGTGACAGTGACTCATAGAAAAATATGAGCTTTTGTTTCCTGAAGGTTTCGCTATCCACTGGATAACATTTACATTGAGCGTGTGTGGTTAGTTCATCTCAGCCAACGCGGTTGTATTTTTTTTTTTCTTATATTTTTTTTCCTTGAGCTGCCTGCGTCCAAGCGTAAATCACTATATTTACGAACAACTTAGTTGTCATAGAGTCCATTCATTGTCACGCCTACTTAAAAGAAAATCCGATACGAGGACTTTTATTTTCTTTTTTTGCTCTTTTTTGTTTTCTGCTACATGAGTGCGGAACAACAATGCAAAAGCGACAGCCATCAAATTTGAACAAAGTCCGTCTTTATTTGTGTTTCGTGTTTTTGTACGTGCCACTGAAACTAAATCTTCACTTAAATTTTGTTTACTTTATCCTTACTTGAAGTGTCCATTGCAAAGAAAAAAAAAAAAACAAAAAAAAAATAAACAAGAATCTTTGGCGGCGGTCTCGCTTCATTTGAAACATTGATAAGTTTGGTTTTTGGCGACAGACCCCAACTTGAGTTATATTAAATGGAAGGTAGAAAATATTTCAACATAAGCTATAATGAATACAAGCCTCATTCAACTTACAAAAGTTTTTGTTAAACACAGCTAATCCTAATTGTATACTTAGTAAGTATAATGAATTGATGAACTCTCCATGGTAGTAGACAAGATAAAGGTTTTTCGGGGGATGAAGCGAAATAACAATTTTATTCATACTTCAGTATAAGAAAAATTAAAAGTGTACTTCTATCAGTCGTTATAAAGAAACTTACGTGCATAAAAAATTAGTCTCGATTCATATCTCACATATCAAGAAACAGCTAAATGGCTCCACATAAATATTTGTATTTGTGATTAAAACATATATTGATCTAAAGAATTTTGCAAAAATATTTAAATTTTGATAAGGGGTCAGTTGTAGCATTTCCCATATACTACACATAGTCCATATCTATTCCCATAGACTTATTCCTTAATTGTTGAAGAAATCACATATCCTTTGTAAAAACCGATAAAAATTTTTTAAAATTTGATTAGATTTCATATAAAGTTAAAGTGCTTAATTTGTTTTTCAAAAACATATTTCAAAACACATTGATTTTGATAATGTTTTGAATAAAGCTTGAAATGGCTAATAACTTTCTTAAGCTTCTTTGAAAAAATACTGTAATTATTTAATAGATCATCATTGTTCAACATTTAAATTACGGTTTAACCATCTCCGATAATTCTTCAACTTGCAGAACTGGATATACTTATGAAATAAAAACACTTATTTTAGTTAAAAAGTTTTAAGATTATTTTTAAGTTTTTATGAAATACTAGTCGATGTAACGCGGTGTTACTCGGGGTTTTGCCTCGAGCACAGAAAGAGGACGATTTTCAAAACTGCTCTCATTTTTATTTTTTTTAAATTATCAATTCAATTTTAAAATTTTTTAAATTATCGTTTTTTGGGGTTTTGCCCCCTCCTTCCGTCGAAAGTGCTTAGTCAAATTTCCGTAAAACTGTACCTGCCAGACATGATTAAAACAAAAAATGACATCTTCAACGTCTCGATCTGACGTCTGGTTTCTGAGGAAAATGGACACTCACACTCAGAATAAAAACATATACATATCTTCCTCCGTTGAAAAATTTCTCTATTTTTGATAATAGCAATTTTCTCTTTTCAAAAAAAAAATTTCTTCAATTAAAATAAATTTTCACATTTTCGCAGAAATATTTCTTCACTTGTAGGAAATGGAAATATTTCAATGTCTCTTATAATGACAAATATTTTTCTCGCACAAAAAATTCTCATTTATACTGAAAAATTTTTTGTAAATGAAAATTTTTTCCTATATTTTGATAAAAAATTCACTATGAGAAGTATTTTCTTCAATAAAAACAAATTTTTTCTCAAAAATAGAGAGTATTTTTCTCTAAAATCGAATTTATATATTTCTCTTCTTCATAGAAGGTTTTTATCATTTTTAGAGAATTTTTAGGAACGCATTTAGAGAAAAGCATTCTCTGAAGCAAGGTCAATACCATTTTTCAGTAAATATGATGCCATTTTTATCATATTCCGAGAGACTTTTTTCTGAGTGCAGTTTGAAAAGTCATTTCGAGAAAAATTCGTTTAAAGTTTTTCTTAGCATGCATTTAATATGCAATTTTAACTCAAATAAATTCCAATTTTAAAAAATTCTATAAGCATCGATTCGATTTTTGGATTGTCTTTGTTCAACTTCGGTTTTGGTCGATACTGTTCGGTTAATTTTTTTTTCATCTTTATATAGCTTCTGCTGGTTTTCGTTAAACTTCTTTATTTTGGTTCGTCTTTGGTTCTTGACTTCGTTTGCCTTCGGCTCATTCCTTGATTTTTGTCGAAATAACTTTTAAAAGCATTGGATCTATTTCAGTAACAGATACAAATGCTTGCCAAGTTTCATCAAAATCGGTTTATCCGTTTTGACGTGAATGAGCCGAACATAGTTAATTGCATAAAGCGCTCTCTTACGGAAGTTTTCTGAAATTTAAATATCCTCAATTCTGTTGCAGAGTCAAATTATTTCACGTACCAAATTTAAGTACAATCGATCAAGTCATTTAGGAGTTATTGAGTCTTAACAATGCACTACTTAAAGCGCTCTCTTTCGGAAGTCTTTGGAATTTTTTATATTTTATGTTTTATTTTGGGTGCAGTTGAACGTTCATACCAAATTTCATTGAAATCGGTTCAGGCGTTTAGGAGTTATTGAGTCTTTAAAACGCACTAGGTAAAGCGCACCCTTACGGAAGTCTTTGGAATTTTTATAGCCTATGTTATCTTGGGCACAGTCGAACCTTAATTCCAAATTTAATTGAAATCGGGCCAGGTGCTTAGGAGTTATTATAGAGTGCCACGTCCACATACTTTCGCCAAATTTTTTACACCCCCTATGTTATTTCTCCCTATGAAAGGTACTCGGTGTCCAAATTTCAGCTCAATCGGATAAACGGTGCGCGAGCCTATACGGAAGAGACAGACAGACAGACAGACAAACATTTGATTTTATATATTAGATTCAAATTTGGTCAACAAGATTAGCTCGATTTTCACGTTTGAGGAATCATGATTCACTTCTGAAATTTTAAGCAAAATCAACCCGCCAACTATACGTTTAAATTGGAATGGTTAATATGGTAACTAGGCCCGTAGCCAAGAGAGGGTTTTCGGAGTTCAAACCACCCATAGATACCAAAGAGCAGGCAAAAAATCAATTCAGTTCTAGAAAGACGTAATAAAGTTAACATTTAAATTTTTTTAGAGGAAAATTCTTAAATCAAAAAGTTTTAAGGAAAGTACTTTAATTGGTAAGTACCTAATTAGAAAGGTTCTAATTGATTAAGGGAGTATTCCTGGTTCACAAACATTTTTCAATTTTTTTGCATAGCTTGGGTTATTGAAAATATCGTCCTAAAAGGGTTTTTTGAAATTCAAAATAAATACTCTAGGAGATATGGTTTTTTTTTGTCCAGTAATGTTTTCGTCAAAATTCGATTTGCTTAATTTGGCTACTTTTTGAATGCAACGGTTTGAAGCAACCACCGAATTTCGTTCAATGCGTTCTTTAGTAGGTAACAAATTGTTTGTATGCGCATTTTAAAAATTAATGAATAGCGTGTCCGTGGGCAAATGACGTCGATTTTTCAAAATCATCTTTGTTTTTTTATAAAAAACATGCGTTCCAAATTTTACCTCTGTAGATTAAACATGAGCTTATTTGTTGAGTTTTCAATTTTTGGGTAGTATGGTAGGTGTACAAATACAAACACCATATCTTATCTCTGTAGGTTAAACATGAGCCTATTTATTTTAATTTTTGGGTTGTATGGGAGGTGGGCGTGGCCGTAGGCGGATGACATCCATTTTTCCAAGACGTTTTTGTTTTGATATAAAATACAAAGACATCTTTGTGTTGATATAAATTACATACATACCTAGTTTTATTGTTTTAGGTTAATTATAAGCAGTTAATTATATGCAGTTTTCAATTTTTGCGTTGTATGGAAGATAGGCGTATCCGTTGGCGGATTCCAAAAATATTCAATAGTGCAGATCCTTGGGTTCATGTGATCATGTGTACCAAGTTTCATTTAATTATCTCAACTCCTTCTTCTTATCCTGTGTTTACGGACAACACACAGACGGACGGACGGACATGAATAGCTCGACTCACGAGGTGACGCTGATCAAGAATATATATACTTTTCTATACCGCACTCGCTTCGTTCTATGCGTTACAAACGTTTGCACAAAGTTAATATACCCTATCCGTTTAGGTTTAGGGTATAAAAAATTTAAAAATGCTAAGTCCAGCGATTGGTCCAAATTTTTTTACCGTGTAGCAAAGATTGCATTTTAAAATTTTTTTTTTTCATAAATTACCAAAACATGTTTTTTAAATGCGCACATAATCTTCTCTTCGCGAGCTTTCTTTGCAAGCCTAGAAGACGTATCAAGATGATCACTGCCCGGTTCAAAATGTAAAAATAATCCACAGCAATTTCAAAGTGAAAGTCGGAAGAAAGGACATCTTTGGGCTCACTTTTGGTCAGTTCAATCTCCACGAGACCACTTCGAACAACGGTCTGAAACTGATTTACTTCGGCATGGCGCAAAATATGTTAGCTAGTAGCACCAGATACAAACACCTCGATATCCACAAGGTCGTATGGCTTTCCCAGAGATGTCGTTCTAAAGCAGGCATGCGCAAAAGGCCGCCCATGGGCGGATAGCTTTCACATGCATACGACAGCTTTCAGTCAAAAAATCTTTGCAGTCAAGACTCGCACTGTTACACCGAATATTTATTCACATTCGTGCTATCACAGCACACGATCAGTCGCTGTGCGAACTTCATGATGTAAGGTTGCGGTCGCTGGCTCCTGCGTTGCCTTCTTAAATACGACAAGCTACCATTCATGCGCATGAATATGCTTTTGTTTATTGTATTTGTTTGTCTGTAATAATTTGTTGTTATTAAATAATAAGGATTTAATAAATTCGTAGAATTTTACTTAATTTTTAAACGAAGCTTGTAGCATTGAATATGTCAACGCAGTAGCAAGCGACCGCAACCTTTAAGCATGAAGTTCAAACAGCGACTGAACATATGTTGTGATTGTAACAATGAACTAACTCGTGCTTTTCGTTCAGTGTTAACTTGAAAAATAAAAGCTTTGCAATACAAGCACAAAACTTTGTATGTATTAGTTTGCGCACCCCTGTTCTAAAGTGATGCGGCAACATATAAGTATGCGGCATTTAACTTTTGTACAACGTCACCTTAATATAGAAAGGACGTAACTCATAATTTTTCGAAATGGTGTTTTTTTTGCATTTTCTGTTAGAATACCCTCAATGAAATCAAGGAGTCCGCCGGGGTCCGCCCCGGGCGCACGTCAAAATGGGGTGTAAAATTTGGCAAAAGAACTTTTTACCACATAATTTTTGATTTTTTTAATATAAAGAACTCACCTCAATGACTTCGGTTTTATATTTGAATATCAAAAGGGTGTAAAAGTGAATGAAAATATTTTTTACCATCACCAGGACTTCGTTTTTATTGAAACAAACTTTAACTTTACATTGAATTTTGTTCAATATTAACGCTCACACTAAAACCCAAGTCAATTCCATAAGTAATTAATGGAGTACAAAAGTAAAAATGTAAAAACTTTTTTTTATATTCCATTAAGTTTTATAAAAAAGCACTTTTTTACATCTTATATTCAGGTTAAGAAGTGTTCAAACTTGCTAGCATAGTAGACATTTCTAAAACCATTAAGTTTCGAAAACCTGCATGATTTATGATGCACAAGAGTATGATGAGTGGAGGCGTCAGTTGTTTTGTAAGCAATACATTTCTCCATAACTTTTCAGAAAAACATGTTCATGTCATAAACGTCAAAAATAAAAATATTCTTTATGATTTTGTGATTACTAAGTTCTGAGACTATATATCATGAAACAAACCTCATTTACAGCGATATATCATGAAACAAACCTCATTTACAGCTTTTAACCTGCTAGAACATAATTTTGAATAGTAATATGTTTTGGAAATACTGTTACATATAACCACTAGTTTAATGACACAGTGCGACAAGAAAAAAAAACTTAAAATATCTCAATGGTCTCTAGTAGTACATGGTCTATATATTATGCCCTCATACTCAGTTTTATCGGATTAGGTCAAATAAGAGAGAAATTCAAGGTCAAATTTCACCTTTAGGTCACAAATATGTTCTTATAACTCTTGAACTAAATTCAAATCATATGTAGTAACTGCATCTAAATATTTGCAATGGATGGTTCTTTACATTTTGAGACAATTTTTTGCTCAAAGAGTTACGTAAGGGGGTTAATTATTTCTTCGAAAACAGGGCTTTTTTAATAAAAAACAAAATTTTTAATAGTTCAGTTACTTTGTATTTGTCTTCAAAAACAATCAGATTTTGCTGAATTTTTCCACATACCTTAAAATCGGGCTAATGGGGCTTACTAGTTGAATTTGACCTCAGAAGTAAAAATGTTCTAAGAAAACATTGTAGGGCTCGTAAAGCCCTTTTCAATGACATATAATTTTTTTAAGATCTGACATGTAATGCTTAAGTTATGCAAAAAAGACCATTTTGGCTGTTTTTCCGGTGGTCCGAAAAAAAATTTTTTTTTGTTTTCTGAATCCTCTCGAGGTCAACTTTAAAATAGGGGGTGGTTTTTTCAAACTTTTTTTTTTGACCCACTCTAATGAACACACTTTCATTTAATTTTAACACATTTTTTTCTCAGTGTACTATAAAGAAATTGATAAAAATTATGAAAAATGTTTATAAATTAAGTTAAATATTTTATATTAATATTTCATTTAAATTTTATATAGAAAATGGGGGTTGATTTTGAAAAAATATTTATATTAATAGTTATTCAGGATCAGTAGGGAAAATTTGTCAACGTTTTGCTTCCAGGCCCTATTTTTTTTCAATTCTGCAAAATTTTTCGTAAATTTTTCAATGTTTTCTATATTAAACTATCTTAAGTTTTTATATTAAAACTGATATTGTGTGGTTTACTGATAGTATATTTTTCTCTCACAACTTATAAGCCCGGTAGACAAAAATATTGGAACAATTCAGAGAAAATTCTTCAAGTTTCTGAAAATTTTAGATTCTTACTTCTTTTATCAAATATTCATGGGTAGCATAGTTTTGTTTATTTTTTTAATCTCTTCTAAAGTATGTCATTTTTGTAGAGGTTGATTCGAAAATATGTAGTAAGATTCATCGACTTATTTTATAAAAAAAATCTTCTAAAGGGGTGCACAATTTAGTTTCCGCCCCGGGTGCGACCAACTCTAGCTACGCCACTGCGTTGCACGAAGCATAATTGATAGCGTTTTTAACCAAAAATTGTCTTAAATTTTTTCGAAAAATTTTAGTTTGACCTTTCAAATTCCATAACCAGATGCGTAAAAAGGATATTAAAAAATTTGCAAAACCATCATTATTGATTAATTTTAAATGAACAGTTGTATAGTCGCCTTTCACCTCATACCGATATTTTAAAAGTTACGAGGCAATTATTTTATTAGAGTTTGTTAAGAAAATATTTGAGTATTCTTTGAGATAAAACTCAAAAGCGACTGGCTTTTTACCACTACAGATACGTGGTTTTTTTGCAGATCTTATTTTAAGCACCAATTCTCTCGGAAAATGCACGGGAAGCGAACAAATTAAGCACTTTTGCAAATTCCATACATTTTATAGTTGCTCTAATGTAAAGATGTGTCGTTCCGAACCTGTATAGTTCCCGGAACTATGTTCACAATCGGACATAGTTCCAAATGAGTTTCTGATTTTTGTGCTAAGCTAAAAAGACCCGTTTCCAAACGCAAATGCATTGAAAACATGAAGTAAAATAGTTCAAAAATATTTAATTTAAGGTGCGCAAGATAAAAAACGTAAAAGCTGAATATATCAAAACTACTAAAAATGGAGATATAACTTCCTTTCTTAGGACGGCAGTATATAGTTTAATATTACGTTTCAACATAATGATTTGTTTAGAGAAGAACAATTATAACCACCCCCTTAAAATAAAACTCAGACATAAACATTCAAAACGCGAATACACGAAGGTATATCTTTTTGTCCTCTCTACCAGAATCCGTCGTTGAAACCTTATAATTGTTTTGTGTTGAACAGTGTTATTAACTTACGAAATAATTTTCATAACCTTGACTAGAATTGATTACGAAATATATTTACATATTTTTATTTCAAAAAGTTTGAATTAATTTTCAGCTTAAATTCGCTTTCCTTTCGAAGTTTCAACTAAAATGATCAACAACTAAAACACAAGCTCGCAGTTGTGCTTCAAAAGAATGCGCAACGAGCAAGTAGAAAAAATCCATTCATAAAAATATACACACACAAGTTATTACTTATGTTTGCTCAGACAATGCGTTTATATGGTGAAATTGTGTCAGCCATTTGTTGTAGTTTTCTTAATTTTTATTTTTTCTTTTCTTATTCAATAACAAAGGACTTTAAATGCGAAATCTAATAATTTACGACCTTCATCAGTTTGAGTCAAGAGAAATGTTTGTTGGCAGGATTGCTGGCAAAGTTTCAAGTTTCATTCAGTTCAAGCAGTTTCAACTTCTTTTTCTGCAATATTTGTCATAAACATGGCATGGAGAAAATAAATTTGTTTGATTTGCTGTTAACTACTTGCAGGACTAGCACAGAATATTATATTATTTTATTTTAAGTGTATCGAAATCCTATAACTTCTGGCTTGCGCATTTCAAGGATAATTAAATCAATGCAACCCCACGCTAGAGCTTATCCCGGCCAGAGGAAACACATAAAATATCATGCATGATGAATAGTTAAGAAAGGCACTTAAAAAAATACATAATAGTTAATAGCAGAGAATTATTATATCTGATAAAATTCAACTGTGTGGGTGGTAAGGCCAAGATTATTGCAAGAATTAATGTGCTTTGCTTATTGATAATGCTTTGTTGCTATAACTGAGGAATGACGTAGAATCCAATACTTGTAATATATTTACTATAGCACGATTTTTTTGCCAGACTTAGAGGTTCTTGTTGCAAAAAAGATCTCAAGAAATTGTTATCAGAGTGTAGTGAACGTTTTCGCAGTCTTCGAAGAATTTAAGTCCACTTAATGCTAACACTTTTGTCACTCACTGTTATTAGACTGCTATTGAAATAACTTTCACATAAATGTTTAAGCATAGTTTTAGGTGTTTATTTATCAACTTGCGGGGTTTGCGTCTTTACTAAATTGTTAGCAGTTTGCAAATCCATTAGTTAAATTTGTTAGACATTTTATTACCCCTTTCGAGTCATGGTTCCTTAACCGCTTAAATATTTATGTGCTTTGATTTTTATCATTTTTGCAATTGATGATGTTGCTATTTTATAAGTTGCACACATACACACATATGTTTAGAAGATAAATAAAAATTTGTATCTTGCCACGCAGTGACCGTAGCACACGATAAACAAAGCTGACTTATTAATTGTCTCATTTACATAAAAACATCTAACAACAAAAATGAAAACAAAAGAAACAAGTAAAGAAAGTCTAAAGTCGGTCTAGGCCGGCTATGAAATACCCTAAACCCACTTTTCAAAAACAAAAAATTTTTATTGTAAATGGGCGTCTCCAAGGGCGGATGAAGCCTATATTTTATATGCATTTAAATGTTGATGAAAAATTTACACATACCAAGTTTTATTCCTGTAGCTCACAGTTAATGCCTTTATTGTGCTTTCCCTATGGGAGGTGGGCGTGTTCATGGACTTATTACTTCCAATTTTTTAACACACCTTAGTTTTGGTATAAAATAAATACATACCAAATTTAATTTCTCTATGACAAACATAACCTTATTTATTGAGTTTAAAACTTTTTGGGTTGTATGGGAGGTAGGCGTGTCCGTACGCGGATTACGTCCATTTTTCAAAAACATCTTTGTCTTGTCATAAAAAACATACGTGCTAAATTTTAGCTCTGTAGGTTAAACAGAGGCTTATTTATTGCGTTTTCAATTTTTGGGTTGTATGGGAGGTGGGCGTGTCCGTTAGCGGATAACGTCCAGTTTTCGAAGACATCTTTGTGTTTGTATAAAACACATACAAATCAAATTTTATTGTAGTTGGCTAACTATGAGCTGAGTTATGCAGTTTTCAATTTTCGCGTTGTATGGGAGGTAGGCGTGTCCGTGGGCGGATGATGTCCACTTTTCAAAACTATCTTTGTTTTGTTACAAAAAACATATGTGCCAAATTTTAGCTCTGTAGGTTAAACAGAGGCTTATTTATTGCGTTTTCAATTTTTGGGTTGTATGGGAGGTGGGCGTGTCCGTTAGCGGATAACGTCCAATTTTCGAAGACATCTTTGTGTTTGTATAAAACACATACATATCAAATTTTATTGTAGTTGGCTAATTATGAGCTGAGTTATGCAGTTTTCAATTTTCGCGTTGTATGGGAGGTAGGCGTGTTCGTGGGCGGATGATGTCCACTTTTCAAAACTATCTTTGTTTTGTTACAAAAAACATATGTGCCAAATTTTAGCTCTGTAGGTTAAAGAGAGTCTTATTTATTGCGTTTTAAATTTTTGCGTTGTATGGGAGGTGGGCGTGTCTGTAAGCGGATGACGTCTATTTTTCAAAGACATCTTTGTGTTGATATAAAACACATACATCCCAAATTTTATTGTTGTAGAGTAATTATGAGCTGAGTTATGCAGTTTTCAATTTTCGCGTTGTATGGGAGGTAGGCGTGTCCGTGGGCGGATTCCAAAAATATTCAATAGTGCAGATCCTTGGGTTTATGTGACCATGTGTACCAAGTTTCATCCAATTATCTCAACTCCTTCTTCTTATCCTGTGTATACGGACAACACACAGACGGATTGACGGACGGACGGACATGCATAGCTCGACTCACATGGTGACGCTGATCAAAAATATATATTTTTTCCTATACCGGACTCGCTTCGTTCTATGCGTTACAAACGTTTGCACAAAGTTAATATACCCTGACCTTTCAGGTTTAGGGTATAAAAATTAACAACACAATAAAATTATTATTGTTAATCGGTGCGGTTCGCATCTGTTGGATGTTTGTTTGTATATAAATATAGTGTTTTTGTTGTTTTGTTCAAGTGGCCAAGCAAACAGTTCTTAAATATGTAAATCTTTGCAAAGCAATTTATTGATTCATCGCTGATATTCACGCCATTCAGCTCGATATACATTAATATACCGGCATTTTATGCTAATCGAAAGACGCGCCTTTGATAGGAGATAAATAGAGAGACAGAGAAAGAGAGAGAGAGATACAAAGAGACAAACTAGCTTTGGTGAAATGTGAAATTATTTAGTGGCAAAAACTCTTGTGATGTCACACTACAGCCAGTGTGGTCGACATGTTGTATATCACCAGCTGTCACTTTTTATTCTAGATACATTTTGTATTCTTTTTAGTGAAATACTTTTTTAAATTAATTGGATGATAGATGTTCGGCAAGCTGAGAGAAATAATATACAACATTTTCAAATTCATGATAATTTCTATCTCAGGCAGTTGACCTGACCCTATTTTGATTTTAGGAATAAAAAATCTATCCGGAAATACCTTTTAAAGCTAACTTGTTTTAAAAATATAGCAATTTGGTATACAATAGTATTATGTATTTAAATTAAGATATATAATTTTATGCATTTGTGTTGCGGTTTCTCAAATTCGCATTTATATTCAAATGTTTCAATGTGCTAAATAGTCAAATCAGCAAAATTTATTACCTGAGTCCCTTCACTTTCACATTAAATTTTTTTTAATTTCTTGCGGCTTAGTTCATTATCAAATTGCTCTCATTGATCATGCACTAGTGCTCAAAAAACCAAAAAGCCCCGTGCTTAAATTTTTCCAAAGAATTATGTTCTATGCGATTTTTTTTTTTTTGCATTTTCCTAAACTGAGAAAAGAGTTTCGTTTTATAAGCTAAATGCACTATTCACTTGGCGTCAGTATAACAAAAAGACAGTAGCTGAACAAATTTTACCAAAGACTAAGAAGAGGTGCGCTATTTTGTCAATAAATGACCAATAAATAAAAAACATTTGGGGTCGTTTTTTGTGCAAAAATACTGAATTTCTCAATATTTATATGAAAATTTACTTTTGAAGCACATATATGATGAAACAACATCACACTCAGATCAGAAAAACTATTGAAATTTGTTTTTTTTTTTTTAAATTTCTTTTCCAAATCTATTTAAAGTAAAGTCTCATACACTCGCAAAATTGGAATTCACAGTAATACGGACATATCTAAACTTCGAACATTTTAAATATTTTACCTATAGTATATTCAGAACAGAACAAAATTCGAGCATGTTTGGTCTTTATTTTGCTACTCTGTCACTCTGGGTATCAAGTTTCTGATACCCTGGGTCAAAATTTATTTGTCAGATTTTTTGAAAAAAATATATAAAATGATATAAAAAAAAATCAACAAACAGTTGTTGCTTTGCTGGAGCTGTATGAATTTTTATTTTCAATTTATTTTTGACACTTGCCTATGCTGTGAGCGATTTGAATCGCTCTCCAATAAGCCAATGAAAGTCAACGAAACTGTGGCAATTCCAATTATAGGTATGCTCATATATTTATATGAGCTCGCTTTCATTTTGACAATTCAGTCTGCCAGCATATGGCTATTATAGTTAGCCCTTAAGGCTGGGTCGATTTGTATGGCGGTAAAAAATCCAATCTTTTCTGGGCATTTTTCGGTTGGGGCATGAAAATTTATTAAAAATACTAGTAAGGTATATCTCCGACTTGTCCGAAGTTAAAATACCCACACGGGCTATTCGTAATGGTACAATATCTTAAATTGTAACTCTTTTTTATATAAGATTTCAAAAATTTTTACTATTTTGATGACGTCTAAAATACATTCATATCAAATTGTTTTCCTGCAAAGTAAAGAAAAGCCTCTTTATAAAGTTTTCAATTAGGGGTTGTATGGGAGGTGGGCGTGTCTTGAGTGGTTGATGTCAATTTTTCTAACACGCCTCAATTTTGATATAATATACACAAATACCCAATTTTAGGTCTGTAGCTTAAATATTAGCCTATTTAGGCTTATAGGTTTAATCAATATTATAGGTTATATGGAAGTGGGTGTGTTCGTAGGCGGATGTCGCCCACTTTTCTTTCACAATTTAGTTTTGATATAAAAAACAAAGGTATTAATTTTTTTCCTGTAGCTTAAAGAGAAGCCTTTTTATAGAGTTTTACATTTTGGGGATATATGGGAAGTGGGCGTGTTTGTCGGTGGATGACGCCCATTTTTCTGTCCCATCTTCATTTTTATATAACATGAATAAATTTCTAACTTTACTTTTGTAGCTTCGACACAAGCCTGTTTATACAGTTTTCAATATTAGGGTTGTATGGGAGGTGGGCGTGTTCGCGGGTGGATGACATCCATTTTTCTAACACGTCTTAATTTTTATATAAAATGAATAAATATGTTATTTATCTGTGTAGCTTCGACAGAAGCCTATTTATGTAGTTTTAAATTTTAGGGTTGTATGGGAGGTGAGCGTATTCGTTTGTGGATGACGTCGATTTTTCGAACACGCTTTAGTTTTGATATAAAATGAATACACATCTAATTTTATTTATGTAGTTTCGACACAAGCCTCTTTATATCTTTTTTAATTTTAGGGTTGTTTGGGAGGTGGGCGTGTTAGTGGGTGGATGACGCCCATTTTTCTAACAGGCCTTTTTTTGACATCAATTGCACAAATACCGAATTTATGTTTTGTAGCTTAAATATTTGTTTCTTTATGGAGTTTTCATTATTGGGGTTGTATGGGAGCTAGGCATGGTTTTCATCCGACTTAGCCCATTCTCGAACTTGATCTTAGTTTATTAAAAAAAAAACTTAAATATCGAATTTTAGTACGATAGCTTTAAAATAACGACTGTAATGGACAGACAAACGGACATGGCTTAAACAACTCAGGTGGTGATGCTCAGCAAGAATATATATACTTTTTATACCTGCCACGCTTCCTTAGGCGGTACACACGTCGTGATAAAATTAATATACCCCTTACGCAGTATGCGTGGGGATATAATTAGGATTTAATAAAACTTTCTAGTTCTTTAAAAAAAAATTCTGAGATGTTGGTGATAGCGAAATTGAAATAATCATAAATGATATTAAACAAAAATTTATTAGTAAATTGCGATAGAAAATAAATGATTCAAGCAGTCTCAAAGGTAAATATAACAAGTAAAGAAAGTCTTAAGTCGGTCTAGTCGGTTTATTATGAAACACCCTAAACGTACTTTTTCCAAATACAATAAAACTATTGAAAATTGGCGTGTTCGTGGACGGATGAAGCCCATATTTAACATACATTTAAATTTTGATAAAAAATTTATAAATACCAAGTTTTCTTCCACTAGCTCTAGCATTTATAGTGCTTTTTTCAGCTTTCAATTATTCCTATACAATTAAAAAATTTCAATTTGTATACCCTAAACCTGAAAGGTCAGGGTATATTAACTTTGAGCAAACGTTTGTAACACCTAGAAAGAAACAAGTCCGGTATAGAAAAGTATATATATTCTTAATCAGCATCACCTCGCGAGTCGAGCTATCCATGTCCGTCCGTCTGTGCGTTGTCCATAAACACGGGAATAAAAGAAGGAGTTAAGATAATTACATGAAACTAGGTACACATGTTGAAATGGATCCAAGGATCTGCACTATTGAATATTTTTGGAATCGGCTACCGGACACGCCTACCTCCTATACAACCAAAAAATAAACAACCATGGGCACAAAAAATGGGAGTGATCCATCCTTGAACACACCCACCACACATACAACCTGAAAATTTAAAACTCTGTAAAGAGGCTTTTATTTGAGCTACAGGAATAAAATTCAGATATGTTTTTTATATCAGAACTAAGGTTTGTGGAAAAAATCTGCGTCATCTGCTTAGAAACACGTCCACCGCCCATACAACCCACAATATTAAAAGTGTTGATATTTGACCTAGAGAGATGCAACTTGGTAAGGGAGCATTTCATATCACCAACACGCCTACCTCCCACACAACCTACTATAGTAAAAACCCTACGATGAGGTTTATATATACAAACCTAAACTACAAAGTAAAAAGTTGGTATGTGAGATTATTTTATCAAAACTAAGATGTGTTCACTACTTGACCGTTTCCGCCCATAAACACGCCCACCTCCCATACAACCCACAATATTAAAAATAGTATTAATAAATTCATATTTGACCTTAAGAGATGAAACTTGGTATGGGAGCATTTTATATCAAAATTGCGGTGAACACAAAAAATGGGCGTTATCTGCTCACCAATACGCCCACCTGCCATATAAACCACATTAGTTAAATCTGTATAATTCTATAGGTGTACAGAACACATGGATTTTAATAGGAAGTTATGTCTATTTGTTTTAGAATTTTAATAAATGTTTAAATATTATAGGAGGTTTAGGGTTTCCATAGTCGGGCTAGACCGACTTTAGACTTTCTTACACACTTTTTTCCACATAAAAACACCTTTTTTGACCTCTTCGCGAAACAGGAATGAAAATGACATCGGTGGAAGCGTCAATAAAATAATGTTAAATTATATAAATTATAATTGAGGAGCTTACATTCAAAACCAGATAAGTCACACAGATCGAATTTGTTGGGAAATCGAAAAAAACGCCCTTATTTAGTCAGACATTTTTTATAAACAAACCAATTATGCAAAATTATGGTCTACAGGAATAGATTTATTATGCGAAAAAAAAAAAGTCTCAAAGTGCAAAAAAAATCGTATTTTCAATTTCAAATTTGGACTTGTCTAGTTTTGAAAGTTAGAAATGAATCAAAATTTAGATTCCAACGTTTGGGGTCTCAAAAGTTAGAGGAACTCATTAAAATTATTTCTGCATACTTTTTTTTCAAATCGGAGGAAAACCGCCAAATTAATTTTAATTCTCCTGCAAGTCTTTTTTAGTAAGAAAATCGATCTAATCGCTTGATTTGGTGTTAAATGAAGGATTTTTTAGTTTATAAGGTGCCACGCCCAGTTTAATTTTACTTTTTTTTTTTAATTTTTCAGAAATTCCATCATCCAATATATAAAAATGTTAAGAGACAAATTAAGGACAACAAAATTTGACGTTAGTTTAGTGCCAGAACTTAATAAAAACATATTCAATAATAACCGAGCTATTAAGGGAAGGAATCCAAATAAACTCAAAAATATTCGAAATTTCTCATTGTTTCACAAGTAACTTAAAAGTCGTTTATCCCATAGAAAAAATAATTGTCAATAAAAATCAAAATAATATAATAACTTAAACAAGACACAGATAATGTAATTATTATACCCTAAACCTGAAAGGTGAGGGTATATTAACTTTGTGCAAACGTTTGTACGCATAGAACGAAGCGAGTCCGGTATAGAAAAGTATATATATTTTTGATCAGCGTCACCTCGTGAGTCGAGCTAATCATGTCCGTCCGTCCGTCCGTCCGTCCGTCCGTACTTCTGTGTGTTGTCCGTAAACACAGGATAAGAAGAAGGAGTTGAGATAATGGATAATAGATAAATGAAACTTGGTACACATGATCACATAGACTCAAGGATCTGCACTATTGAATATTTTTGGAAAAATTGAAAACTGCATAACCCAGCTCATAATTACCCTACAACAATAAAATTTGGTATGTATGTTTTTTATATCAACACAAAGATGTTTTCGAAAAATGGGTGTTATCCGCTCACGGACACGCCCACCTCCCATACAACCCAAAACTTGAAAACGAAATAAATAAGCCTCTGTTTAACCCACAGAGATAAAATTTGGCACGTATGTTTTTTATGACAATACAAAGATGGTTCTGAAAAATGGACATCATCCGCACACGGACACGCCTACCTCCCATACAACCCAAAAACTTTAAAACTCGATATATAAGGTTATGTTTGTCATAGAGAGATAAAATTTGGTATGTTCATCAACATTTAAATGCATATAAAATATAAGCTTCATCCACCCACGAACACGCCCATTTGCAATAATATGATTGTATTTTGAAAAAGTAGCTTTAGGATATTTCAAAGTCGGTCTAGAGCGACTTTAGACTTTCTTTACTTGTTTTTATTTAATTTTGAATTTTTTGACACATTTTCCAAGTCATCAATGTAATATCTACTTTGAGTAAATTTTGTTGAAAATGCGTGTTCAACAGTTGAAATGAGCATTTTTTACTACAATGTATTGAAATTTTAATACAAAATCGACATTTCTGAACATTGAACATTTTTCACTCATCACTTTAGTGTGCTGAGCCATCGATATGTAACAATAATGTACACCGTGACGTATGAGCAACATACAATGCAAATATATTTTAAATTTGGTATTAAAATTAAATATACAACATATAAAAATGAGGTTTGGGGTTTTATATTTTGTGTTTGATAAACAAACATACAAGACGTGTTTTTTTTTCTTTTTTTTATTATTTATAATGACATAATCCTATCTTTGCTTAATAATCTATATATCCTTGATGGATGGTCATATATAATGAAACATTAAACATGGATTTACATTAAGCTCAATTAGAAAAAAATTTGAGCAAAATAAGAATTCAAATTTTGCTAAATTATACTGAAATCTTTAAATTTTAATTTCCTTGAAAAGACAGACTCAATTTCAGCTCCGAATGATCATGTTTTCTGGTAGTAAATGTGAATGCTTTTTTAGTGGAATTGTCATTCAAAATCAATAGAGTACCAAAAAAAGTAATAAATACTAATATTTAATGAAAATATAGACGCCTTTTTTTCAAATAGGTCACCTTTTTCCAAATAGAATATGGAATAACTTTAATTATGCTTTCCAAAGAAAATTATATTAAAACGCATGTCACCGATGAAAGGGACGGTTCATACATAGTCGGAACACATACAGTTTTTTAAAGTAATTAAGAGTTTGAAAAGATTTACTATGTCTTACAATATCTCTTCCAAATACTATTTTTAAGTTCCAAATATTTATAAAATACCTAAAAGTAAAAACGGAAACCACAGTAGGTACTACAATATATGTTTAAACATTTTTTTGTAAAACTCAAAATTTTAAAATGAATTTTTCATTATATATAAAAAATATAAAAAGTTTTTGAAGTTTCAATAAATCACAAAACAAAATATGCATAAAAATATGTTATGAAATAAAAATTCCAGCGTTTCGCACTCACATATCAAAGGAATTATGTTATACTAGTGTAAAAGCCCGTCCTTCGACGGGAAGGAACCATTTAGAGTACAAAATGCGACAAAAAATTTATTGGATTTATATACAAAGGTTTTAATTTGAAAACATATTTATTAAATTATTTTGATAAAACTTTTTTATATAAGTTACTGAATGAGGTTTCACCGTCTTATTGTTATTCAAATTTTAACTTTACCTTTAACTTTAACTTTAAATTTAACTTTAATTTTAATTTTAATTTTAATTTTATTTTTAACTTTAATTTTAACTTTAACTTTAACTTTAACTTTAACTTTTACTTTAACTTTAATTTAACTTTAATTTTAACTTTTAACTTTAACTTTAACTTTATCCAGCACTTTAACATTTATACTTGTTATTTAAAAAATATTTCCAATTTACTTCACTTGGTTTGTGATATCAAAATAAAATATTTTTTGGTAGAGAAAAATTAGATTTGAGAAAAGGAAGTCATATTTTATTTTGTAAAAAACAAATATAAAAAGTTTGAAAAAAATTTGTAAAAAATATAGCCAGCAAATAAAATTGCTATAAAGCTTAAATAAAATTGCAAATTTACAAACAACGCAAATAAAATTGCAATAAAAAACCTGATTTTTAATTGGCGCCCAACGTGGGGCCTGTCGAAAATTTGCTGCTCTCATCTTGATTCAACTGGAATTCCAGGAGCTTATCAAGGATTTTTTCCAATAAGGAAGGACGAACAGTACGACGGGCTGAAAGAACTTATAAAACATTTTCATCAAACAAGAAAGATTAGCTTAAAATATTGTAAGTAAAAATTCAAAATTGATTAAAGATTAAAAAAATATAAAATTAGTTGTAAAAGATTTTAAGAACATTTTTCGCAAAAACTAAATGTAACATAAGATAATATTAAATAATTCGGCTAAAATTTTGGTGATTTTTTTTTAATTAATTTCATAAAATATAATAATCTTATTAAAGATTCGCTATCTTCACGAAATATAAATAAAAAGTAATAATCTTATTTTATCTAACTTAATAATTTTTTTCGATAACAACGTGTGTAAAAACAAAAGGTGTAATTTTGAATTTATAATTTATAAATTTATTCCCAATTTTTCTTTGAGTAAAAATAATCAAAATGAGTGTCAATAGAGAGCAAGTATTAGATTTAATAAGAGAAGCGACAGCGCAGTCCAGACTAGAATTAACGGATAAAATAAATCAACTTACCTTAGCTCTAAGTCGTTTGGAACAACCAAGCGTAGAGCCTTACTTACCAGTTTCCATAGACCCAACCGTTGACTCTGAAAATGCTAGCCTAGACCTAGTGAAATCTTTACCAGAATTTAAAGGAGACGCTAGATCGTATCCGGCTTGGAGAAGCGCTGCTCATTTTGCTCTAAATTATTATAGAGAGGGATCCGAGAAATATTATATTGCCATGGGTATATTTCGCAACAAAATTACCGACTCCGCTAACTCTACTCTTTCATCATTTAACAAAAAAAAAAAAAAAAAAAAAAAACAAATTGGCCATTTCAGCCCTTGAAAGGACTTTGACCGAGCTTCTAAGGATCGATTGAGTTGTGTGTGTTATTAAATGTTTGCACACAATTGATCGAGAACTGGACCTACATGTTTTATGCCGACTCCGAACGGCTAAAGTTCATGTTCTCAAGAAGCTTTACATGGCATTATTTACTCTCTGAGGTTTGCCATTGTCTGCAGAGAGGTGATGACCGATCAGAAAAATTTTTTTTTATTGAAAAAAACTTTTCGCCACGGTTAGGGATCGAACCCGGGCTCTCGAGCATGCTAAGCCACACACTTAACCTGCATACCACGGTCACCACTGGTTCATCATTTAACACTGTCCTTAATTTTAAGGCAATTATCTCTAGACTGGACCAAACTTACTCTGACAAAAGACCAATTTACGTGTTAGAAAATGAACTGAGTATTCTTAAGCAGGGTAAGCTATCTTTAGTAGAGTATTATGATATGGTGGACAAGCATTTGACGCTAATCATCAATAAGCAAATTATGCTTTACGATAAGAATCTTGAAGTCGTCACAACACTTAACGAACGTGCAAGGGAAAATGCGCTACGAGTGTTTATTTCAGGTCTCCGTCGTCCAATTTGCGATATACTCTTCTCTGCAAGACCTAAAGATCTCCCCACTGCACTCGCAGTAGCGCAAGAGCTGGAAATGAACCATAAGCGTTATGATTTCGCACACACTTTTGCTGTGGGTGACTGGGCCAAGTTTAAGCCAACAGTGCCTCAGTATCAACCCGCACAGCGCAATTCTTTGCCAAATATGCGATCTTACCCAAATTTTAACAATTTACCAACACCTATGGAAATTGATCACGGTACTTCATATTATAGACGACATATAACTCCGCAAAATAATGTCCTACATCAACCAAAGCAAATCACTAGCAATTACTTACCTCAGTCACATCAATTGGATCAAACACAGCAACAGAAAAATTCTTATCATCCAATGGGTTTTAAACGAATACGCGAGCAATCAAATTCCATCCAATCACCTATTCAAAAAATTCAAAGAATAAATTGTATGCCTGAAACAGCGGACGATCAATCCAATGAGGTGGAACTTGACTCTTATGACGAATATTTCATAAAGGACGATCACTTTAGGGATGATATTGAAGATAATTTCACCAAAGATCATTACTATCATAAAAACGAGCAGAATAACAGCATTGTCTTCAAAAGCGAGATTAACCATTTAAACTAAAATCGCTCCTACCATTCATTACTAAAAAAACTGCGAATGGTCAGGAGCTTCGCATTTTAATTGATACAGGTACATCTAAAAATTATATCAAAGACTTATCTTTTCTTCAGGGAATTACCCTAATGAAAAATCCATTTATGTTAAAATCTATTAATGGTGTTAACTTCATAAATAAAAAATGTTTAATCAATGTCCTAGAGAGTACTTCAACGTTTTACTTGCTTTCAAGCCTCACCACATTTGATGGTATAATAGGCTACGACTTTCTTAAAAAAATTAGCGCGAAAATTGATACTGAAAAGGGATTTCTGTTTTACAAGAGTGGTCAAGTCAAACTACAACATTTATCTTGCAATCAAGTTAATTTAGTGTTAGAAGATAATTCCGTTCCATTTCAAGTTAAAGACCAATTTTATCAAATTATAAACAATAACATCAATGCTTTTGCAAGTCCTGACAGAGCGTTGCCCTACAATACTTCTGTGAAAGCTACCATTCGCACCACTACGAGTGATCCAATATTTACCAAAAGCTATCCGTATCCTATTTCAGCTGCGAACTTTATTAATAAAGAAATTGAAACTCTTTTAAACGACGGAATAATTCGAAAATCTTATTCTCCTTATAACTCGCCAGTTCACGTTGTAACGAAAAAGGGCTTAGATGAAAACGGTCAACAGAAACTGCGAATGGTTATCGATTTTAGGAAAATTAATGAGAAAACCATTCCTGATCGATATCCTATTCCTGATATATCAGTTATTCTTGCAAATTTAGGAAAATCGCAATACTTCACAACTTTGGACTTAAAATCAGGCTTTCACCAGATTATTATGTGCGAGAAAGATAGACAAAAAACCGCATTTAATATAAACAATGGCAAATATGAATTCTGCCGCTTACCTTTCGGTCTGAAAAATGCTCCAAGTATTTTCCAGAGAGCAATTGATGATATTCTCCGCGATGACATTGGAAAAAGTTGCCATGTTTATATCGATGATATCATTATTTACTCACCTGACGAACAAACACACTTAAAAGACATAGATAATATATTAAAAAAACTAGAAACTGCAGGAATGAAGGTTTCACCAGAAAAATCTAAATTTTTTAAAACGGAAGTAGAGTTTTTAGGGTTTTTGGTTTCGCAAACTGGCATCAAAACGTGTCCAACAAAAGTTAATGATATTCTTAATTATAAAGTTCCAGAAACTCTTCGAGCCTTACGCTCATTCCTTGGTCTCTCAGGGTATTATCGAAGATTTGTTAGAGACTATGCTTCTGTTGTAAAGCCTTTGACTAGATACCTTCGTGGTGAAAACGGTCATGTTGGAACAAACAGGTCGAAGGGTGTCAAAATAACTCTTGACTCGGAAGCAATTGATGCATTCAAAAAAATAAAGAGAGTGTTGGCTTCTGAGGACGTTCTTCTACAATATCCCGATTACAACCGACCTTTCGAACTTACAACAGATGCTTCTTCAAACGCATTAGGTGCAGTTTTGTCCCAAAATGGCAGACCCATAACGATGATATCTCGTACGCTTTCATCAACCGAGCAAAATTACGCCACAAATGAACGCGAGCTCCTTGCGATTGTATGGGCATTAAAAACACTGCGTCATTATCTGTACGGTATCAGGGATATAAATATTTTTACGTACCACCAGCCACTTATATTCGCTATATCCGACAAAAATTCGAACACAAAATTAAAGAGATGGCGTGCTTTCATTGAAGAGTTCTCGCCAAAATTTCATTATAAACCAGGTAGGGAAAACAAAGTGGCTGATGCGCTCTCAAGACAGTTCATCAATACTTTGAGTGCATCGGAAGAAATTCAAACAGTGCATAGTGAAGAATCTTTGAGTAATGTAATAAAAACGATTAAACATCCTATAAATCAATTTCGAAACCAGCTGGTATTATCAAAATCGGTCTCTTTTCATAAAAGTACCAAAATCATTTTCCAAAAATTAATGCGCCACACCATATGCTTTGACTCAGTTGATAAACTCATGGAGTGTCTCAAAGGTGCTATTAACCCAAATACTACAAACGCAATACATTGTGACCTTACTACTTTGGCAGAAATTCAAAATGAGCTAGTTTCAAAATTTCCAGGTGTTAAATTTATTCATACAGAGCTTTTCGTAATCGACCTAACAAATAAGGATGACCAACTCGAAACAATAACCACTGAGCACAACCGCGCTCACCGCTCCCTAAACGAAAACTTTCATCAACTTTCACGTGAATATTATTTTCCAAAAATAAAAAAATCTTTAAAGTCTATAATAGCAAATTGCAAGATATGTTTGGAAAATAAATATCAACGTAAGCCACCTAATCATGGAATAGGAAAAACACCAATACCTACCCAACCAGGAGAAATTCTTCATATGGATATTTTTATCACTAATAAACAGAATTTCTTAACATGTGTAGATGCATTCTCCAAATATGCTATAGTCAAACCAATTTCATCACGATCAACTATTGATGCTAAAGATGCTCTTCTTGAAATTCTTCTTAACTTCAAAAATACTAAAACCATTGTATCCGATAATGAAAAAGCTTTTCAATCAAATATTATTAAAACTCTTCTTAGAGACCATTTCTCAATTGCGCAATTTTTTATACCTACTCTTCATAGTGAAAGCAATGGAACAGTCGAAAGATTTCATTCGACTTTAATAGAAATTGCACGTTGCATTAAGGAACAACAACAGCTAAACGAAATCAATGATATAGTTCTATTAGCGACAAATAAATATAATAACACAATTCATTCCGTTATCCAAGCCAAACCAATTTAAGTTTTACATAATTATCCACCTGATAAACTCAAAGATGTAAGAAAAAGGTTAATTCAGGTTCAAGAAAAAACTTTACAAAAATTTAATACAGGTAAAATCGTTAAAACATATATGCCAGGGGATAAGGTATTCTTAAGAAGAAATAAAAGATTGGGAAATAAATTTAACAAAATTTTTATAGAAAAAGTTATCGAAAAAGATTTAGGATCAACGGTTTTGATTGATGGTAAAAAAATACATAAAAGTAATCTCCGATAAATTTTGGCCTATATTTAAAAGTTATGCTTTTTATTACATTTTTTAAACAATATTGAAAATTCTTCTATAAACTGTCAAATAAATTTAATCAATCTTGAATTTTTACCATTTTAAATATTTATTTTGATTTTGAAAAAGTATATTATCAGAGACCAAAATTAGAACATTCCAAAAGACTCCGAAAACATAAGACTCAAAAAGATTTACAAAAAACACTGCTGTCAAAATTAAGCGTTGAATATGGATAAGCTTAAAACTTTACTTTGATAAATTTCAAACAAATGATAAAAGATGCGAACAAAAATTATGGAACAACTTTCTGAGCTGATGGTTTTAAATCCAATATAAAAGAAAAGGGATAAAATTATAAGATCAATAACCAAGACAAAATCCCATAAAAGCTTCAAGAGTTCCAGACTTTTTAAAATAAAAAACAACATTGATCCGAGGACGTCTCAAATTTGAAGGGGGGAATAGTTACTGAATGAGGTTTCACCGTCTTATTGTTATTCAAATTTTAACTTTACCTTTAACTTTAACTTTAAATTTAACTTTAATTTTAATTTTAATTTTAATTTTAATTTTATTTTTAACTTTAATTTTAACTTTAACTTTAACTTTAACTTTAACTTTAACTTTAACTTTTACTTTAACTTTAATTTAACTTTAATTTTAACTTTTAACTTTAACTTTAACTTTATCCAGCACTTTAACATTTATACTTGTTATTTAAAAAATATTTCCAATTTACTTCACTTGGTTTGTGATATCAAAATAAAATATTTTTTGGTAGAGAAAAATTAGATTTGAGAAAAGGAAGTCATATTTTATTTTGTAAAAAACAAATATAAAAAGTTTGAAAAAAATTTGTAAAAAATATAGCCAGCAAATAAAATTGCTATAAAGCTTAAATAAAATTGCAAATTTACAAACAACGCAAATAAAATTGCAATAAAAAACCTGATTTTTAATTTATACAACATTTCTAGTAAAAAAATTCTTAGAATTTTTAACCTTGTCCCTTGCCATCTATAATGCTTAGTTTTACATCATCAGCCCAGTTTACATCATAAAAACTATTTCATGTTCGTCTGTGCGCCTGTCAATACCTGTGCGATGATTAATTAAGTTTTTAGGTTTTTCAAAACTAACCACCTTCCATTACAGATATCTCTTTTGGTATTGAAATTTCGAAGAAGTATTATAATACTTCCAATTTTGAGGTTAAACTTATGCAGTGGCATTCCTGAAGGATAAAATTCATTCAAAAACTCGGCAGGGTAATTTTGTTTATCGTTATCATCACTGTCTTCAATTTAATCCGTGCTCAGATCTCTCACTGTGTCACCAACTAAAATATTTAGAACTTGCTGGTTGACTTCGTGCACATCGGAATTTTTTGTGCACAGGATAGCAATTTTGGAATAACGGTTGATGTTATTTGGACTCAAAGTATCGCCAGAAATATATTTAATGGATTTGTCCATTATATTGGACACTTCAGAAAAAAAATTTTTTTATTTTCCAACGTCTTTTCTAAAATCAAATATGTTGGTACTATGAAATGAAGTTGTGCTAACATGGCAAAAATAATTTTAGGGAGATATAAACGTTTAACTTAGTTAGATTTTCGATTTTATGCCCAACAGAAGCCTTCAATTTTTTTATATCGCGCGTTAATAAATTTTGCAAAAAAGAAGTGATTATTGTGATTGGTGTGCAAAGTATAATTTTTTTTTTATAATAACAATTGCATAAATAACGCATTTGCATTTGTCTCCGATTGTTTTAGTTGAACTAAAATATTATAATACAACGTTATCATAGTTTTGTCCATTATATTAGACAGCCTGCCAAAAGCAAAGCAGCTCATGTAAAAATCAGAGGGATGTTTTTTAATCTTTTTATTGGTTAAATGATGGGAATATAAGCTCAAAAAAATTGTCCACGATTATTCTAGGCAAGCCATTGAAAGGGTTAATAAGCGAACCTTTACAAACAAAATGATCGGAAATTTCTATGATGTCTTCATCTCCATTTCCTAACTTGAGTAGCCAATCGCTAAAACTTGGATCAGAAGACCGAACATTGTGATTTAGTTCTAGCAATTCCAATTGACACCAACGTCAATGAATGTAATAATTGCTGTTCAGTTTATGCAGACCGAATAGGTTCTGGTTCTGTTAATTAAGAAGTACTGTAATAGCAAGACATGATGTTTGATGTTTAGTAGTTGAGGAAAATGACGATAGTCTTCAAGTACAAAGATTTCCAATACATAATTTAAGAATAGTTGCTGGTCCAGACTGAACAGGTTCTAAAAAGTATAGTACGTACAAAGATTTCAAATAGATAATTTTACAACAGGTTCTGGTCCAGGTCGAACAGGTTTTAAAAAGTACAGTACGTACAAAGATTTCAAATAGATAATTTTACAACAGGTTCTGGTCCAGGATGAACAGGTTTTAAAAAGTACAGTACGTACAAAGATTTCAAATGGATAATTTAGAAGAGGTTCTGGTCCAGGATGAACAGGTTTTAAAAAGTACAGTACGTACAAAGATTTCAAATGGATAATTTAGAAGAGGTTCTGGTCCAGGATGAACAGGTTTTAAAAAGTACAGTACGTACAAAGATTTCAAATAGATAATTTTACAATAGGTTCTGGTCCAGACTGAACAGGTTCTAAAAAGTATAGTACGTACAAAGATTTCAAATAGATAATTTTACAACAGGTTCTGGTCCAGGTCGAACAGGTTTTAAAAAGTACAGTACGTACAAAGATTTCAAATAGATAATTTTACAACAGGTTCTGGTCCAGGATGAACAGGTTTTAAAAAGTACAGTACGTACAAAGATTTCAAATGGATAATTTAGAAGAGGTTCTGGTCCAGGATGAACAGGTTTTAAAAAGTACAGTACGTACAAAGATTTCAAATAGATAATTTTACAATAGGTTCTGGTCCAGGCTGAACATGTTTTACGATATAGAGCACGGAGCAGGACGCTTGCCTTTCATATATTAAGATAATAACAATAATAATTTTGTTAGTCCCGTTTTCCACACAGCAAGTTTTTTTTGCCAGCAAGTTTTCAATTCTCTTTTGGATTTTCTATTCGCGTTTCTACTCAGCAAGTTTTCTTGAACAATTCTGATTTGTTTATGTTTTCGTGTATGAATATATTTCTATAAATATGGAAACTGTTAAGAAAGAACAGCACAAAAGAAAACCTACCGGTACGAGCAAATTTGTACTCATTAAAGAAAAATTGCCGTGTGGCAATCCCGTAGCTGTGGAGAAGGGGTCCAAGTAAATATATTTTTATAATTTTTTGTAAAAATTTAATATAAGATTTTTTCAAACGAATGTTTGAAACTAAATGCAATTAGAAAACACCGGTATGAAGTTAGCCCAAAGTCTTTATCCCAAATTTTAAACTCAACCCAAATTTTGAATTCGCCGCAAAATAAGTTAAACAAATTAAATTCGCCGTAATTGAATAAAAAATTGCTAAATTAAACTAAAACATATTTTTTGAAGCAAAATACAAAAAACTAGTCAAAAAACAAATATTTATGAATATTCAATTGTAGGCTAGCGAGCGAATAAAAAAGAAGACTTTGAGTGATCTTGTTAGCTTGACAGTTTATTTAAGAACAAAAAAAACAGCCATCGAAAGCTGTATTTAAAGACTAACATAATACGGTTTTTATGTATATTAACTTAAATAGCGGGAGGATCATACGATGAGAGAAAACAAGTTCTTTCGGTTTCTATTTACTTTAGGCTGTAAACGAGTACGTGATTAGACAAGTGCAAGATCACTTACAGTCATGAAAAAAAATTATTAAATCCCTACAGTTCGGCCATTCTGACCGTATAATCGTCCCGATTACAATTTCTTTTAGATACATTAATAAGTTTTGAATTCATAGAATATTAGAATCTTATATACATAAATTCGAGTTTATGGATTAACATTAACATAAATAAAAATTTTCGTTACATAAAAAATATTACAAA
Organism: Tetanocera ferruginea; assembly: GCA_958299015.1. Classification (NCBI taxonomy): domain Eukaryota; kingdom Metazoa; phylum Arthropoda; class Insecta; order Diptera; family Sciomyzidae; genus Tetanocera; species Tetanocera ferruginea. The sequence continues at coordinate 53,763,219 of OY282640.1, read as the reverse complement.
ATGAAAACATTAATTCACATTTAAATACTTTTCAAAGTTTCGAAGAAAATATTTCGTATTTCACATACAAAGATTTAAACAAAAGTTAAAACATGTTACTGTTAAATAATATTTAAATAATTAAAGTTTTATATTCGAAGATATAAAATAAGATTTTCATTCACATAATACATAAAAGGTCAGTTAACATTTTTTGAAAATTGAAATCAAATTAACAACTTTTCAATTTAATTTAATTTAAATTTATATTCGAAAAATATAAATGGAATCTTTTTTATAATTTTAAAGCTGAAAAGCAAAATAAATATATCATTTTAATATTAAGGAAAAAATATCCATCAACATTATTGGTAAAGATATAATAAATCAGTTCAGTAGTTTTAATTCTGTTTCAAATCATCGTTATTCAAGAGTAAAAGTTATCGTATTTGTTTAATATAAGCTTAAGTAATGTTTTTAACACTATCGTTTTTGTTTTCATCACGTTTTAAATCATTCTCTGGGACCACATATAACCTCATATTATTAGGAGAAGCAACACCTTTATATGGCAATCTTGATATTTGTAAACCGTCTATATCTTCTATAGTATACCTATCATTTGGCAGAACTTTTTTAACCTCGTATGGCCCACGAAACTTAGCTAATAATTTTTATTTGTACCTGGCGTGGTGTCAACATTCTTTATCATGACATAGTCTCCTGGCTTATACTCTGTTGGACTTTTATGACGCATATCGTAATACTTTTTGTTTTTAATTTGTTCCTTTCCAATATTTCCCTCAGCTTCTTCCCTAACCTCATCTAGATTCACTTCTTCAGATCCTATGTTATTAAGTAAATACTCTTTAACCCTGTCGCAAAATTTTCCTTTTTGATCTCTACCAAAAAGCAGAGTACAAGGCGTAAAACCTGTACTTCGATTCACGCTGTTGTTAATAGCAAACTCAACCTTATCTAGGTTCTTGTCCCAATTACTAGTAGTAAACGCTTCACATTCTTTTGCTAGCATAGGTGTTATTATGCGATTTAGCCGTTCCACCTGACCATTAGATTGCGGTGAGTGGGTGGCAACCTTGACATGCTGAATATTGTTGTCCTGCAAAAAATCTGCAAACTCTTTCGAGGTGAAGCAAGTCCCACGGTCAGAAACTATTCGGTTAGGCCTAGAAAAATTAACAAAATATGTTTTTAAGCATTCTATAGCTTCTTTACTTGAAGTGTTTTTGGTCGAATAAAGCTTGGTAAACTTGGTGAAACCATCTACCATCACCAGGATGTGTTTCTTGTTGGAACGGGAGCTAGAAAATGGACCTAGATGGTCGATATGAAGGGTATCGAACGGTAACTTTCCTTTTGGAATTGGATGGAGAACTCCCTCTGTTTTCCCTGATCCGGGGGAGAAGTAAATGCATTTAAGACATCCTTTTATGACTGTTCTTATCTTTTCCTTCATATTTGGAAACCAGTAGATTCCAGATAAGTGCTCAAAACATTTGTCAACGCCTAGATGACAAAGTGACTCATGATGAGTTCTGATTACCTGTTCCTCCATGTGAGATGGGACGTAAAAAACAATCTTATCTTTTGTCTTTCGATATATCAGTCCGTCAACCATATCATAATGCGGGCTCTCAGATTTACGAAGCTCAGAAGCAATGGAAATTATCTTAGGGTCATGTCTTTGGGCAGCTGCGAGTACGAACTCAAACGATTCATCGTCAACATGCAAAATATTAAAAGATCTACTTAACGAATCGACGTGCGACATTCGATCGCCTTTCCTATGCTCAACTGAATAATCGTATGATTGCAACTCCAACGCCCATCGTGATATGCGCGGATTCAACGTTTTTTTGTTTAAAGTTAAAGCAAGAGCTTGACAATCCGTCACGATCTTAAACGGAATGCCTAGTAGGTATATTCGGAATCGCCGTAAAGCATAGACTATGGACAGCGTCTCAAGTTCATAGCTGTGAAACTTGCTTTCAGCATCAGTAGCACGCTTTGAGAAGTAAAATACCGGGTGGAATTTAGCATCGCTCTGTTTTTGAAGCAAGACTGCTCCAAATCCATGCGTGCTGGCATCACAATGTAATTCTGTCGAATTATGTGGGCTATAGATAGACAGAACTGGTGCTGAAATCAGTTTACTTTTTAACAAATTGAAGACTGCTATTTCCTTCGAACTAAACATGAACGTAGTATCTTTCTTCAACAAATCATAAAGAGGCTTTGCTATGTTGGCAAATTGATGTATAAATTTTCTAAAGTAGGAACAAAGTCCCAAAAAGCTATGTATGTCTTTTGTTGAAGTAGGTAGAGGAAAGTTTTGAATGGCTTTGAGATTTACACCATTCGGACTTACACCAGCCTCGGTTATTCTATAACCTAAATATGTAATCTCGCTTTGTAAAAAGGCACATTTATCCAATCTAAGTTTCAAACCTTTAGTAACGACTATATCAACAACCTCTCTAAGAATATCTATATGTTCTTCAATAGTTTCCGTCGCGATCAAGATATCATCTAAATAAGTTAAAATTTTTGACTGCAATATTAATTTACCAAACAAATGTTTCATGTAACGCTCGAAAACAGAAGGGGCGTTTTTAAGCCCAAACGGCATTTTGGTAAATTCATATTGACCGATCGGGGTGGTAAAAGACGTATATTTCATTGATTCCTCCTCAAGCGGAACATGATAAAACCCATTTTTTAAATCTAATGTTGTGAAGTATTTCTTATTTTTAAGTCTATCAATATTATCCTCAATCAAAGGTAGAGGGTAGTTATCGCGAAGAGTAATTTTGTTGAGTTCTCTAAAATCTATACAAAGTCTAAACTCCTTATTTTTCTTCTCAACAAGAACGATTGGTGACGCATATTGTGAGCTAGACTCTCGAACTATACCCTTACTTAGTAAATCATTAAGTATTTTTTCTAATTCGATTTTATGCGAATAGGGTAACCTACGCGGCGGACAATGAAACGGAACATCTTTGGACAAAACTATTTTCATTTTAAATTGATTCTCCTCTGGCATAACCCTATATGAATCTGCACAAAATGCTGGCCTGACTACTTCTTTTACCCTTTCCTGAATATAATACGGTATATCTAGATTAACTTTTATATTTAACACTGATTTTCCATCGCTCACATCAATATTCAAAATTTGTTCAATAAAATCAACTTCTTCACTAAACGTACTTACAATCGGACGACAACACTGACTTGAAGACGATAATGGCATATTATTCATGCAAGCTTGCGTTCCTAGACAACTACTCGATGACGACAATGATACCTTTGAAGAACGATTACACTTGACGTTGCTTGATGACTTCGGCAAAATATCATTTTGATGATTTTCAGTTTCCTTGTCTGCTCTCTGTAACACCATACCAATTTTGTCGATGAAATTTCTCCCAAGAACAATAGGATAACTCATTGAATGATTTTTAACTACAAGTAAACATAAATTTGTTTCTAAACTATCAAAAAATATAAAAGAATTAACACTTCCCAACACTTGAAGCGGGCTGTTGTTTACTCCACAATACGAGCGATCGTTTTTATCCAACGGCGCAATCATCGACTGAGGCAAGAACTTCTCCTGAATGAAGCTTATTGGACTCCCAGAGTCCAAAAGCGTAGTAAGCGTGCATGAACATTTAAAATTACCATCGGTGAATCGATAAAAAATCTCTTTCTCAAAGTCATTAGAATCTGGGCTACACTGTGACTTGATGCGACTGCTTTCTTGAATAGAAACTTTGTTGATATTTTTTGTACAAGCGTTTTGTACATCTTCGTTGTTGCTGTTGCTAGCGTTGTTGGCCTTGAGAGTCAAAACTGGTTTGTTGTTTAAGCAATTTTTTGCAATGTGTCCACGAGTACCACACTTAAAACAGGTAAACTCTCTCTTTGCGTACGAAACATTAGCGGGTGCATAGCCGGTGTATTCTTTTCCCTTGAATGTAACATTCTTATGTCTGTTGTGACTACTGTGAGGCTGAGATGTACTGGGCTTAGCTGGTAAACTGTCACGGCTGTTGTTTTTGAACTTTTCGTACTTTCTAAGCGCGGTCTTAAGCTGTTCCATATTGTTAGCGTTGTAGAGTATACTCTTGTTGACTTCGGTATCAGATATGCCCTTGATGATGAACTGCATCAAATCTTCTTCCTCGATGGGGTTATGTGATGCTATTTCTTGCATAGACAAAACATATTGCTGTATGGTTTCGTCACGTCGTCTCTTTCTTGCATTTAGCTCACTGAAAATATCTGCTTTAGTTACAACACGCTTAAACTCACCCACAAGCGCATCTCTCAGCTCAATCCAGTTTCGTGTTTTCAAAGACCTCACAAACAACGTCGCAGTGCCAACAAGGAGTCTCTTTCCAAAAATGAACTTGGTTCGATCATCCAAATGAAGAGTTTCAGCATACTCTTCAAACTGTTCTACCCAACGATCTATGGGAAAGTTATCATCTCCGCTGAATGGACACAATAAGTCTTCCATGTCTTTGAAGTTATGCGAAAAATGTGACCGTGGACTGGGATTTTCTTGAGCGTCTTCTATCTGCAGCTCCTTCATTTTCCGCTTTAACAAAATTATCTCCTCCTTCTTTTTGCATGCTTCTCGAAGGTTGTTAAGCTCCTCATCGATGTCGTTGCTCTGAACAATAGCTGGTTGTTCCTCCTGCTCTTGCTCAGATTCGTGGTCATCGGTTGATTCTGAGCCATTTGGATTACCTTCGAGCGAGAAACTTTGCACAAGCTCCTGAAGATTCTCCACTGTAAAGCTTCTTACTGCTTTTTCCACTCTTAGTTTTAACACCGCTTTAGTGCCATCAGTTCTCAAGTTAAGAGAACGCAAAACGTTTTTGAGAATAGCAACAGTAGCTTGGTTTAGAAACTGGTTAAAATTTTCGGACATTTTACGACACTTTTAGAACTTGACAAATTAAAACTTTTTTGTTAAAAAAACACTTGGAAAATTATATCAGATCCCACTTCTGAAATTTGTAGGCTAGCGAGCGAATAAAAAAGAAGACTTTGAGTGATCTTGTTAGCTTGACAGTTTATTTAAGAACAAAAAAAACAGCCATCGAAAGCTGTATTTAAAGACTAACATAATACGGTTTTTATGTATATTAACTTAAATAGCGGGAGGATCATACGATGAGAGAAAACAAGTTCTTTCGGTTTCTATTTACTTTAGGCTGTAAACGAGTACGTGATTAGACAAGTGCAAGATCACTTACAGTCATGAAAAAAAATTATTAAATCCCTACACAATGGTCCTTCATGCATCAATAGTATTTTTGAAGATTTTTTTGAAGAAGATGAAAAGTTCTCATCCTGGATTTTTGCTCATAAATGCACTTTGACAAGGTTAATCGATTGTCACTATGCTCAAGTTCCGATCGATCGTGTTATTGCTATGTATAGGCCAAACATTGTAAGCCTGGACCAGAAACCGTTTCGCTATTACAGTGCTTTTTATATGAAAAAATTGTTAGCCTAAAAGTATGCACAACAAATTTATTTCTTATTTACTATTACGGAAACATTGACGACAACTGGAACAAAACAACATTTGAGTTGAATGAAAAATGTCATATCGTCTGCTACTTAATTATTTTGAATACGACCCGTCGCACAATGGGGCAGAACGACCCTATTGGTGGCAATAAATCAGGGAATAGAGCTGGCAACCTAAAAATTTCTGAAATTCTTTATAGAATCAATATATTGATATTTCAAAACACAAAAATGACCACGCCCACCAAAAAGCCCACTTTTTTAATTTCGGAAGAAATTGTCAAATGAAGATACCCACCGTATTTAATATATAAACATTTAGGGCTGTCAAATTTGGCTATAAATACAAACAATTATATATTTGTTCTTTTCAAAAAATAAGTACACATAACATTTATTTTAATGCAGAAAATGGAACATAATTGAGAATTGCATAAATGTATTAATTTTTCATTAATTTAGAATAAAATCATTCCTTTCTTCATCACTGCTATCTTCTTGTACCTCAGAATTTGTATTATCAAAAGGGGGAGCTTTAAGCAAACTCAATGCTTCAATTGAGGTGTGTTGTTGTTTTTTTTCGGGTAGTTTCCTCATACTAGTAATAATGGGATCAAAATTTAATAAAAAAGAGTTGAAAATATCTCGGTTAGTGTTTTCTCTACTGGATTTCCGAGAATGGTGCTCTCTATAATTTTTGAAGTCTTTATTCCTTGATTCTTGAGCTTCTTCAGATAGCTGCCCAATCGGTAACAGTGCATGGGCTATTATTTCCGGTCCATGAATGAAAAATTTATGAAGGATAGGTGACATGTAATACCAGGGATACTTTTCCACATAACTTCTCTACATCTATTTCACAACGATCTTTAAACTCTTTTTGTATCCTTTTTTTGTTTTCAGCAACAACTATCTTGTCATCATCCCCTCGAGCTTGCCATTTCTTAAGAGGCAATTTGTAAGCTAAGTGAAGTAAATTTTCAAAAAACCTTATCCATCCATGAAAAACGGATAGTCCAAACTCTAAGTTTTCTGTTTTAACTTCCCTTTTCAACATACTATCTATATCATTAAAGCTTCTAGATGACGCACCGTAATATAGTGTTGATGACGTTTCCGTAATATAGAATTACAGACTTTGCCGTCAATCATTGTAAAAAGTAGAGTATGATTGACTTGCACTTCTCTTTCTTCAATTAACATTGTTGTCTTTCGCAAATTTTTCACCTCATTTTCAACTCTATTCTTTTCTGCAATAGACATTTGTGTAGATTCCTTTACAAACTCTATTTTTAATGGCCTACAGTATCTTGTAGAACCTGGACGTGGATGTTGCCATACAATCCTAGAACTGGAAGAAAGTCTAAGAGGAACAACACAAGTAATGAAGACCAAAGAATCAGTTGCTTCAAGGCCATGGAAAGCTTGTTTGTAGGAGCTGTGTCCCGAACTTCCATCAAAGCCCCACTTGCAAAACAAGCTCAGATTTTCCGTTTCAAATGTTGTTAACACACCAATTACTTCCATCTGTGATTCCAACAAACGCTTTTTGGTTAAATCTAGTAGTGCCTGAAGGGTAACCTTTACTAAAGTTTCGCTTACTTCGATGCATTTGGGGGGTGGATAACATTTTTGTTTTGCAGCTTGTAGGACCTTATATGCAGGAAATTTTTCTGGTGTACTCATTCTGATAACGTTGTATTGATGTCGAGATAGTTGCGCTGCAACTGCAACCCCTAGTGCTTCTTGGCCTGACATTTTACAACTTTTGGGTTCCAGTGACTCCTTATATGACTTCCGATATTTTTTTGCTCGGTCAGGGGTAGTTGTTGTTATATCCTTTAACACTTTCGAAGCACTAACCTGTTCCACTGCTCTCAAGCTCATTTGAGTAGCAAAACTCAACGTAGAAGTCGATGTAGACTCTCTTAGTTTTTCTGTTTTCATTCTTTTTGTACGTTCACTACTTTCATCGAATGAAACACTTGGTCGACCACGCTTAAGCTTTTCTTCAGGGCAACAAAGAAAAGAAACAGATGTCTCAAGCCATGAATTATTTGTTTTAAAAAACGTCTCTAATTTTCGAAAAGCCTTTTCAAAACGAGTTTTATACTCAGATTTGAATCGAGAAAGTGTTTTAGTTAAACCTATGTTATCGAAGTTTTCTGTTTGTTTTTTTAATTCTTCTTCCAGAAACACAAATCGCCCTTGTAAATTAATATTTTCAACTGACCGCATTATGTTGACAAGCTTCCTCCGGGTTATAAAAATTGTGTTTGAACTAGTACCTAAACACTCAGGGAAAAATAGCAACTTAAAATTAAATAATATCGTCTCAATTTTACGTTGTTCCACTTTCAAAAAATCGCCTTTAAATTAACATTGAAAATCTTCAAATCAAATATGAAAACATTTTGATATTCAACTAGAAGTAGAAAAAAATTCAAAATAATGATGAGGCAATTTAACCTTATTGGGAGATAAGGGGGCGATCTTCACATGGCAACGTGTCTGACTGCCTCAACTTGGCGAGGCCAGCATTATCCATGTCGAAATCGTCTCAAGTCGACTCAAACCTCCGCGTGGTGTCTCCTGGAAACGTCAAAAAACTATCATACCGATATACTTTGGCGGCGAATCTGAGCGGCGGGCTTCCTTTGGTCATCAAGCAAAGGTTGTGCGTTGGGTTTGAAGCCCACCACATAAAAAAAGCATTTCAATGAAAAGTACAAGAATTAATAAAAGAATGATCCCCAAATCTGATGACGACTACCGCAAACGAAAAACTGATAATGATTTACGGATATGCACCTGGAATGTCCGAACCCTAAATTGGGATGGTGCCTCTATCCAACTGATTGATATCTTGGAAAGATATAATGCTGATATCACTGCAATCCAAGAAATGCGATGGAAGGGACAGGGTTGCTTACGGCAAGCATCCTGTGATATCTACTATAGCGGCCATGCGGAGAAGCACGAGTTTGGATGCGGATTTGTAGTTGGCAAGAGAATACGGCATCATGTCCTGCGATTCACTCCTGTGAACGAACGACTTGCCATAATCCGCTTCAAGGCAAAATTTTTTAACATAAGCCTAATATGTGCGCACGCTCCGACAGAAGAAAAAGATGACGAGACCAAAGAAAGTTTTTACGAGCGCCTTGAAGACGCATACGAGCGCTGCCCCCGTCATGACATAAAAATCGTGCTTGGTGACTTCAACGCCAAGGTGGGTAAGGAAAACATATTTGGTCCTACAGTCGGAAAGTTCAGCCTCCACGACAACACATCCGATAACGGAATGAGGTTGATTGACTTCGCCGCAGCACGAAACATGGTCGTTAGTAGCACTAGATTCAAGCATCTCAATATTCATAAGGCCACCTGGTTGTCCCCTGATCAAAAAACATGCAACCAAATTGATCACGTTTTGATTGACGGAAGGCACTCTTCCAGTGTACTAGACGTACGCACGATCCGTGGTGCTAACATAGACTCGGATCATTATCTTGTCGCAGCCAAGATCCGCACACGTCTGTGCGCAGCTAAGAATGCTCGCAATCCTACACAAAGAAAGCTAGACGTCGACAAGCTGCAGTCAAAACGGACGGCCGAAGCCTTCGCTACTCGACTCTCACTCCTGCTTCAAGAAAGCACTCCTCCGATCGACGATATATGCGGACAGTGGACGCACATATCCCACTCTATGCGTACGGCTGCCGAAGAGGTGATAGGCTACCACCGCCCTCGCCGAAACCAGTGGCACGACCAGGAGTGTCGCGACGCCACTGCAGAGAAGGACATCGCCTGCAAAGCCACCCTGCAGTCGGTTGTGACGCGTGCTGTTAAGGAGCGATACCGAGAGAAGAGGAGGGAAGAGAGACGCATTTTCAGGCGAAAAAAACGAGAGGCGGAAATGCGTGAGTGCGAGAAAATTGAGATGCATGGCGACAGGAATGAGACTCGAAAATTTTTCGAAAAAATAAGACGCCTGGCCGATGGTTTTAAGACCGGAGCCTCTTCCTGCAAGGACGAAAATGGGAATCTAGTGACAGATATCCAGAGTACACTGATGTTATGGAGGGAGCACTTCTCTAGACTTTTAAATGGCGACGCTGTCAACAATCCCGCCAGTGGAGATGATATCCCGGAAACCCCAATTATGGATGACAGCGTTGAAGTTCCGCTGCCCGACTATAATGAGGTCTTAACAGCTATAGCTCGGCTTAAAAACAACAAAGCCGCAGGAGCCGATGGTCTACCGGCTGAGCTGTTTAAGACCGGTGGCGAAGCTCTGTTTAAATGCATTCACAGACTTCTATGCAGAATATGGTCGGAAGAATGCATTCCAGATGATTGGAACCTCAGTGTGCTCTGCCCAATCCACAAAAAAGGCGATCCCACCATTTGCTCCAACTACCGTGGGATTAGCCTTCTTAATATCGCATATAAGGTCCTGTCGAGCGTATTGTGTGAAAGACTGAAGCCCATCGTTAACCAACTGATTGGACCTTATCAGTGTGGCTTCAGACCTGGAAAGTCCACCATCGACCAGATCTTCACGCTCCGACAAATCTTGGAAAAGACCCTCGAAAAACAAATCGATACACACCATCTTTTTGTCGATTTCAAAGCCGCCTTCGACAGTCCAATAAGGAGTCACCTATATGCCATCATGTCTGAATTTGGTATTCCTGCGAAGCTAATACGTCTTTGCAGGATGACACTGAACAACACCAGCAGTGCAGTGAAAATCGGGAAGGACCTCTCCCTTCCTTTCGATACCAAGCGAGGTTTCAGACAAGGTGATTCCTTATCGTGCGACTTTTTTAATATAGTCATGGAGAAGATCATCCGAGCTGCTGACCTGAGACGCAGCGGCACAATTTTCTATAAGAGTGTTATGCTGCTGGCGTATGCTGATGATATTGACATCATTGGTCAAAATACGCGCGAAGTCAGTGCAGCATTCTCCAGGCTAGAAAAAGAGTCGAGTCGAATGGGTCTTGCAGTGAACGCAGATAAAACGAAGTATCTTGTGTCAACAAACAAACAGTCCCAGCGTCTTGGAAACCACGTCACTGTTGACAACACCTCCTTTGAGGTAGTGAAGGACTTTGTTTACCTGGGATCCAGTATAAACTCCTCCAACGATATCAGCATTGAGATTAAACGAAGGATAACTCTTGCCAACAGGTGTTACTTTGGGCTCAGTAGGCAATTGAGAAGCAGAGCTCTCTCTCGACGAACAAAACTGACGCTCTATAAGTCAATAATCATGCCCGTCCTACTATACGCATCACAAACCTGGACGTTGAGCAGCTCTGATGAAAGGACTTTGGGAGCGTTCGAGAGAAAAATCCTTCGCAAGATCTATGGTCCAATCTGCGTCAATGGCGAGTACCGAATACGATGGAACCATGAGCTGTATGAGCTATATGCCGACATCGATATAGTCAAGCGTATTAAAATTGAGCGGCTTCGCTGGCTAGGTCATGTCGAGAGAATGAACGACGAAGCTCCAGCGAAAAAGATATTGGATTCGGTACCCAGCGGTGGCCAACGCAGACGAGGAAGACCGCATCTCCGTTGGAAAGACCAGGCATTGGATAACCTGACAACGCTTGGAGTTTCCAACTGGCGCCAGCAAGCGCACGACAAAAGAGGCTGGCGAAAATTCTTAGACCAGGCCAAAACCGACCAACGGTTGTAAGCGCCATCTAAGTAAGTAAGTAATTTAACCTTATATTCAATGAAGTGTATCCTCTTGGACAGTAAGTTGAAAATAACGTTGTTTAGATTTGAAGTTGTAAAAAGTGAAAACGAAGAAAAATATATTTGTCTTAAAGTGGACGACACTTCAGTTTGAAGCTTCATACTTTCGTGTATCAAAATAAATTATGAAAATAATTTTAATTTTCTGAAAGCAATTGCGAAAGCTGGAAAATTAATCTCTTGGAAAATAAAATGTTCGTTTGTGAAAATTAAATCACTGAGTGCAAAGTAAGAAGACAATAAAGAAGAAAGTGATAACATTGGACTCGGGGCAGAATTTAAAGAGAAGTTATGTGTATCGAGGAAGCAAGAGATATTTTCAATTTTTATAATTTTTATTTTAAGGTATACATATATTGTCGGAACTTGACATCATATAATTTATATACGTATACAATACTTATTAAGATTAATGTATTCTAGGTTCGCTAAATAATTAATTAATTTAAGTATTTTATCAAATGTTTTCATATATTTCAATAAAAGAAAATTTCTGATAAAGTAATATTCTTTTACTTATTTGTATGTTAATATCAAACATGTTGAAGATTTGATTCAAAGTGGTAATCACTTTGATTTATTAATGTAACAATGTGGAATCAAAGTATTAAATAATTTATTTCAAAGCTAAAGCGTATTTAAAATAAAGACGAAGTATTTCAATTAAATAGGATTCCGCCTTGAATTAAATCTAAGTTCACGTTAAATTTAAGTGAAACACTTTTCATTTCAAAGTGTGTTATACCTTAGTTTAAAGTGGAAACAACATCAAACTGGATATGTTTTTTATTGAAGTGGAAACACTTTGAATTGAATAATTTCGTGTTTGGTGCCAAATTTTTCCGAAAAATATTTGAATCGAAGTGGTTTTCTTTGATTTTACGTTGTTTTTTAGCTCAGTGAAGGATAAAACAAATATTATAAATTTTTACAATTTTTTTTTTTGTCAGAAAACACATTTTGTAAAGAAGCTTTTTTATCAAAACCGCAAAAAACCGCTGAATTTTCTTGCAGTTCCTTAATTATGTTAAGACATGCTATCAATAACAACAAAAAAATCTTAAATATATTAACATTTACCAGAACTTGGAGGCTCCATACCAAAAACTTTAATATTTTATGATTTATATTTTTTTTATTAAATTTCTTCACACCCAACTCAAGCTAATCTGTGAACAAGAATGGCTTGCGCCGATGTTTATCATGCAAAATGTGTTTATGATAAGGGTTTACAACTTTTACGGTATTAACAGTGGGGTATTTGACTATTAAAATAAAATAACAATGGCCCCATACGGGCAGTTTCATTTTTCGATTTATTGCCACCAATAGGGTCGTTCTGCCGCTACGCGTACGACGCGTCGTATGACGTGATTCTATACTAGTCGTTATATAATTGTCCTGCGGCACTAAAAAGTTGCTCACTAGCAACGCTAGATTAAGAAGCTGAGAGATATTTGATCGCAACTTTTTTAAATATTTTAAACGAACTCTGATGCCAGTATTCGAAATATTGGAGTCCCTCACATGAAATTTTTTTTTTTTATTTTTCATGTCACAAAAAAATGTTTGTAATCGCATCGGCAAACAAGTTGGCCATTTTCACCGATACTGATGCCGATTCTTTGTTTTCAACCGATGCCGGTGCACAGCCGATGCAGATTCTTGAATTTTAACCGATGCCGATATAAAACCGATGTGGTCAATATAATTTTGAACCGATGCCGATGCTTGAATTTGCTACCGGTCCCAGCCGATGCCGATGGTCAAGCACTAGCCATTATAACCCGTGATCAGGTTACGGCCGACTTCATCAGCTCTCGTCTCTGCTTCGCACGCTGTATCCAATTTCTTTTACCAAACGCGATTAAGGCTTCCTCGGTCTTTTAATTCCATCAGCGGCATAGTCTTACTTTTCGTCGTCGACCCTTGGTTTTCGCCTCACACACCTTCTTCGCTGGAGCTTCTTCATCCATACGAAAGACATCATCCAGCCACCAAACCAGCAAGGAACGTTTAAAATTAGGCTTCTAAGTAGCCCTTTATTTAAGTAATTTTTCTTATTTTGAGGTACAAACAAGTATGGTGCATAGAATGCTAAGCAGCTTTCTTAGCGAACTTCGAAAATTTTCAAAGATATAAAATATTCGTTCAAATTCGAATAGGCAAAGTTTTTTCAAAATAAATATTTACTTGTTTTAAGTCTATTTCCTTTTTTACTGTTTTAATTTATTTTATTGATTTTGTTATTTTTCTTCTTTTATCGCATTTCTTCTCAACTTATACCATCTGATTCGTAGTGAAAAAATTTTTTTATTGAAATTTTGTCTTTTCCAGGGTTCGATCCCTTGTCTCACTGATTTGTTGTCCGCCTTAGCCATTTTGCCATGTCGCTTTATATCGAAATAAAGATTTTTTTTATATATACAGTAAGTTCTGTTGTAGGCACCAATGAGCAGGTTCAAGGTACAAAATTAGATACAATCGAACCATTAAGCAGCCTTTAGTTCAAAATAAATGTAAAGAAGATATATAAGCGGCACTACAGAACTCGTTTAGAACTTAATTATCTTAAATCTGCTAGAAGCACAATTTTAAACTTTTCTATTGCCTGAAATTGACACCATAAAGCAGCTTTAGGCGTGACAAGTTCTACAACGGACCATGAAGCAGTTTCGAAGTGCCATAGAACTTATTTTATCTCTTTAAACAGTTTTGAAGGGAACTCATAAGTAGATTTCGACTCATTTTACTGGTTGGGGTGCATGCCTGATAAAAATAAAAGCAATTTTCATTACTATTATGAGAAAATAGCGGCTTTTGAAATGAGAGTTGCTACACCATGTTACAGTTTCAGGTTTGATTTTATGCGAATTGAATTAAATTAAATAAAAATTTAATAAAAAATTAAATTAAATTGAATTAAAAGTTTGGCTGAAGATTTTAGAGCTAGCTTCTCAGAAGTATATTATTTATAACTTTTACCACTAATTTGAATGAACACTAAAAATTGTATAAAAATTAGACAAATTTTGTATACCATCAAAGATTCAAAAATATACCTTAAAAATTTCTAGGTACCAAATTTCAGTTCTACATGCTTCAGAAAAAGTTTTTGCTGTCATGCTGGCCAAAACAATGTCTTAGATAAATTTATTTATCCATATTTATTCAATAAATACACATACTTAAAAATATTCTAGGTATGAACTGTAAAGTTTTATGGTTACACAATTATGTGATCAACTCAACATACCCACTAATAAGATGGAGGATGGTCATCTTAAATTTACATTACGGTAGTCCTCCTCTCTCTTTAGTATGAATTAAAAACTTGTTCTTATCTTCATTTCTACACAAATATTTAATATGGTATATGTTACGCTATTTGTACACACATAGATAGCTGCATCGAAGAAAAGGCTTTATTAGAAGAACTTTATTCTTGTTTCTTTCAATATAAGTTAGACACTCGGTAAAGAAAGATTTTGCTGCTTTCGTTAATCGTTAAGATTCTGGTTCGCAAAGTTACTAACGGCTAACTTTTATATTTTTTAGAGACATACTGTCTGCGCGTGCGTTTTCTTGTTAAGTAAGAGTTCAAACAAAGCAAGTTTTAAGATGGCAGGTTATATTTTTTATCAGATATTATGTGGTCTGATGTGTGTGTATTTATGTGTGGCGGAATATTCCTGGTGCGATCCGGATTTGTGTGATCCTGGTGTACATCATATTGCTTGTCAAAATAATGGGGTAAGTGTACGATGTGGCAGACAAACGAGGACTAAAACTTAAGGGAAAAATTTTGTTTTCTTTACTTTCAGGGTTTTAGTAAGTACTGTAAGCCGGATGCCGTGGCGCTAGATATATCACAGTATAAGTCAACCTTTCTTAATGGTCATAATAAGCGCAGAAATGCCATAGCGATGGGACGCATACCGGGTTATAAGACTGCGGCACATATGCCCACCATGGTAAGTGCCAAAAATAGTACAGTTGAGACCTATGAGATGGTACTAATATGCTTTTTTGAAGGGAAAAAATAAGTGTTATAAAATTAAATAATAGATACTGGGTGAATATCGAAGGATGTTCAGTTAAATGAACTGCTATTTGAAACATTGAATTTAGCAAGGATTGTGATCACAATTTGTAACTCATTTTCATTCTATACTGACTGTAAATTCCTTGGTTTGTGGCAATAATCGCTTAAGTCCACTTCAGACAATACTGAGTTATTGATGTAACTGTATTCTCCATAAGTTCAACTCCATCAGCACACAAAATCTGCAGCTTCTAGCCTGATTCTAGCCAAATTTATAACACAAAAACCAAAAAAAAAACTTTTAAAGAGCTTATAAGCCGATTGAAAAGTATAGAGCAGAAATTTCTTGAAATACACAAATCAGACTTAAGCTGTTATTGTTCAACGACACTGAATTGTTTTGTATTTCTTTAAAACCACTTGATTATTTCTAATTTTTATGCAAACCAGTATTCAAATTTCTTCTTCGGCAGAGAGCTTCTTAATGCTTTTTTATTTGTTCTTTAGCGATTATAAAATACTTAAATTATTTAAATTAGGTAACAGAAATAGCGCAAAAAACCGAAATATTATAAAATTATTCAAATTACTTTTACTTTTATCGCCTTTAATGAATTGCTGTTATTTATTGTGCTATGATTAGCAAAAATCTTAATGTTTGGCACGCTTGGTAGTTAACTAATATAACGGTATGACAAGAAAGGACTTAAAAAAATATCAGGCATCTGATATGATTTTTTTTAAAGAATTTTCCTCAGCTTATCACGAGTTTGGTTTTAGTTTCTATGGTGCAGGTCAGGTCTCTGACATATACCTCATTCTGTGAAATCGGCTGGTCTTCAAAAAATTTTTTACAAACTTGCAGATTTTAATAAACGAAGAAGAGTTTTTAAGGTTAAAATATATTCATTGATACCCTTCTTAAACTTTATCTAAAAACCTGGTCTGACCCAGAAAACTGCCATGAAACCATAATCATATTTAATAGAGAAAACTGTTTTACAAAACTACTTATATTTGAAACATAAAATTTTCTGGCTGTTCTAAAGTGTATTTAATTCCAAAACACGAATTATTAACAGTTAAATTAATTATACATCTTTGAAGTCTGCACCCTTGGGCGAAATTCTTAACACGTTTCAGTTTTATCTGTTTTGTAAAAAAATCTTTTATATAAGATAGAAAACCGTTTTATTGGTAGCTATTAATTTTAAATGCAAAAAAAAAAGATTCCCTTTCAATGGAGTTAACGCATAGCTAAGCAAACAAGTTTGATCATAAAAAACCAACATTTCGTAACATAAGAAATTAATAACACAAGCCCGCAAATGAGAAATTTTTCTTCTTTGGATTAATTATATTCGATGATGGCAGTTTGGGAATTTTATGAATCTGAACTTGTTTTTTTTTTTTTTCATCACATCAAAGTTTGGAGATATTTCAGGTAAATGGCTTTTTTGGGGCTAGTTTTGAGGTTATGACAGGACGCACGAAATTTGTTTAAACTTTTTTCTACCAATATCACGATTGTCTACTTCTTATTCTTCTCAAAATCGGTGTTTGAATTTATATTTTAAATAAAGATAAATTCCTTTGTTGGTCTAAAAATCTATTTTTTTAAATGGAAGAGTAAGTTTTAAGTCCAAAACATATTTTTCGGGTCTCAAAATATCAAAAACCATAAAGAACTCGACGTCTCAGAATTGTATACTTCACAGAAAACTACTTCGGAAATAATATCCAGTTGCCTTAAAGCAAAATATTGTAGCCCTGTGCAATTTTTTTTTGTTTGTTTTTGTTAGAATTTTTTCTATTTTATTAGTGACTCGTGTTTGCTGTCAAGTTACGTCTTTCTCAGGTTAAGAAATAATTAATTACATAAAATAAATAATATAAAGAAAATACAGCACATGACGCATATTGTTAATAAAAATGTGCGTAATCGGTTGATTAGCAGATTAATACAATTATAATTAAGTTCTAATATGATTTTAACCCTGAGTCGGTACAGTATTTAAACTTAGGAACTTACAATTATTTTTTTTTTAGGATACAAAGGTGTTAACTCAAAACTAATTTTTTTTATTAAATTTTCCCTACGGCGAAAACAACCAATTGAAAAACAACCATGTGATAGGTTCTCAAGGAATATGATTCTTTTCAAATTCTGTCATCGACATATGAAACCAACCGTTCACTTTTATACGGCGTTATCATTGAAGGGGTCATCTTTGAACCTATTCCGTTGCCGGTACAAAGTACACTGTATAATAAATCGGGTCACCAAAAATGAATGCTAAAAGACACCCCTAGAATGAAAGCTAATGTAGAAAGTGTTTCAGAACTGCAAAAAAATTTTTTTTTGGCTGCCAAAATTATCTTTTGGTTAAATCATTAGTATTGACAGTACTTTAGTTATAATATTTGTATTTTAGTCATTTTGACATAAGATTTCATTCTAGAAGGTTTCTTTTTATATAAATTATTTCCCCCATATAATGCGACCCACTCCACTGTATAATAAGTCTAATCGATTTGCATGGAGAAAACCAAAGTCTGCTGGTCCCATCCAAGACTCAAAAGTTAGACAAACTCTTAAAAATTATTTCTGCAACTTTTTTCTTGGATCGGAGAAATCCCCATGGAGTGGTTTTGGTTCTCCTGAACCCTCTTTTTTTGCCAAAAATAACTAGTTTTTCGCCTATTTATTACTTTTTTTCTTTAGAATGTTTACCTAAGATAAGCAAATAAGTAAATATGCTGATATTATTTTGCTATTGGTACATTAGTATCGGCAAAGAAAAATTTTAAAATTTTTTTTCTTTAAACTCTTTTAAGACCCCAAGAAATCGATCTTTCGAATATATGTTTTTTAAAACACCTATAAAATATGTTTTTATACCCTAAACCTGAAAGGTCAGGGTATATTAACTTTGTGCAAACGTTTGTAACGCATAGAACGAAGCGAGTCCGGTATAGAAAAGTATATATATTCTTGATCAGCGTCACCACGTGAGTCGAGCTATCCATGTCCGTCCGTCCGTCCGTCCGTCCGTCCGTCCGTCCGTCTGTCCGTCTGTGTGTTGTCCGTATACACAGGATAAGAAGAAGGAGTTGAGATAATTGGATGAAACTTTGTATACATGGTCACATGCACCCAAGGATCTGCACTATTGAATATTTTTGGAATCCGCCCACGGACACGCCTACCTCCCATACAACTCGAAAATTGAAAACTGCATAACTCAGCTCATAGAAAGCCTACAACAATAAAATTTGATATGTATGTGTTTTATACAAACACAAAGATGTCTTCGAAAAATGGACGTCATCCGCTCACGGACACGCCCACCTCCCATACAACCCAAAAATTGAAAACGCAATACATAAGCCTCTGTTTAACCTACAGAGCCAAAATTTGACACATGTGTTTTTTGTAGCAAAACAAAGTTGGATGTGAAAAGTGGACATCATCCGCCCACGGACACGCCTACCTCCTATATAACGCAAAAATGTAAAACTGCATAACTCAGCTCATAATAAGCCTACAACAATAAAATTTGGTGTGTATATGTTTTGTATAAACAAAAAGATATCTTTGAAAAATGGACATCATCCGCCCACGGACACGCCTACCTCCCATACAACGCGAAAATTGAAAACTGCATAACTCAGCTCATAGTTAGCCTACAACAATAAAATTTGATATGTATGTGTTTTATACAAACACAAAGATGTCTTCGAAAAATGGACGTCATCCGCTCACGGACACGCCCACCTCCCATACAACCCAAAAATTGAAAACGCAATAAATAAGCCTCTGTTTAACCTACAGAGCTAAAATTTGGTACGTATGTTTTTTATGACAAGACAAAGATGGTTTTGAAAAATGGACGTCATCCGCCTACGGACACGCCTATTTCCCATGCAACCCAAAAAGTTTTAAACTCAATAAATGAGGTTATGTTTGTCATAGAGAAATGAAATTTGGTATGCATGTATTTTATACCAAAACTAAGGTGTGTTCAAAAATTGGAAGTAATCCGTTCATGAACACGCCCACCTCCCATAGCGAAAGC
This sequence comes from Tetanocera ferruginea, assembly GCA_958299015.1. NCBI lineage: Eukaryota > Metazoa > Arthropoda > Insecta > Diptera > Sciomyzidae > Tetanocera > Tetanocera ferruginea. The sequence continues at coordinate 53,743,764 of OY282640.1, read as the reverse complement.
ACAATAAAGGCATTAACTGTGAGCTACAGGAATAAAACTTGGTATGTGTAAATTTTTCATCAACATTTAAATGCATATAAAATATAGGCTTCATCCGCCCTTGGAGACGCCCATTTACAATAAAAATTTTTTGTTTTTGAAAAGTGGGTTTAGGGTATTTCATAGTCGGCCTAGACCGACTTTAGACTTTCTTTACTTGTTTTATGGTATTCACATGCGTTAAAGCTGCATTTAAGTTTCCAAACCATTTAATTTTGGGAGTGATACTGAGCTAAGCCTAAATAAGTTTGATATCAAACCCTAATATGATTGTTTATCAAAAAATTAATACGCCCCTTCGTACATAATGTATGTGATTTTTGGATACTTTATCAAAAAACTTAATATGCCCACATGCGTGCAATATAAGAAATTTTTGGCTTGCTTAAGGTGGGACACAACATTCGCGGCAGAGAAAACAGACCTTTTTTTAAAAATTCATAACTCACAAGGAAAGGTCCCCAGGTGGCAGTCACCGATTTGAATGATTTTTGTATATATAAAAAAAAAAAAAAAAACTAATTGGCCATTTCAGCCCTTGAAAGGACTTTGACCGAGCTTCTTATGATCAATTGTGTTGTGTGTGTTATTAAATGTTTGCACACAATTGACCGGGAACTGGACCTACATGCCTACATGCCGACTCCGAACGGCTAAAGTTCATGTTCTCAAGAAGCTTAACATGGCATTGTTTACTCTCTGAGGTTTGCCATTGTCTGCAGAGAGGTGGTGACCGATCAGAAAAATTTTTTATTGAAAAAAACTTTTCGCCGCGGCTGGGGATCGAACCCGGGCTCCGAGCATGCCAGGCCACACACTTAACCTGCATGCCACGGTCACCACCGTATATATGATAGAAGACAAAAATCTAAGGTCGACATATTTTTTTATACGTGCTCAATCGATGGTTTAGGGTTTCAAACTAGCGTTCAAAAATCAGCGAAAATTTCGTTTTTTTGCTATAATTTCGCTATTTTCCATGGAAACATTTAGAAATTTGGTACCAAACGAAAGCTCTTACAAAACCACACATGATGGCATCAATTTTTTTATAAGAAAATTTTGTTGTAATTTTGTTTTTTATGAATTATTTTTAATTCTTTTCCATATGATTAAGAAGGGACATAACATTCGCGGCAGAGAAAACAGACCTTTTTTTAAAAATTCATAAATCAGTCAAAAACAAACATTTTTCCAAAATATTTTATTATTGTAGAGAATGGAACAAGTTTCAAGAGAAAAATTAAAAAAAAATATATTTTTCACTCCAACATGGTTTTATAGAGCTCCAAAATGGCGGCAGAGAAAATAACGGGGCCTCGTGGTTGCAGCGCTGGGAGTCACAAAAAGTGTCCGATCTGGAAAAAAATTACTTTTTTGAAACTTAACAAAATTGGTTATCGTATGACAAGAGATTTTTTTAATTTTTTTTCAATTTTTGATGATGTTCCAAATTAGAAAGTGTGTTTTTTCGAAAAAAATATTGACTTTAAAAATTAATAAAAAATCGAAAAAAATTAAAAAAAGCTCGTGTTATACGATAACGAATCACGTTTAAAAAATACAAAAAAAAAATTTAGTCAAAAATGAACCAGCTAGTATCGCAATCAGTACGAAAAACATGGTTTCGAGATAAACGCGTTCAAAGTTTATGAACATAGAAAATAAAATGTTGAAAAAGAAAAATGCGTTCTCACTAATACGGCTGTAACTTTTAAACCCGCAGGAATTTTTTCCATGGAATTTTTTTCTTACAATCTTTAGAAGATTTACTCAAACACAAAATTATAAAAAAAAGTCGATTTCAAAAAACAGCCAATGTCATGTTCCCCCTTAACAAAAAAAATTAATATGCACATTTGTGCCCAATTTATGTCAGTTTGTTAATGTTAATAAAAAACATGCTCATTTGTGTCCAATGCATGCCATTAATGGATTGTTAGTAAAAAAAATTAATATGCCAATCCAAGAAATTTTGGAATTTTTTATCAAAATATGTGGAATGCCAAAAATATTTTCAAATAAAAACAATTTATGACATTTTGCTGCAACAAATAAGATATATTTGTTCCAATTCGGACAGGAAAATATAAATTTTTAATTTATTTTCTGCGCTTTTATACTAACACGACCAAAAACTTAATGAGAATTCTGTCGTTCAGTTGCTCATGTGTTTTTTGATGTGCAAACATAACAGCAGCAAAATTATTTTTTTGCAAACAAGCCCAAGATTACACTTATTAAGCACAAAACAAATTGACATGTTTATTAAAAAAATGTTCCAGTCTAATTTCAGGCTTAAATTGAGAACGTGAATAGCATGTTTTGAGATGATTTTGAGCTCTATTAAGCTGATATCAGTTACGAATCAAGAAATATAGAAAACATTCGTGTTATTTATCATTCTTGGTTACGAATGCTTTGAGCTTGATTTAGCCCATATTTTTCTCCCCATGTTTTTGGAAAATTATTGAGCTCTTCTTTCCATTGATATATCATATGATGTCGTTTAATCAAAACTGAGTATCATGAAATATGCGTATTTATAGGCGTTTACAAAAATACATTTTCGAAAATCATAAATTTTGTACTGGAGACCCATCTGGGACAAGCTTAACTAAAAACTGGTTGCCAGAATTCGATTTAACGTACCTGAAAACTCTTATATACCAAATTTGACAATATCAAACAGTAGTTATAGCAATTAAATAATAATTTGAACAAAAACTATATGTTCGAAAGTGAGGAAATATCGATTTTCGGGGTCTCAAAAGAGTTTGAAAATACAAAAAAATTTCAAAATTTGTATTATCCAACAAATGTATGCTATCAAAATCTTGAGGGGGTGACCATTTATAACGTGAGGCATTTAGCGAGGCGGGGGTTAAGGTTTGTCTCACTCACCCTCACGTGGGGTTCCCGATTGTAAAGACTACGTACTTTTTTATCCGAAGAAACAGTGTATAATTATGAGATAATTGGGTAAATTGAGTTAAACGTGTTTCTCTACTAAAATATGACTAAATTTCACACAATAATATTCGCGGTTATGCATTTGATCATAAGACGCTTGGTCAAAGTCCTTTCAAGGGCTGAAATGGCCAATTTGTTTTGTTTTTTTTTGAATTAGAATGTATATTCTTTCACCAATTTTAGAATTTCTCATTTAAGTATTTTATTCTTCATTGCGTTTTTAGACTACGATCTCAGTAGTCTTAAATTTTAGCCTCAACTCCTAGAATAGTCCTAAAGAAAAATAATTAAATCAATTTAGTTGCTTTTTTTTCATATATCCAATAAATTAAGCATAGTCTAACATATTTACACTGAAAACACGCCTTTTGAACAATATCACGTGAGTTTAGAGGAGGAGGGGCTCTTTGCTTGAAATTTTGGCTATCGGCTCCTTTTCCATTTATAAAAATAGAAGCTATTTGTTTTTATTTATCTCCATTTTTCAAACAGTTATGGAGATAGAAATTTATTATCATGAAAATGGAGTCACTTCCAATAATTCATATCTCCGTCATCTGTTACCTTATTTTTGTCAATGAAGTATCGATAGAAAGCAATTGAAAAACAATTTCTAAAACAAACAAAATATTTTCTGGTACTTTTGTGCTAGGTTGACAAATTTTTTGAAAAAAAAAATGTAATTTGCTCATATCTCAAAAAGTGCACTTTCGTTTCTTTTTTGTAAATTGAAAAACACTTCACCAAAAACAAAAAAAAAATTACGATGGCCAATTACGATGATACGTTTTTTCACAATCTCAATTTTTCCAGATATACATTTCACTTTATCGTTCATTACTTCTATACCATTTGAGATATTTATACAAAATCTTTAACGTTTTTAGGAATAATACTTGTTTTAAATAAAGTAATGACACGTAACTTTGGTCTATATAACTTAAAAAAAAACATGAAAAAAAAATTCAAATTTCTTCGTTTTATTCACTTTTTTTAAAATAGTTTAATGCCATATTAAAATTAATTGAATTTTGATCCTTTTTACAAGAATTGTAAAAATCGGTCTTAAAACAAAGAAGTTACAACATTTTTCAATCGGCCTTAAAGCATAGAATTTACACAACCATGGGCGAATCCGTGGGCGAATGAAGTTTATAATTTTTACTCATCTTGGTTTTGATGAAGCAAAGAGACATGCATATTAGAGTGGGTCGAAAAAAAAGTTTTCGGAATCCTCTCGAGGTCAATTTTAAAATAGGGGGTGGTTTTTTCAAACTTTTTTTTTTGTATGGAGGCCGACCCACTCTAATGCATATCTAGTTTGAAATCTGTAGCTCAAACATAAACCTGTTTATGGAGTTAACATAAAAACCAACCTAGAGGACACATTTGACACCTACCTTATCGAAAACAAGTAAAGAAAGTCTAAAGTCGGTCTAGGCCGACTATGAAATACCCTAAACCCACTTTTCAAAAACAAAAAATTTTTATTGTAAATGGGCGTCTCCAAGGGCGGATGAAGCCTATATTTTATATGCATTTAAATGTTGATGAAAAATTTAAACATACCAAGTTTTATTCCTGTAGCTCACAGTTAATGCCTGTATTGTGCTTTCGCTATGGGAGGTGGGCGTGTTCATGGACGGATTACTCCCAATTTTTGAACACACCTTAGTTTTGGTATAAAATACATACATAAAAAAAAAACAAAAAAACAAATTGGCCATTTCAGCCCTTGAAAGGACTTTAACCGAGCTTTTTATGATCAATTGTGTTGTGTGTGTTATTCAATGTTTGCACACAATTGACCGAGAACTGGACCTACATGTTTTATGCCGACTCCGAACGACTAAAGTTAATGTTCTCAAAAACCTTCACATGACATTATTTACTCTTTGAGGTTTGCCATTGTTTGCAGAGAGGTGGTGACCGATCAGAAAAATTTTTTATAGAAAAAAACTTTTCGCCGCGGCTGGGGATCGAACCCGGGCTCCGAGCATGCTAAGCCACACACTTAACCTGCATGCCACGGTCACCACAATCCCACGGTCACCACATACATACCAAATTTAATTTCTCTATGACAAACATAACCTTATTTATTGAGTTTTAAACTTTTTGGGTTGTATGGGAGGTAAGCGTGTCCGGAGGCGCATGACGTCTATTTTTCAAAACCATCTTTGTCTTGTCATAAAAAAACATACATGCCAAATTTTAGCTCTGTAGGTTAAATAAGGGCTAATTTATTGCGTTTTCAATTTTCGCGTTGTATGGGAGGAGGGCGTGTCCGTGGGCGGATGATGTCCATTTTTCAAAACCATCTTTGTTTTGTTATAAAAAAACACGTGCCAAATTTTATCTCTGTGGGTTAAACATAGGCTTATGTATTGCGTTTTCAATTTTCGCGTTGTATGGGAGGTAGGCGTGACTGTGAGCGGATGATGTCCATTTTTCAAAACCATCTTTGCTTTGTTATAAAAAACATATGTGCCAAATTTTAGCTCTGTTGATTAAACAGAGGCTTATTTATTGCGTTTTCAATTTTTGGGTTGTATGGGAGGTGGGCGTGTCCGTGAGCGAACGAAACCCATTTTTCGAAGACATCTTTGTGTTGATACAAAACACATACACACCAAATTTTATCGTTGTAGGTTAATTATGAGCTTATTTATGCAGTTTTCAATTTTTGCGCTGTATGGAAGTTAGGCGTGTCCGTGGGCGAATTCCAAAAATATTCAATAGTGCAGATCCTTGGCTTCATTTGACCATGAGTGCCAAGTTTCATCCAATTATTTCAACTCCTTCATCTTATCCTGTGGTTACGGACAACACACAGACGAACGGACGGACATGAATAGCTCAACTCACGCTGATCAAGAATATATATACTTTTCTATACCGCACTCGCTTCGTTCTATGCGTTACAAACGTTTGCACAAAGTTTATATACCCTGACCTTTCAGGTTTAGTGTATTAAAATGCACCATCAAATTTTTGACCGTTTGTCGACTCATACAATTCAAATTTCACTGAATAAGTAATTTCGGGACAACAGTGAAACCCGTTTATGTGCCTCCCCTCTTAAGTACCTTACCAGTTTTAGTACCCAAAATTTTCGGGCATTAAGCATTTTTCATGAAAATTGATATATTTTAACCTTTTAAGTACCTCCCCGCTTAACTACCCATCCCCATTGAGTACCTCAATTTGGATCATTCAAACGCTCGTTCAAATTTTTCCATCGAAATTCAACATGTTGTCCAATATGTTGGACCAAGTAAACCTCCTATTCACTTAATAATCAAACGTTGTTATTCACTGAATGTGAAGTACTTCAAGTAACTCAAGCGGATTCATTTAAGTACTTAGCTCGAAGTTCTTAAGCGGGTTTTTTAAGTACCCCGATTGAGGTACTTAAGCGGGCTTTTTTAAGTACCTCAACACTCTTAAGAACCTCAAAATGTACACATTTTTGGGTAATGTTCTTCAGCGGGTTTTACTGTATATCTGTATTCAAATTAACAACACTTGTTCAGGTCTTACTAAGCTTATTAAAATCCGAAAAATCAAAGACTTTTTCTGTATTATGTAAAATGGGTTCCCACTAAACTGAAACGTGTCTCGCTTGTAACTTTTTATAATATTCCGGCTGCTTTAAGAATTTTGAACTTTCTTTGTTATTGTTTATTATAATGTGCAGAGTGACGGAAATACTTGTTTCAGTGGTAAACTTAAACCAGTTTCTTACCTAACCGCAAACTCTGATTAATCAAACCGAACTATGATCCCAAATATATGCGACAAAGTTGATTGCGCTAAGCCACTCCCTAACCATTAATTTTCTGTCAGAATATTGTTGATTTTATTAATTTTTTATTGTGGTGTGTTGCTGTTGAATTGATTCATGACTACTTTTATGGGATTATAAAAAAAGAAGTTAAATAACAACTTTGCCTAGACTAGACAGACTGCATGGAGACTATTGCTCTCTCAGATCAGAAAACCGTTTCACAATAATTTCTTTTAAAATGATTTAACACTAACTTAATGAATTAATTAGTGAATACTGACGATAACAATATGAAAGATTTAAGATCTGTAGATCAACCTGTTTGACTTGGTTCAAGTTAAATGAAAATATGAAAACTAACATTACCGCTACAAGAGGCTTTAGAATTTCATTGAACTCAGGAGTCAATTAAGCACTATAACAACTTCGTTCAAGTCATAAAACAAAATACCGCTAGACATTAGAATAGAGTTCAGCTAGTACAGAGTACACTGAATAAGGTAGCCGCAACACGGAGAGCGCGACTGCCGCAAATGTCAAAGCGAACTGCTTCAGCTGTTGTTGTTGTTGTTCTTTTTTTCGTCAGCCAGTTGATTTTGACACTTTCGGATATGCGAAAGAGAGCACTTTCAGTTTTGCAGCAACCTTGTTATTCAACCATGAGCTAGTACAGCTTTTCTTATAAAAAGGCGCTAGACATTCTCTCTTTCAATAACGGTGGATTTAACTGTCAAGCTTATTACTTGTGTTATACCTTTTTTTATTAAAATTTGGTCTTAAATTTCTTTCTTAGGTTTGGGATGATGAATTGGAATACTTGGCTGCACTAAATCTTCGCACTTGTGTCTTGGATCATGATGATTGTCACAATACCTACCGATTCAAAAATTCCGGACAGAATCTGTGCGCCATATATCGTGATCGTACGCTGAATGTTAATGTTACAAGTCTTATTGAACAGACCCTCGGTTTGTGGTTTGACGAATACCCACTAATTGATAGCACCTACATCGCCAGTTTCCGGGTAACCAAGTTTTTGTAAGAAAAATGCACCTTAAAATTCTTCATTTTATACTTATTTATCTTCTTTTTAAACTATAGCGAGGACTATGGACACTTTGCCGAAATGGTTGTGGACCGAAACACTCATGTTGGTTGTGGCATCATCCGTTTTACAAGGCCCGACTTTCCCTACCTTTATATCTACAATGTTGTCTGTAACTACGGTTCCATTTATGCGCTAGATACACCGGTTTACACTATTGGCAATCCCGCCTCACTATGTCGTACCGGCAAAAATCCTCTATATCCTGGCCTCTGTTCGACAAGAGAAGAAATTGATCCGAACTATTAGAAAAAATTTAAATAGCGATGTAGCCAAAGTTAGTTTCATTGAAAATAGTTTTAAGCAAGATTCCGAGTATTAAATATTCATGTAATTTAAGTCGCCATTTTTATCTTTAAGAAATATTAAACATTTAAGAAATTTCATCTGTTAATTAATAAATTTAATTATTAATAATATATTCAACGCTTTTTATTATTGCATAACTTTAATTTGAATGTCGAGAATTTTCAAAAACTCATTATTTATTGATTTATTTATTTATTTAAGCAAAAATAAGTGTTTTTAATGATTGTTGAAATATGCCTCAGCAGCTGTAAGTAATTAATCTTCGGCGCACATGTGCGTTAGCCAAGCTTATTGTTGTTTGAAACTTTTGAAAATCAACTTGGATCGCTCAAGACACCCTGTATGAAAAAGTTTAAATATGTTAATTTACCATCGAATACAACGGGCCAAAGAATGAATGAATTTACAAACTAATTAATGAATGGAACTGCGCATTTTTATGGACGTGTTGTTGATTCTCTCATGATTAGCTGCAACCCAACCATAAAAAAATCTAAGTCATTAAAAATTTATTTAACAAAAACCTTAAATTCAGAGACACTTTTTAAGAACTTTTAAACTGGATCAATAAGAAGTTTATGAAAATGTACTATAAAATAAAATATAGCATATTTTAAATTGAACATTTAACATTTTTTTTTTGTGCTTTACTTAAAAATGGCAGCGCAAAACCCACAAAATGCCAGGGTTTTATAACAAACAAATTTAATAAGGACTATAGCTAACCCAGCTCTTCCAATAGTGAAAAATCCGCCCATAGCGAGAAGGTGCATAGTAGTGTCCGACCGAATGTGAATTTTTGCCGAAGCCGATTCTTTGGTAAAATGAAAATATTACGCCGAAGGCCAAATCCAAGCCGAAAAACAAACAAATGTTTTCAAATAAAAAAATTATAAAAATTATTCTTTGCTTTTGTAAAATATTAATTTCATTACATAACAAAAAAACAAGTTTTTCTGCAAAATTCGGATTTTTCTGTAATCGAATTATTGACGTCAGGATAAAGTAGAAAAAATTGAATATATTTCCGATCCAGTCGAGAAAAACTACAGAAATGTAATACTAACTGAAATCTGGCAGAAAATTTTTAGCGTTAACTCGGCCTTTATATTTCAGTCCACAACAAAAGCAAAAACGTAACAGTCGGACTCGCTGCATTTATCATTTGAATGGAATGTTCAACGAGTGAACAACAAAAACTTTCAAGGACAGAAACACAAAACTAACAATGATAATGTTTCAAATATGTAATTTTGAACGGAGTTCACTGCATAATTAAAAATATTATAAAAATTATAAAAAAAATTGTTTAGCGAAGCAAAAACATTCGGCAAAAATAATCGGATATTTCAGCCAAAGTCGAAGCCGAAGCCGATTACCGAAGCCGAAAATTATAAAAATCCTATAGAAAAATGCATTCAACAATCTCCTTTTCAATCAAAAGCAGACATGTCCACTGTAAATTTTCAATCAAAACCAGCTAAGTTCAAGTAAGTTTTCATTAAAATTTTAAAAACTTTTTTATGTCAAAACGTTGGTATGAGTAATAAATTTAACATTTTATCGGATTTGGGTATGTGTTCTGTAAAAAATAAAAATTTTTAAGCAAAAAACATTTTTTTTACTGAAAAGTACCTTCAGGAGAATCAAAATTGTTTCGGCGTTCTGTTTTCTTCCGATTTGAATAAAAATATGCAGAAATCATTTTAATGAGTTCCTCTAACTTTTGAGACCCCGAACGGTGGATGATTTATTTCTAACTTTCAAAACCAGCCAAGTCCAAACTTGAAATTGAAAATACGAATTTTTTTTTGCACTATAAGACTATTTTTGTTCGCATAATATATCTATTCCTGTGGAGCATAATTTTGCATAATTGGTTTGTTTATAAAAAAATGTTTGGAAGTAGAAGTGATATTTAACATTTACAATTGATTATTTTGAGATATCATAGTTCTAATTTATCAAAAGTAATACCAAGTTTCCACTTTCTGAAGCGTATTTATTTGTTGTTGTCGTAACTTTAAGATCATTTCACGCCCCATTCAAAATATGAAGAGAATTTTAACCAAATTCAATATTGGGCCGATTGTTAACAGTGTTTGTCAACATCTTAAAGATTTTATTTGTTTTTATTATGAGTTGTAAAATAAAAAAAGAGATAAAAAACAGCACGTGAATCAAATAAACACTTCAAACGAAAACGTTTGGCTGCTTTTGTTTTTTTGATGTTAATCAGCTAAAATTATTAAAGCTACTCTGACATACATTTGGGAACATTCTTTTGTTAACTGCTATACTAAATGATCTATACTAAATTATAGTTTATATACCTTATTCAATAAAATGATTTTCAAAACAGAAAAGATTGGTACTCTTAAAGTGTTGACTGAAATTTGATTGATAACTTTGAGAGTAGGTTAAGAACATTTAAGAATAAAATTAACTGACCCATTTTTAAGGCCTGTCGATTGTCAACTTCCTTTTTTCGGCTTTTCTCAACAACAGAAGCTAAAAACAAATATTATTATTCAAGTCTGAATTTGTTTTAATTTGTAAACAAAGTCCACAACCACTTCCACTTTGGCTTAGTCGCTCTCCAACGTGGAGTTGCTTGAAATGCTCAAAAGTGTTAAGGAACCTGGTGCATGCTTGAAAAATGAGTTGTGCTAAAATTAAATCAATGTTTACCAAAATGTGTTGAAAGGTTTGTTATATAAGCCAAGCGCGGCTGATATAAGTGCGAGTTTTTAATAAATTTCGATTCGTGCAAGCAAGAATTATGCTTTCGATTCGCAATGCAGCATTTTATTATTTTATTTATTTTGTGTTGTTGTTGATGCCTTGCTTGACTCAGGTTAGGGCTACGACCGGATCCTGGTGTGATCCTATGCTATGTTCCAACGGCAAGCAACATGTTGCTTGTAATAACGATGGTGTGAGTTGTAGCCTAGAAAAAAATTTTTGCACGGATTTAAATTTAATTTTTAATTTAAAGAAATTCCATAAAAGATGTCCACGCGATGCAGTTATGATTGATCTTACAAATTATCGTGCTGATATTCTACACGGTCACAATAAGCGTCGAAATTTTATAGCAGCCGGTCTGCTTCCGGGTTATTATCCTGCCTCACGAATGGCTACAATGGTTTGGGATGAAGAACTGGAGTACTTGGCCACATTGAATTTGAAGACTTGCTATTTAGAACATGACGACTGTCATGACTCGTATCGATTTCGCAATATGGGACAAAACTTGTTGGGTACCGATCGAAAACGTCATCCTATAGTTAATGTTCTGGATATTATGGGACAAGCATTGAGAATGTGGTTTGGTGAACATCCTCTGATCGACAGCAGTTATATGACCAAATTCCGCGCTGATGAGCATTTGTAAGTATTTTTTCTTTTATATATAAAAAAGTTATTACAACTGTATGTTTAAAGTTATCATACATTTTCATGTTTAAATTTTGTATAGTTCTTGTGATAAAAAACAATAAGTGTTACGATGAGGTAATGAAAAGTTTTTAAACGATTGACATATTGTGTAGTTTATAGCAATCAAAGCAACACATTAAATTATTTTGAAAATTCTGACCCGACATTTTTAAAGTAATAAACAAATTGCTTGCATTGGATGGGGCTTAAAGTTGTTCACTTCAACTTTAACTTCTTCATTTTTCGTAATTTGGACACCTGTAGTATATACAATACCTACAATACAAGTCATTCGACCGAAGGGACCGAAGGTGTCTGCGGCCATCCAATATTTGTTTGTAATAATTTTTATTTTTCCTAGAACTTCCATAGATCCACTGAAACCAAATGAATATATTCAAATCTGCAGCAACTTTATCTTAACGTTTATCTTAAAAATCGTGACAATTTTAAAATTATATATTATTGGAGTAGGTACATCATGTGTAAAAATTGCTCAAGATTCGGAATCCAATTGTTGGATTTGGATTGAACTTGGATTGTTGGAAAACGTTACTTTCATTCTAAAATCTATAGGATAAAGATTCTTTTCGTTTATAATGAACCCAATTGAAATTAATTTTCGCATGAATGAAATAAAATGCGAAAGTACGCGCTTTATTTTGAATAGATCTATGAATTTTACGCTTATAAAGAACTTTTTAAAGCGAATTTTCGGTTAAAACAAGAACAAACAAAAAAAAAACAAACAAATAGGTTTATATAACAGCTTTATAAAACAGTATATATAATCTTGAGTAGCGTCACCTCACGAGTCGATTTATCCATGTCCCTCCGTCCGTCATTCTGTTTGTGTATTGTCCATAAACACAAGATAAGGAGTGGAGATAATTAAATTAAACTTGGTACACGCATTCACAGCGACCCAAGGATCAGTACCAATTTTTTTTTGGAATCCGCTCAAGGATTCACGCCTACCTTCCATAAAACCCTTTAAATCTCTGTAACGAGGCTTATATTTGAGCAACAGGATTGTGAATATATTTCATGCTTAAACTAAGCTGTGTACAAAAATGGTAAATATTCATTGGCGTGAATGGGTTAAAAATGTTAGATTTCTATTCTTGCTGCGTTGTTTTATATCAATTTAAAGAATTTTTGAAGTGAAACTTCTTTAGCCTCGTTATAAACATACGGCGAACGCAACTGGTGGTAAAACCGATGAAACGAATGAAACTGCGTCGAATTGAGGTGAATTTAGGCCTGTATGATTCAATGGCCAATCGGATGCAATGGGATTATCTGAGGTCACACTTTTATGGACTCCATGGATGATTTTGACCAAAATGGATGATTCTATGACCAATCGGATGCAATGGGATTGTCTGAGGTCATTCGCACGTGGTCATTGAAACTTTAATGGATGCCATTTTTAAGTACATTGTTTTACAAGATGAAACTTTAATGGATGCCATTTTTAAGTAAATTTTTGTACAAGACGAACTCAATTTATAATGGTAATGATGAGAAATGGGTTCATACGGGCTGGGCTGTCCGGCCATACACAAAAATCGACGCCAAAGTCCAATATTCACAGTGACAAGGTCCTTTTCTGTGTTTGGTCTTTGTATTTGGTGGGGCCGTGGTGTACTATAGGCTGCTACAAATAGGTGAAACTATCACAGAGCAACTCTACCGAACTCAATTGATGCGTTTGAACCGAGCATTGAAGCAAAAACTTCCAGACTGCGATCAAAGGCACAACAAGGTTAATTTGCAACATGACAACTCGGCTCGGCCACATGTTAAGCAGCCGATCAAACATACCTTGAAACGCTTAAATGGGAAGTCTTACCTCTACTATTTGCTTTCGTTGATGACGCATAACCTTGAGGATCAGCACTTTCGCTCTTTTAAAATAAACTTAATCTTCTCATGGCTTTATATGAAATGAGACTTTTTTTAGTAAGACTGAATTAAAAACTTTCTACATTTTTGGGATAAAGTTTCACTTTACCGTGCGTGGCGGCCACACACATATTTTTTTTTCTTTAAATGTTTCTTCTTTTATCATTTTTTTAAAAAAACGACGCGTTGTGAAAAAGTAGTTTGACAAATTCGGTCATAACTTTAAGACGGTAGAACCAATAGCTTTGATTTTGATCTCATTAGATTGTCCATAAAACAATAAAGAAGAATCATATATATTTTTTTGTCAAAAATATTTCATTAAGTTTTATGAACAAAATTAAATTAGACTTTAGGTTTTTACCATAGCTGTTAAATTTCGATTACGTTTAGTAATCAATTAGATTATTTTTCAAAAAGAATTATAATCATTATATAATTCTTGGGGAATAAGTTTCTGATTAGTAATTGATTACGATTACAAATAATCAAATAATAATCACGATTCCTTGAAATTACGGAAATAATCAAAAAGAATCAAAAGTAATCAACAAAAATAATCCGATTATTTTAAAAGATTACTTTTGATTATTTTAAGTTTTTGAGCCTAAGAAGCATAGCTGTTAAATAATGATTAGTAATCGTATTCATTAGTAATTCGATTATTTTTATTAAAAATTTGAAATAATTGATTAAGTACAATTCTTTTCTGTTTGGCTCAGTAATCAAGCGATTACGATTACAAATAATCAAATTATATTTACGATTACTTGAAATTACGGAAATAATCAAAAAGAATCAAAAGTAATCCACAAAAAAAAGTTCGATTATTTTTAAAGATTATTTCTGATTATTTTTGATAATTTTAAGAATTTTCGATTCTTAGGCTCAAATTCTTAAAATAATCAAAAAGAATCAAAAATAATCTCTAAAAATAATCTGATTATTTTTGTGGATTACTTTTGATTCTTTTTGATTATTTTCGTAATTTAAGGTAATCGTGATTATAATTTCATTATTTCTAATCGTAATCAATTACTAATCAAAAACTTTTACCTAAGGATTATATAATGATTATAGTTCTTTTTACAAAATAATCTAATTGATTACTAATCGTAATCGAAATTTAACAGCTATGCTAAGAAGCAACAACTCTTAAAATAATCAAAAATAATCAAAAAGAATCAAAAGTAATCTTTACAAAATAATCGGATTATGTTTGTGGATTACTTTTCGACTATTTTCGTATTTCAAGTAATCGTGATTATAATTTGATTATTTGTAATCGTAAACGTTTGATTACAGAGCCAAACAGAAAAGAATCATACTTAATCAATTATTTCAAATGTTTTATAAAAATAATCGAATTACTAATGAATACGATTACTAATCATTATTTAACAGCTATGGTTTTTACCCCAATGCTTGTCTTTTCAATCAAATTCAATAAAGTTGGTTCCAAATTGCAATCCTCGTACAAAATACATAACAAAACATATTTTTTATGTATCCGTTCTTGCCAAAATTATGGAATTTTCATTCATTTTAAGTATTAAGAATATAACGATAATTTGAGCCCTTGCGATAGCTGAAAAATTTATAGTTCTTAACAATCTTTCTAGTATATTATTTTTACAGCACATACTATCAATTTTTGCTGTAAGTCCTTAATAATTGTAAGACCACAATAGTAAGACCACTATAAAAACTGTATAAAGATATTTGAGGTACAGGGAAAAAAAAATTGGTATGCGAGTATGTTATAATAAAACAAAGATGTGTATAAAAAATACGTGTCATCCGCGTACGACCACTCCTACTTCCCATACAATAGTACTACGACAGTACCAAGGTAATAAAACCTTTATGAATTTTTAAAGACATACAGCCGTGGACACATAAATAGGAAAAAACTGCTTGTAGAGTGATGCATTCAACATGATTTAAAATAAAATACATTAATGAAAACAATAATGTATTTCATGGTGTAAATACTGTAACATGTAAATACTAAAACAACATTAGAAAACTAGCTGGTGCGTTGCTGCCGTCCTTGTCCAATGCCTGTTCCAGTTTGCTAATAGAATACCATTATTTTCAAACCTATTAAATATAAATATAGCTTTCTTTTATGGGCGGAGCTATACTCCTTGTCTCATACCCGTTCTAGTTTTCAAGTATTTCACCAAATAGTTACTCCAAATCGAGTTTTTGTTGATCTGTGATTATTATTTTCAAAGCGATCTAATTTAAAAGTGTGCCTTCTATGGGCGGAGCTACACCCTTTATTCAATGCCCGTTCTTAATTTACATACTTCCATAGCTATTCTGTATCGAAAATTTGAATTGTATGGGCAGATCTACGCCCCGTTTTCAATTTGTGTGACTTAAGAGTTGTAAGTTGAACTGAAAATGTGTGTTCTGAAAAAGTGCCACACCCCTCGCGGATAGAAAGATGAAAAATACTTTACGACCTGTTCTCATACCTACCAAATGTACAAAAAAAATGTCATAAAAATCAGTCCAGCCGTTTTGGAGGAGTTCAAACACTTACACCGTGACACGAGATTTCTATATATAAGATTAATCCAAAAATTTGAAACTACTCCTTTGCTTAGGTGGACGTAAATATAGCACAATTTGGTTTCTGGAAATAAAAGAAGAAAATCATTGAGATGTTTTATTTAAAAATGTACTTACGAATGACTTACTAGTACTTGGTACTGTAACCTGAATTATCCAAAAAAACCCGACATCATCGTTCCATACTCTCCACAAGCTTTTGTACTCTATCCTTGGAAACAGAGTATCAAGTCTTCTCAATTCCACTCAACAACTCATCTAAATTTCTGAAAAGATCTCTGCTTATGGTGACCTTCACATCATTTCATAAATTCTCTATACGATTGAGGTCTGGACTTTGAGCCAGCCAATTCAAAACATCAATTTATTCCCTTTTAAGCCAATTCTTCGCATATTTGCTGTATATTTTGGGTCACAGATTTTTTCAAGGTTTTTAGGCAACGTTTTTGGCGAATACTTTAGGGTATACCTACAGCCTTTTATACTCTTCGTTCAAAGATAATATATATACTCAAATATCAGATATATCCTGCGATGAACGAATATCTAACTTTGGATTTTGTCACTATTATATTAATGTCACAAACTAGTAAAATATAAGAAGAAAAATGCATGTTTTTATATAAGAAAATCAATCATCATATGTTTATGTGCCTGCTGCTTTCTTTGTTTTTCTTTCGTTGTTTATGCTTGTATGCTTTGGTCTTGCACGAACTGATTGGTTCGCTTTGGCAGCATTGTAAGCATTAGTTAGTATTGGGTTTATGTATGCACTACTGTTCTAGTAAATTATTTTGAAACCAGAGTTCATGAACCTCTTTTCAACTCAGTCAATGAACTCAATCTGTCAAATTTAACGAAATGGGTCTGTGATCCGGTTAGATTTAACTCTTATGAAAAAAACGAGTTGGATCATATTTCTAATATCAGGCAGAGACGAGAGGACAGGACAAGTGTTGCCGGAATAAATTTATGTTTATATCCAAAACACAAAATAAAAATATCCAAAATGTAAAAAATATAGCCAAAAGATTAATTAATTGTATTAAAAAAAACATTTATACCTATTTTAACTAACTAGTTTTTTATAGAACATAGTACCGTTTTTTACTGGAAAAAATTTATATGTTAAGAATATAAGAGCATATTTTAAACATTTTTAGGACATATATCCTTTATATAGACGGATCTTTAATATAGAAGGACCTTAGCTCATTTATTTCAGTATATATATTCTTGATCAGCGTCACCACGTGAGTCGAGCTATTCATGTCCGGCCGTCCGTCCGTCTGTCCGCCTGTCCGTCTGTGTGTTGTCCGTATACACGGGATAAGAAGAAGGAGTTGAGATAATTGGATGAAACTTGGTACACATGGTCAAATGAATCCAAGGATCTGCACTATTGAATATTTTCGGAACCCGCCAACGGACACGCCTACCTCCTATACAACGCAAAAATTTAAAACTGCATAACTCAGCTCATAATAAGCCTACAACAATAAAATTTGGTATGTATGTGTTTTATATCAACACAAAGATGTCTTTGAAAAATGGACGTCATCCGCTTACAGACACGCCCACCTCCCATACAACCCAAAAATTGAAAACTGCATAACTCAGCTCATAACAAGCCTACAACAATAAAATTTGGTATGTATGTGTTTTATATCAACACAAAAATGTTTTTGAAAAATGGACGTCATCCGCTCACAGACACGCCCACCTCCCATACAACCCAAAAATTGAAAACTGCATAACTCAGTTCATAACAAGCCTACAACAATATAATTTGGTATGTATGTGTTTTATATCAACACAAAGATGTTTTCGAAAAATGGACGTCATTCGCTCATTGACACGCCCACCTCCCATACAACCCAAAAATTTAAAACTGCATAACTCAGCTCATAACAAGCCTACAACAATAAAATTTGGTATGTATGTGTTTTATACAAATACAAAAATGTTTTCGAAAAATGGACATCATCCGCTCACGGACACGCCCACCTCCCATACAACGCAAAAATTGAAAACGCAATAAATAAGCCTCTGTTTAACCTACAGAGCTAAAATTTGGCACGTATGTTTTTTATGACAAGACAAAGATGGTTTTGAAAAATGGAAGTCATCCGCCTACGGACACGCCCACCTCCCATACAACCCAAAAAGTTTAAAACTCAATAAATAAGGTTATGTTTGTCATAGAAAAATTAAATTTGGTATGTAGTATGTATTTTATACCAAAACTAAGGTGTGTTCAAAAATTGGAAGTAATACGTCCATGAACACGCCCACCTCCAATAGGGAAAGCACAATAAAGGCATTAACTGTGAGCTACAGGAATAAAACATGGTATGTGTAAATTTTTCATCAACACTTAAATGCATATAAAATATAGGCTTCATCCGTCCACGGACACGCCCATTTACAATAAAATTTTTTTTTGAAAAGTGGGCTTAGGGTATTTCATATTCGGCCTAGACCGATTTTAGACTTTCTTTACTTGTTTTTTGTATGGAGATTTGAGTGGAATATGAACGAAATATTCCTCAGTTCGCATTATTATTCACCGCCTCAAAAGTGCGGTTACTGTGTCTGCAATATGTTTTCCTTTTAATATTATAGAATACAATGAATCAGTTCTCCTTTTTCGATATACATTTGTAGTAATGGAAATGGCGTTCAAAGGCAAACAGTTTTGTTTATAATAAAGCTGTTTATGTCATATTAAAAAAAAAAATAAAAAGTTCCTAAAATGTATGCAGTGAATATACCTCCACCCATTATACTAAGAATTTCAAAACATGAAAAATGCAGGAAACAATTATTTTTCTTTTTTTAATTTGAACAGTACTGATTAATATGTGCCAAGAAATTATGCACTCCAGGTAATTGTTAATGCATAAAATAAACAGAAGGAATAAATTATAACTAATGTTATCTCAGTGTTTTCAAACAGTCAACATTATTTTTACATATGTTGACAAATAATTTCAATATAAATTAATCATATTTTCTTTATTTTTTTTTTCAGCGATAAATATGGACATTTTGCGGAGACGGTTGTGGATCGAAATACGCACGTCGGCTGCGCCATGATGCGTTTTACCAATCCTCAGTATCCATTTCTCTATATTTACAACACAGCCTGCAACTATGCAAGCATCTATGCCGATGGTGTGCCGGTCTATCGTGCCGGTGCTCCAGCTTCCGAGTGCAAAACTGGTGCGAATCCATTCTATCCAGCGCTTTGTTCGATTGAAGAAGAATTCAATCCGAATTATAGTTAAAATACATCTTTATTTTGGAAATTTGGAATAAAAAAAAACAAGCAAAGTTTAGTCATGCAGTTTGTTTAACTTAACTTGGGACAGGTTCATAAGTCTGACATATTATAAATATTATCTTTGCTGACGATTCACTGTCACTGTTTTACAATCATTTACGATATTGCATCGTAAACAATTAAGGAACTGCTTTTTTGCAACGGTTAAACATTTATTTCCGCCCGTTTTGATAATTAATCATACTGCAAACAACAGTCGTCAAATTTTAAATATTTTAACAATAGCTCCTCAAAGTAATTTAATTTTGTTATTTTTATTTATATCGAGTTATTGAACTGTATTCAAAAAATGTGACTTATTCGTTACTTATGTTAATTTGTCACAAAAGTCACAAGAATGATTCAAACCAAAGAGCACCAAAGAGAACATAAGCGGTTTATGATATAAAGTTGCAATTAACACTGCATAAATATATTTGTGGTTTGTTTTTTAACTTAATTTTCTGCTTTTTGAAACAATAAAATTAATTTATTAAATTGTGGTTAGACGTCAGAACAAATTGTAATTCTTGGAAATAATTTGAAAGTGAAACCTTGTACATCTCGTCATCAAATGATTTATTTCATGTTCTTATTTCATGAATTTCTTTAAAAACACATAAATATATAAGAAAAAAAAATCAAGATCTTCAAATAATTTGTGAACAAGTCGTATTTTTATGAGAAAATAATATAACAATAACATAAAATTTTAAAGTTTTTAGTGATCACCACCAGATTCCCAAATCATTGAAGAGTTCTTCGGAGGAGGGTAGCTCAAAATTTTCATTAACCCACTCTGAGGATTCCGCCTGCTTTCGTTTGTCAGACTCTACTCTATTGACATTTCTTAAATCTTCCTCATCATATTCATCCTCATCATCCTCCACAGCCTCTAAGGTAAAACCTCTAGAAGCACCATCTCTGTTGCGGCTCTTTGAACGTCTAATTTCATCTTCAGCATTGGTAGCAATAACAGTGTCTAAAGCCAGCTGATCAAGACTGGAAATAACTGTGGAGTTTTCTGTAGTAGCTGGTTTTTCGACTGGCCCAATGATAACATCAACTGTTGCTAGTCGCATAATTCTTTCGAATAAGACAGCAAAATGTCTACGAAATCGATTATAGTCAAATAGTTCGTGAGAAGTATTCGCATCACTGGCAGCATTAGAGCTAGTATTGTTAGAACGATTTAGTGGGCCATAATGATGCAGCATATCGATGCCGGGCAACATGGACTCCTCCCAGCTCTTTGAAAGAGACAAATTTTCTCACTAGGAACATCTTTGTACAACACAATATCAAATAAACTTACAATCTCTGTCCAATCCTCAATGGGTGTGGTCAGTACTGCTGATACAATATTTATGATCTTCTCTTCTACGGGCAGACACGACAATATCATATTAGATACCGCTATAGAGCTCGATAAATCACAACCTTGTCTGGAATTATAGTTTCAATAGTTTTTCAAAAAAGTTTAGCATATTTTCAGGCAAAATATATTTACTTCTTTTCCTTTTGGCGCATTTCCATTAGTTTATCGCCTTCCATTATAAGGCTATCGTAGTTTTGTTCAATTTGCATAGCCAGAGATTCTTTGGGTTCATCGTCTGGCTTCTCTTGCATTTTACGCTGCAGTGCTTTGCACTCTTTCCACAAATCATCCATGAGTATCTAAACATTACATGCCATCATTTTACACAATACAGTGCAAAAAGTACAAAAAAACTACTCACCGACTGTAGCCTTATGTTTTCCTGAGTTTCTCGATGCAGATCTATTCTGTGTAGAATATCCTGAGAAGGTATGGAGGCTGTGGCTCTTATGCTCTGCGCAGTTAGATTTATAGCACCTTGAATTTTGCGTTTTTCTGTCTTGATTTTTGAATTATTTAGATTATCGTGAGTCATGGTGGTGTTTATAAGACGTTCTAAAATTAATGGCAACGTCTCTAGAATGTCAGACTGGACTCTGTCAAGAACATCATATATTTTATATAAATTTCTTTGCAGCTATCGGAAATCTTACCTAATTCTATTTGAGTTTTTTGCCGCCACAATGGTAACAACTTCTTCTTTGCCATCCGTAGAGCAGAGCAGTACTAGACCCAAAGCATTTGCATCACTTTCCTCAGTGATGAACTCCGGAAAGAATGTCATCAGCTTTGGTGACAAATTTTTCGACTCAATATTAAAGGTCAACTTAACGGAGGCTGTCTTCTGTGGCAATCTAGGCTTGAAGAACATTTCCAGTGGCAGATAAGAAGTTCGCTGTACAACTCTTGGAATGCCCTGAAATGTAAAATTATAAACTCTTTGTCATAAACCACCCTTTCCAAGACCTACTTGAGTATTAATAAATGATATGAAAACATTGACTTGCGCTGTGTGAAAGTGCAACAATTCGGTTATGAAAAACTCCATGTCCATTGATTTTGAGGAACCAGCCTCTAGATCGATATATGTCACGGTATCCTGGCTGCAACGCACGCCCTCGGGCATATTGAATGTAACCTGCAACTCCGACACCGATATTTTGCTTTTAAATTTTAAGCTACCCTTGCATGCTGGTAGTTCTAGAACCGCCACATCTGCCGGCACATCCAATAGTAGCCCATCGAAATCTGTAGATATTTTCTGATCTATATCAAAACTAACTCTGACATCTTCGGCTGCACGTTGATTCACTGCCTCCCGGTCACCCATATCAATGGACTCTTTTATTTCCTCTTCAAGTTTTATAAGCTCCTTATAGGCCTGTTGAAAGTTGATCTCCTGAGCATCTAATGGTGGCACAGTGAATGTAAAAGTCTCTGAACCCAAATAGCCTATGGTTAGTTGACCGGTTGAGCCAAGCGTTACAATGCCCCCAGGTAGATTATTTAAATTGGAGCGTTTTATTGCTATGGCAGCCTCTGCCTGCGCTTGTGCTGCCCAGATTATATTGGCCTCCTCATAAATATATAGCTTGGAACCCTCCGAAACAATTGCTGTTATCATGCGGGCAGTAGGCTCTACATTTGGGAAAGTTTCAAAGGTTTTTTAATACTATCATTAAAATGTATAAGAATCCAACTCAATGCATTGCCAACCTACCCCAATAATAGCCGGCAACAAAGGTATGAAAACATTTTGGCGCATAGTCCAGTTTGAGTATAAACTCTATTTTACCGCTATCACTAAGACATATAAAATTTCGCTCGCCTAGTATGACAATCGAAGAGCAAGCCCTGGAGAGCAAATATTAACAAGAATCGCGAAATCGTTCATTCTCTTGATTTAACTTACTCTTTAGCTTGCACGACAGCTAGATCGAGAATACCTTCGCCCAGACACAACGACCAAACTGGCTGATAACTTGATCTATTTATTGAGGAATGGGACAAATCTTGGTATCTAAAATAAAATATATATATTAAGGACTTAATAATATTCGAAAAAATATTCTCAACTGATAAAAAAAAAAAAACAAATTGGCCATTTCAGCCCTTGAAAGGACTTTGACCGAGCTTCTTATGATCAATTGTGTTGTGTGTGTTATTAATTGTTTGCACACAAGTGACCGAGAACTGGACCTACATGTTTTATGCCGACTCTCATGTTCTCAAGAAGCTTTACATGGCATTATTTACTCTCTGAGGTTTGCCATTGTCTGCAGAGAGGTGGTGACCGATCAGAAAAATTTTTTATTGAAAAAAACTTTTCGCCGCGGCTGGGGATCGAACCCGGGCTCCGAGCATGCTAAGCCACACACTTAACCTGCATGCCACGGTCACCACTGATAGCAATCATATTTTTCAGGAACTAAAAGTATATCACATACATATAGAGTAACTTCGCGTATTGTGATGTGGTCGGGTAATGTGATATACCTGAGTTAAAATAACAAAAGCCTAATTCTAAGCTGAAATATATAAATTTGTTGTTGTAGGAATAAATTTAGCCACAAATGAGTTGAGATTTTTATTTTCTTAAGTTTATTTTTACAAAAATAACCCTGTTATTTTGAAAACCGAATTCGGCTATTGTGATATAGTCAAAGTTGGGTAATGTGATATACCATTTATGCATACCACGCGTACTGCGTAAGGGGTATATTAATTTTGTCACGACGTGTGTAAAGCCCATAAGTAGGCGTGGTAGGTACAGAAAAGTATATATATTCTTGCTCAGCATCACCACCTGAGTTGATTTAGCTATGTCCGTCTGTCTGTCCGTCTGTCTGTCTGTCTGTAGACACGATTACAGCCGTAGTTTTGAAGCTATCGTGCTGAAATTTGATATTTAAGCTTTTTTTCTAAAAAACTAAGATCAAGTTTGAGAATGGGCTTAATCGGATGAAAACCACGCCTACCTCCCATACAACCCCAATAATGAAAAATCGCTTAAGAAAGCTACAAAACTTAAATACGGTATATGTGTCATCTATGACTAAACTGAGAAAAATGGACGTCATCCACCCACTTACACGCCCATCTCCCATGCAACCTTTATATTGAAACCTATATATAGAGGCTTGTGTAGAAGCTACAAAAGTAAAATTAGATGTTTTTTTTTTTGTATAAAAGTTAAGACGTGAGAGATAAATAGGCGTCATCCACCCACGAACAAGGCCACCTCCCATACAACCCCAAAATTGAAAACTATATAAATAGGCTTCTGTCAAAGCTACAAAAGTAAAATTAAATATTTATTATTTTTATTTAAAAACTAGTGTTAGAAAAATGGGCGTCATCCACCCATGAACACACCCACTTCCCATAGAACCCTAATATTGAAAACTTTATATAGAGGCTTGTGTCGAAGCTACAAAAGTAAAATTAGTTATTTATTTATTTTGTATAAAAATTAAGATGCGATAGAAAATTGACGTAGTCCATCTACAAACATGCCCACTCCCCATACCACCCCATACCACTAAATAAATAGGCTTCTGTCGAAGCTACAAGAGTAAAATTAGATATTTATTCTTTTTATAATAAAATTAAGACTTGTTAGAAAAACGGGCGTCATCCATTGATGAACAAGCCCACTTCCCATACAACCCCAAAATTAAAAACTCTGTAAAAAGGCTTCTCTTTAAGCTATAGAAAAAAAATTGATATGTTTGTGTTTTATATCAAAACTAAATTGTTGAAGAAAAGTGGGCGACATCTGCCTACAAACACACCCACCTCCCATATAACCCATAACATTGAAAATTCTATAAATAGGCTAATGTTTCAGCTTCAGACCTGAAATTGGGTATTTGTGTATTTTGTATCAAAATTAGGCGTGTTAGAAAAATTGGCATCAACCACTCAAGAACACGCCAACCTCCCATACAACCCTTAATTGAAAACTTTATAAAGAGGCTTGTCGTTACTTTGCAAGAAAACAATTTGATATGCGTGTATTTTAGACGTCATCAAAAATCAAATTTTTTGAAATCTCAAATAAAAAGAGCTGCAATTTAAGATTTTGTACCATTACGAATCGCCCGTGGGGGTGTTTTAACTTCGACCAAGTCAAAGATATACCTTACTAGTTATTAATGGGTTAAGTTTCCCCATTTGTAAAATCGGTATTTATTTATTAGCTAGATGGATGGATAGATATGATTTACGGCAAGCTTGACACTATGGCTTCTTATGATGCCTATTGTGTGATACCTATTTGGATAAGAGTTGCACATGCAGTGAGAATATGTCTGGAGATTTCTTCATCCTCAGGGCATAGTATACATAGCGAGAGCAGAAGGATTAATTCTTGAAGATGTTTCTTTAGTTTACAATGTCTAGTTATAATTCCGGTCATCGTCCTTGAGTTGTTTTCCCCTATATTTATAAGGAACTCGATTTCTTTGATGGTATTTCTGGGAATATTTGCTTAGTGCAAATCTATCCTAAAGAGTTTTTTCAAGAACTTGAGTTTCGCGGAAAGAGGTTGTTTTGATGTGCTGCTTGAATAGATTCTAACCAACCCCAAAGAAATGTTCCGGTCCTGTGAATGGTATTCTGATCCCTGTTTAATGGCAGTTTGACTATCAGCGAAGACGAAAATTGTATTGCCCCTAACATTATTTAGACTATTTAGTCTGATACAACTGTTAATGGCAAAAATTTCCGGTTGTAAGGCTATGGTTTGCAAAGTGGCTCTTAACGAAGTGTCTTTCATAGATTCCTGCTCCAGTGCTAGAGTTTTAGAAACGTCCATAAAATGTGTGTACCTTGTTGTGTACCATATAACGTACAGTTTTGAAACGAGTAATCTTCTCTCGTTCCCAATTAGATCTAGGGGGGATAACTACTATAAATTTTCTGTTAAAGCAGCTTTCGAGAAGAATGTCAAAAGCATGCATAATTCCTTCTCTCGCTTTAGGGTTATAATTAAGGAGAGGTGGCGCTTTAAGGGATGGTTATTAGCTATGTTACCTTCAAAATAAATATGGCTTTTTGATTTTAAATTAAATTTAATTGCTTTTTGTTTTTGTAAAATAAAATCTAATGAAAACTCAGTTTATCAAATTATTGTATATTAAGTGGAATGAAATTTCTTTCATATGAATTTTTGCTTTTCAATTATTGCACTCGTTAAAACAATCTCAACACACACGTCCAGTTTTACCACCAAATGTTTCAAATCATCAATGTTTATATTTGTACCTATGTGTATCACAGAATAGTAGGATAACGTACAATGAGACACTAGTAACAGTATCCCTTCAATTTTTAAAAGATCCAGATAAATAACACTGCTTTACCGACAAAGGCCAGGATTTTTGTGTGAAATTCCTGTTCTCTGTGGTTCGCAAGTCAAATAAAAAAAGAAATTAATTCTCTTTTTCTGAGATACCGCGTTTCCGAAGGTGACCCATTATTAGTCATAATAAATTCTGGTTGAACTGACGGTTAATTTTGGACTTGTTTCATTTCTATCGGTGGTGGTCATCGGCGCCCACCTCCCATGCAACCCAAAAATGGAAAACTCAATACACCAGCTTATTTTTAACCTGAAAGGTCAGGGTATATTAACTTTGTGCAAACATTTGTAACGCATAGCACGAAGCGAGTTCGGTATAGAAAAGTATATATGTATATTTTTGCTCAGAGTCACCTAGTGAGTCGAGTTATCCATGTCCATCCGTCCGTCTGTGTGTTGTCCGTAAACACAGGATAAGAAGAAGGAGTTGAGATAATTAGATGAAACTCGGTACCCATGGTCACATGGGCCCAAGAATCTGCACTATTGAATACTTTTGGAATCCGCTCACAGGCACGCCTACCTCCCATACAACGTAAAAATTAAAAACTGCATTAAAAAGCTCATAGTTAACCTACAACAATAAAAATATGTATTTCTGTTGTTAATATCAAAACAAAAATATCTTCGAAAAATGGATGTCATGCACCCACGGACACGCTCACCTCCCATGCAACCCAAAAATGGAAACTTCAATACATAAGCTTATTTTTAAATAAGCAAATTTTTCATCAAAATTGAAATGCATATGAAATATGCATCTGGCCATTTTAAAAATTACTATTAGGGGTATTCACACTGCCTTGGGTAGTTGGGTAGATTGGCAAATGCCATACAGTTTGTTTTTGTAAAAGTGCCATTCTACCCTAGTACCCATCTACCAATCTACTCTAGCTGACCCCCTGACTTGTCTGGGTAGATTGATTGAGTACTTTATTCATGGGCTACCACCTTTTCCAAAAGTAGGCAATGATTGAATTGACAAAAAATTAAAACAAATTACACAAATTATAAGTGAATTAAATGTTAAGTGAATATGTTAAAATGAGTTATTTTAAAATTTTTGAGATAAAAATTATTAAATGCCGCAAACTTCACGTTAAAAATTACTCCTATATAAAATAACTTTTTTACGCCCGTACAATAGTCTAAATTTTGCGCTCATAAAATGACATAAATAATATGGTGGCAACTCTTTTCTAGCTGTCACTCATTTCTCATCAGCTGTTATTCTACAATGTACTCAATTGCAGTTAAGGGTTCTCGCAGTAAGCAAAAGTACTCAACCTACCCGTACCCAACTACCCAAGTCAGTGTGAATACCCCTATTGTATTTTTAAAGATAAGGTTTAGGGTATTTCATAGTCGGGCTAGACCGACTTTAGATTTTGTTTACTTGTGTCAATTAAAAACCATTTCTGATCGGTCACCACTTCTCTGCAGACAATGGCAAACCTCAAGGAGTAAATAACGCCATGTAAAGCTGCTTGAGAACATAAACTTTGACCTTTCGGAGACCGCATAAGACATGTAGGTCCAGCTCTCGGTCAAATTTGTACAAACATTTAATAACATACACAGCACAATTGATCATATGAAGCTCGGTCAAAGTCCTTTCAAGGGCTGAAATGACCAATTTGTTTTTTTACATTTCTATCGATTCTTCATCTAAAGCTTCTTCATCTAAAGTTATCAATTTGAACAGCCATCATTAAATAATTTATTTAATCATGCTCATTTGGCAGATTATGTTACAGGTGATAAAGTGATCTTTCGAGAATAAAGTTTGTAAATATCAATTCATATATCTTAAATTAATATTCGGATGAGGTCAGCTGGGTAAGAGAGGTCTTGACAATTTAATTGTTCTTCATACAAATCTTACGATAGTCAAATCCGCCAGTTTAAACAGAATTTATTACGAATAATGATGAGTCACCTTATTAGAAAAAAGCAAAAATTCTTCGCTTGATATCTCGGAAACATATTAAAAAATAATTTTTTATTTTAGATCAGGGCACCACACCACATTCGAGTTTTATAAAATAAGTCTTGGTCACATAGCAAAGTTACACATTGACAATTTTGTGTAACTGGTTTCAAATCTTTTGTTAACTTGAGAACTTATCAACTGGGGTCAAAAGCAACTATTTCCGTCATTAAGATTTTGCGCCAAAAGTTAAGGTTATACAAACCTTTAAAGTTATTCAAGCTTATTAATTTTTTATAATTCTGGTTTGAAAACCGCAAAATTAACATTTTGAAAAAAAACTTTTGAAAAGAAAGGAATAAAGAATATATTTAAATCCAATTTATGCAAACAGGCATTAATTAAGAATTGTCGCATACAATTGTACAAATTTGCATTAACCAACTTCATAACTTATAAATATTCATAACACAATAAAACTCATTCAGTGTGACGCATAAATCATACATTAGAAAATTTTATGGAACAACAATTAATTTCCACTCGTGAGCAAACTAGCAGAATCCTCAACACTGAATAATTATGCAAAAAAAAAAAAAAAAAAAAAAAATCAAAGGCACGAAAACAACAATAATTATTATTGTGTTATTAGGCGCGTGCCAGCAAAATAAAAACCGCCATTCATGAAAAAATTAAAGAAGAAAAAAAAACCGGTTGGACTTTCATGTTTCACTATAACCTGTTTCTAATTAGTTTTATAGCTCAATAAGAATTAGAAATTTACGATCATTGATGATTTCGAAGATAGATGAGCTACATGTGTTACCAGTATTAACTGGTTTTCAGGCAGGCACCATGCAGACTACATGTCTAATGGTAAGAATAACAAAATCGGGGGGAAATCCAAACATTTATATGGCTTTGTTTAAACCAACAAATAGAGTAAAATAATATTCTATTATATTAAATATAAAATATTCACATATTCATTTGCTTTAATTAGCTTACGTGTAACACTCCAGCGTCCAAGTTGAGCCAAAGCGAAAAAAACTATCCGTGCGTTCGCAATAGACCACCGGCGAAGGTAGCGGCCTATGTCCAGGAAAGTGACATTCATAGGAAATGCCATCCTGCTCGTAGAATGTCAAGGTGCCATCTAGATGAACAATGCAGTAAAACTCACGTCCCTTTACTTGACCAAAATGACCCGAACAAAATGAAAAAGCAGCTCGTTGAAAGCAATGTTCGATCAGCAGATTCAGACTAGCCTGGGTGCCATGCTCGGCCACGCCATCAATTGTTTGTAGATTATAAATGGCCAAGGAGTTGGGATGTAAAACAGCTAGTTGATTTGAGTTTTCATTACGTATGTTGCTGCAATTTGTACACATGATTTTCAAAATACATATATTTCTCGGTTTATCATTTAAGGTGCAAGACTATTTCTTCATACCTACTGAATCTGCCGGAGTAGATGCCCAAAATCGGTTGTTTCAATCTAGCTTCCAATAGTAAATCTGTCACCTTGTAGGCTTCACCATTCTCCGTTTGTTCCCAACTAGGGTTGGGATAAAATATACTCAAATGTCCTGCATGCGAACCAACAACAACGTAATCTTTTTCATGGTCTAGCAAACCAAATCGTGTGCACAACAAGCTGGCTACATCGTAGTTGTCCTCCAAGTCAGAACACTGAGTTGTCCACCAGGAGCATACTTTGAACAGTGACATCACTGCTGCTTGATGTTGCAGAACTGACAAGTTCTCAACTTTGTTTTTGTGTTGTTGTTTTTCTCTTTAACACTACGTAGAATAGTTAATGTTGTTGTTGCCATGGTGACATTGTTAAAAACTTTTCACAAACTTTTAGTCAACGGAGGCAGAAGGCAGTATGGGCGTGAGCTGGCTTCGTGTAAAGCAAAACGTTTGGTTATTTCGTATGGAATTTTCGAGTGCAAAGCAGAATCAGGAAAAGCTGAATTGTTTATACCCTGATATTCTTTAAGAGAGTTAAGTTATTCTACAGCACTTTGTTTCTAACCTCTATTAAATTTAATAGAAATGTTGGGTAGAATCATTTATTTCTAAAAACAAATACTACAACATAAATCATGCCGGAAGTTGCTAGGAATAAAATCTTTTGGTCTCTATATATTCGGGCGGAATATTTTAACCAATTCGCAAATGTCTATCTAAACTTACGATGTGTCAATATTTATTGAAAATTACTTTTACATCAGCCTTTAAAAAAATTATTAAAAATTATGAAAATCCTTTATAAAATTACTACACTGAGAAAAAAAACATACTTTAAAATTAAACAAAAAATTTTAAAATAGAAATTGAACTTCTTTGCTTTTCTACAAAACAAAATTTAAAACAAACGTGTTTAAATTTCAAAAATAGACTCCTTCTTGTTTTTATAATTTTTGTTTTTGTCTTAGAAATAACAAAAAAAATATAACTATTTGAAAAATATGACAGTTTTTGAATTTATCTAATATAGAAAAATATCGTTCACGGTGTTAGTGTTTGAACTCCTCCTGCTGGACCAATTTTAATGAAATTTGTTTTGTATATTTGGTCGGTATGAGAATAGGTCGTAAAGTCTTTTTCACCCCCCCTAACCAAGAGGCGCGTGGCACTTTTTCAAGAACACTCAGTACGAACTTACTATAGAATCGTGATCTTCGACTGTCAAATATGAATAATCTTTGGAAAGGAGGCATGGTACCGCCCATAAAATTCAATTTTTTTAACGCATAGATTTGGAACTTAATGTCGTATCACAATGAAACTCAGTATGAAGAAACTGATTGGTCAGGTTTGGAAAAGTGGAAAACGGGGCGTGGCTCCACCCATACAACTAAAATTTTCGATACAGAATAGCTATAGAAGTAAAATTCACAGAAGATCTAAACTCAGAATGAAGTTACTATTTGGTAGTGTGCTGCTACAAGAACAGCCATTGTTCAATGGATGTGGATCCGCCCATATAAGACACGTTTTTTTTTTAAATAGAATCGGAAATGGAAAAAATAGTCACATATTAAAGAAACTCGGGTTGGAGTAACTATTTGGTGATATCCTACTAATCGGACATGCTCGCAAAGTAAAACGGGTATTAAACAAAGAGGTGTGGTTCCGCCCATTATAGACATCTTAATATATAAAAGGCAAGCGTCCTGCTCCGTGCTCTATATCGTAAAACATGTTCAGCCTAGACCATGACCAGTTATAAATAATTCATTTGAAATGTTTGTACTTACTAAACCTTTTGCTCTATATCGTAAAACCTGTTCAGCCTTTACCAGAACCTATTGTAAAATTATCTATTTGAAATCTTTGTACGTACTGTACTTTTTAAAACCTGTTCATCCTGGACCAGAACCTCTTCTAAATTATCCATTTGAAATCTTTGTACGTACTGTACTTTTTAAAACCTGTTCATCCTGGACCAGAACCTGTTGTAAAATTATCTATTTGAAATCTTTGTACGTACTATACTTTTTAGAACCTGTTCAGTCTGGACCAGCAACTATTCTTAAATTATGTATTGGAAATCTTTGTACTTGAAGACTATCGTCATTTTCCTCAACTACTAAACATCAAACATCATGTCTTGCTATTACAGTACTTCTTAATTAACAGAACCAGAACCTATTCGGTCTGCATAAACTGAACAGCAATTATTACATTCATTGACGTTGGTGTCAATTGGAATTGCTAGAACTAAATCACAATGTTTGGTCTTCTGATCCAAGTTTTAGCGATTGGCTACTCAAGTTAGGAAATGGAGATTGTTTGTAAAGGTTCGCTTATTAACCCTTTCAATGGCTTGCCTAGAATAATCGTGGACAATTTTTTTG
The DNA here is from genome assembly GCA_958299015.1 of Tetanocera ferruginea. Taxonomy (NCBI): domain Eukaryota; kingdom Metazoa; phylum Arthropoda; class Insecta; order Diptera; family Sciomyzidae; genus Tetanocera; species Tetanocera ferruginea. The sequence continues at coordinate 53,711,749 of OY282640.1, read as the reverse complement.
AGCTTATGTTCCCATCATTTAAGCAATAAAAAGATTAAAAAACATCCATCTGATTTTTACATGAGCTGCTTTGCTTTTGGCAGGCTGTCTAATATAATGGACAAAACCATGATAACGTTGTATTATAATATTTTAGTTCAACTAAAACAATCGGAGACAAATGCAAATGCGTTATTTATGCAATTGTTATCATAAAAAAAAATTATACTGTGCACACCAATCACAATAATCACTTCTTTTTTGCAAAATTTATTAACACGCGATATAAAAAAATTGAAGGGTTCTGATAAGCATAAAATTGAAACTCTAACTAAGTTAAACGTTATATATCTCCCTAAAATTATTTTTGTCATGTTAGCACAACTTCATTTCATAGTACCAACCTATTTGATTTTAGAAAAGACGTTGGAAAATAAAAAAAAAATTTTTCTGAAGTGTCCAATATAATGGACAAATCCATTGAAAGGGTTAAATAGATTTCTGGCGATACTTTGAGTCCAAATAACATCAACCGTTATTCCAAAATTGCTATCCTGTGCACAAAAAATTCCGATGTGCACGAAGTCAACCAGCAAGTTCTAAATATTTAAGTTGGTGACACAGTGAGAGATCTGAGCACGGATTAAATTGAAGACAGTGATGATAACGATAAACAAAATTACCCTGCCGAGTTTTTGAATGAATTTTATCCTTCAGGAATGCCACTGCATAAGTTTAACCTCAAAATTGGAAGTATTATAATACTTCTTCGAAATTTCAATACCAAAAGAGATATCTGTAATGGAAGGTAGTTAGTTTTGAAAAACCTAAAAACTTAATTAATCATCGCACAGGTATTGACAGGCGCACTGGTGAACATGAAATAGTTTTCATACCTACAATTGATTTGGCCCCGACAAACACAGATTTGCTTTTCACTCTCCGGAGGCGACAATTTCCAGTTAAACTGACATTTTCAATGACCATAAATAAATTTCAAGGTTCAATATTGCAAAAAGTAGGAGTTTTTCTAAAAGAACTGGTATTTAGTCATGCGCAGTTTTAGCGGGCTGATGATGTAAAACTAAGCATTATAGATGGCAAGGGCAAGGTTAAAAATTCTAAGAATTTTTTACTAGAAATGTTGTTTATAAAGAAGTTTTATCAAAATAATTAAATAAATATGTTTTCAAATAAAAACCTTTGTATATAAATCCAATAAATTTTTGTCGCATTTTTTACTCTAAATGGTTCCTTCCCGTCGAAGGACGGGCTTTTACACTAGTTTTTTATATTTAATAGCTTTTGAATAATGGTCATAGAATATTGAAATTCAAAGTGGAGTTACTATTAATTGATGGCCTTCTATTGGCAAACTGGATGCCAAAAAAAACCAATGTCTGGATAAGGACGGCAGCAAAGCGCCGGGTACCAGCTAGTTGTTTTATATATGTATCGAACATAAGATAAAATAATCACTAATTAATTATTAAAATATTTGAAATTCAAACTTCATCGAGTGGGGTTAAAGTTTGGTATTCGGAGGGTCCCAGAGATCGCTGATTACGAATCTGATGTCAAAAACTCAGAAAAAATGGCATCGGAAAATCATGCTTTAAAACATTTGTTTTAAATATTAAAAGTTTTTGTTTTAAATTTGTTTTTATATATAAAAAAAATTGCTTTAAAAACTAAATTTTTTGTTTTAAATTTAAACCTTAAAAATATTTATGTTTAACTTAAATGAAATTGTTTCAAGCTCTATTTCAAAAACAAATTCGTTTGATATCAACACAATTTCATTTAATTTTAACACATATTTCGCTCAGTGTACCAGAGTACCCGACCTTGTTTGGATACAGCTAATTTGAGTTGAATTGAATTAATAGCAAAGACAGATTCATTTATATTCTTTTTGCTTGAACGAATAATTTATTAAAGCCTACACTGAGAAAAAAAACATACTTTAAAATTAAACAAAAAATATTAAAATAGAAATTTACCGCCTTTGCGATTCTACAAAACAAAATTAAAAACAAGTGTGTTTAATTTTAAACTTCCTATAAACTCCTTTCTTTTTTTAATTTTTCTATTATTTCTTTGAAAAAACCAACAAAAATTTGAATACAATGACAATTTTTAAATTTTTTGAATTGGTTTGACAAATATCGAACATATGATAAAAAAAAACATATTAACTAAACATTAAAATATTTCGAATGCACACTTCATCGAATGGAGTTAACATTTGGTATTCTGATATGTTAGCTCCAGTCCCGGGGGTAGCTGGTTGTGAATCTGGACTAAAAACTCGGAAAAGTTAAAAAAATGGCATCGAAAAAAAATATGATTTAAAACATGTGTTTTGAATTTTAAAATTTTTGCTTTAAATTTGTTTTTCATAACAAAAACACTGTTTTAAAAACAAAAACATTATTTTTTAATTTAACTTTAAAAACAGTTGTGTTTAATTTTAATGAATTTGTTTCAAGCTCTATTTCAAAAACAAATTCGTTAGATATGAACACAATTTCATTTAATTTTAACACATTTTTCCCTCAGTCTGCTTAACATATTCATTTTACCATAACTTTTTTATCGAAATAAAAAGTAAATCTTGCCTTGAAAAGCTGCAGTCGGTTTTTGATCGTTGAGCGGAATACAAATTATGCATCCGCACAGGACATGTATTTTGTTTTTGTTGATCGTCAAGAGGAGTCGAAAAAGACGATTGTCAGCAAAAAGTCTTCCAAATGCTAGCTGGGATACGACTGAAACCGTTTGAAATATAGCATTTTTATTGATTTGTGGGCGGTTAAAAAAGGTGTGGCAAACCACTTTTCGTACAGTTGCCGACAGTCAGCACTCAAACTAACTACCAAGTTCTAGTCTAATACGGCCAAAACCGTCTGAAATATAGCATTTTTATTGATTTGTGTGCGGTAAAAGGGGGTGTTGCAAAATTTATATAGCCTATGTTCAGCTCAGTAGTTTAAGAAATCGTTTAATATAGATTTTATAAAAATCCGTAGAATAGTTTAAGAGTCTATTCGGAACATAAATACAGTTGCGGTCAAAAAAATAGTAGTACCTCCGTTTCTACGTTTCTACAAAAATTTTAAATAAAGCTCACATGTTCTTAGATGTAATAATTTCTGTTAAGCTTTAGTATTCTCCACATCTTATCACTTATTTAACAAACATTTTGAACTAAAACGAGCTTGTAGCTTAAAATAACTTGAAATATTTGCCACTTGCGTCATATAACAGCGGTCAAAAAAAAAAAGTTATTATAAAAAGTTTAACAAAAATAGAAAAATAACAAAAAATTTTATAATTTACTTTGCAGTTTAGATAAATTGTAATTCTTTCTTGCAATTAATACTTAGGTCATACAACCTTTGTTAGCAATTACTGATTTGCAACGACGAGGCATTAAGTTCACAAGATCCTGACATGTCTTAATAGGTATAGAGTACCAAATTCACTCAACCTCTTTCCAATACTGATGTTTGTTTGAAAGTTTAAAGGTCAGCAATGAATTTGTTAATCTCACACCACCAATTTTCAATCGAACTCAAATCCTGCGACAGAGCAGGCCACTTCAAGAGCTCGATCCGATTGTCCCAGAACTACTTCTTTGCAAGTTTTCTGGATTGTTTCGTGTCGTTATATTATTTATAAACCCAAATTAGTGGTAACTCCTATTGGGTAACTCTATTGGGCACTTCTATATAATAAATTGGAACAACACCATAAAAAAAGCATGCCCAATCCATAATTTTGAAATCACCGTGCTTAATGGTTTTTGTGGTATACTTTGTGGTATGCTGTACTGACTATTTTTTGGGAAGTCGAACATATTGGCGAGACCCTTTACTAACGTACATTACAATTTTGGAGTCGTCCGACCATCAAATGTTCCTTCATTCTTCATTTGACTACAAAGAATGATCTATTGCGAACTGAATCCTTTTTTCAACATGCTTCTTAGTTCAAAGTTAAGAAGTCTACGTAAAGTACGAATACTTGCGTAACATTAAGCTCTTTTTATGATTGTAATGCAGAGGCAAATGGATTGGCTTTATAGTACCGTACCACTCGTTTAATCAATTTTGCCGTCTCTAGTTTTTTAAGTGCATTTTGAGGCACTGCAATTCGTCGTTGGTGAACATTTGAGCAGATTTTCAATCTCTTTGTATGTTAAGCTCTCGGAAATGAATTTTTTTATCAATTCCCACTTTTCAACAGAACAATGTTTTTCTCGTCTCATTTCTGGAAAAATACGGCACAACTAAATTTTGTTTTTATATAAACTGATAGAAATAAGCTCAATACTTACTTTTTTGTGTATTTATAATATACCCAATAAACATTGTGGCGAGGGGTGATTCGTTGATGAATCGCTTGTAAATGGTTTTTTCGTATTATTTTCGAATAGTTTGGTTATGTATGAATCAGAGGTTGGCTGGATGCTTAAAACAAGCACCGTTTAAAATTGCTTTGTTAAATAGCATTTAAAATGGTTTTAGGCTTGCCCAAATTTTCTTTCCACTGATTTTTTTCTTTATTTTTGTTTTCAGGGACTTGCTAAGTTGACAGTTGATGAGTTAAGAAGAGTTGACGGGCCAATATATATGTACATAAAACTTCCAGATTTTTTAATTTGTTTTTTTTTTTGCTTTTTGAACTTTGGTGATTAGTTTAAGAATTGCTTCTTTTAAATTGAACGATTTGTTAACGAATTGCTTTTTTTGAAATATGATTCGTTAATGAATTCATTTTCTAAAATTTGGCAACTCGTTCACGATACAAAAAAAGTTAATAAAAAGTGATTTTCTCAATAAAAGTGAATCTACAAGATCAGGTCACCAGATTGTCTCATTCCACAGAAATGAGGAACGGAAACATGAATTCTAAAATGCATGTATTTGAAGTAATTTTTGGTTTTCGAATGGAAGTGGAATCTTAAGTTAGTCCTGCTGCAAAAATATTTTTAAATTAAATGCTTTTTTTATATTATTTTGACAATTTAACTAAACAAACTTCGGGTTGAAAAAATTTTTTATATATTTTGATATAATTTAAACCTTGAAATCAGTCATCTTTTGATACAACTTTAAAAAAAATAAGGTCAGTAATATTAAAAAAGATATTAATGTTGTGTTAGAATAGCTTGTAATAATGATTGGTTACTGCGTTTTCAAAGTACAAAATATTTAAACTGAGTGTTTTTTCTGTGTCACACCCGTCCCAAAAAAGGCTATAGTTTTAACATGGGCTTATGATAAGAATGAAACTTTCCAAAAGTAAGGATGTTGATGTTTTACATAAATTTGTTAACTTTTTTCATTCAATAAATTATTTTTATTCTTCATTTCCGTTACAAGAAGTTGGTCACACCCGGAACGGTTTTCAAAATTTTTTTCTAATAATGAAATTTTTGCAAGTATATGAATAAATTCTTTGATTTAAACAAGTTTTGTAAATTCATGTATAGCGAAATCAATTGTATAGGTATTAAATTTGATCAAAAACTCATGCGAAAAATTTTTTGCAAAAAAATATTTTTTTTTTAAATATATTAAAAACTTGAAATTATTTGTACAGGTATTAATTTGATAAAAAATTCATGCAAAAAAATTTTTTGCAAAAAACACCATTTTTTCAAAATATTTTTCACTGGTATTCAACAGAAAATATATTAAATTTGAATATATGCAAGTCAAAAATGGTCTCATTGTGGCAAATGGACTGAATTTCAATGTTAAACTCAGAATTTTTAGTTTTTAAACTTGTGCTCGTCACACCCTCGAGTCGAATGGGTCTTGCAGTGAACGCAGATAAAACGAAGTATCTTGTGTCAACAAACAAACAGTCCCAGCGTCTTGGAAACCACGTCACTGTTGACAACACCTCCTTTGAGGTAGTGAAGGACTTTGTTTACCTGGGATCCAGTATAAACTCCTCCAACGATATCAGTATTGAGATTAAACGAAGGATAACTCTTGCCAACAGGTGTTACTTTGGGCTCAGTAGGCAATTGAGAAGCAGAGCTCTCTCGACGAACAAAACTGACGCTCTATAAGTCAATAATCATGCCCGTCCTACTATACGCATCACAAACCTGGACGTTGAGCAGCTCTGATGAAAGGACTTTGGGAGCGTTCGAGAGAAAAATCCTTCGCAAGATCTATGGTCCAATCTGCGTCAATGGCGAGTACCGAATACGATGGAACCATGAGCTGTATGAGCTATATGACGACATCGATATAGTCAAGCGTATTAAAATTGAGCGGCTTCGCTGGCTAGGTCATGTCGAGAGAATGAACGACGAAGCTCCAGCGAAAAAGATATTGGATTCGGTACCCAGCGGTGGCCAACGCAGACGAGGAAGACCGCATCTCCGTTGGAAAGACCAGGCATTGGATAACCTGGCAACGCTTGGAGTTTCCAACTGGCGCCAGCAAGCGCACGACAAAAGAGTCTGGCGAAAATTCTTAGACCAGGCCAAAACCGACCAACGGTTGTAAGCGCCATCTAAGTAAGTAAGTAAGCTCGTCACACCCGTCCCAGGTGTTTAAGCGAATGTAACTAATAAACTAGTATAAATAATTGCATTATGTTTTAGCATTTTTAAACCTTGGGGCATCTTCTAAAATACCCTTTAGTAAATTGCTAAAATTTTAACCGGTTAATACCATTTTCAGCACGATAAAGTAGTCAAAACGTCACACTCGTCTGTATGGAATGAGCCATTTGGATATGAGAAAATTATCCGCAAGATCAGTGGCATTTACTCACACTCGACCAAAAACGCGATTTTTGCTTTAATCGAAAAATTCCATGAATTGAAGTATGAATTGCTTCCTCATCCAGCATATTCTCCAGATATGGCCAAGAGCAACTATTTTCTGTTTCCAAATCTGAAGAAATGGCTCCGCGGAAAGAGATTCACTACCAGAAACAAGAACATCATGGAAACAAATGAGGACACCATTTTGAGGACCTTCCACAAATTAATTTTTCGGAAAGGATAAAAAAAATGGATGAACATAAGACGAAGCGTAAGGAGACTCTTAATGAGAAAAACTTTTTGCCGTATAAATCATTCATTGTTTCATTTTTCACGGAATTATCTAACCGTCCTCGTATGTTATAAGAAACTCAGAAAAAAATTCTCAACACCGTGTTTCAAAATGTGCTTCTAAAGTTTAGAAAAAAATAAATATCGAAATGCAAAAAAAAAACTTTTTCCAACACTAAAAACCAGCTGATTTTGATATTTTCGAATCTCATATTATTTAATTTCGCTGTTGGCATTTTTCTGATCGAAAGGCGGAGAGGCATTTTAAATCTGAATTTAGAACATTTCAGTTTATCCTCTAAATTATTTAAACTTGGTTTGTTGACAAAACTTGTTATTTTCATTGTATTTTTTATTTTAGTTATAGTCTGTTAAATTATTTGGGAAAAGGATAACATGTGCTCAGACTTTTAAAACCTGCTTTTTTTACTTAATAAAGCAAAAATTGAGTTTGCGTAGAAAATCATTTGAAAAATTTTGTAATAACATTAAAATACTTAATTTCATCGATTCAGTGAGTTCAAAAATTATTTAAAGTGATTTAAAATTATTTTATTGACATCAAATGATTAGAATGAATACCATCAATGATTCAAAAGCATGTAGCTTCAAGAATGGCAATCTAGCAGATTTTTATTTTCGAAATGGTACAATGAGACTGCAAAAAACTCATTGAAAATGGATATAAAACTTAAATAATGTCA